>JAOXOE010000745.1:5036333-5056667 GCA_028565055.1 Phoeniculus purpureus | reverse complement strand
AGAAGGGGGAGGGGGTATGTGAAAGTGGAGAGGAAGGATATGACAACCAAAATTAAAAATAGAGGCAATGAAGAAAGTTCAGGCAAACTACAAAACAGATTACTATTCTTTGCAACTCCCAAACTTATGACAACTTAAAGGGTTTCAGATTGCAAGTCACAGAAAATCCGTTTGAAATCATAGTCATCTGAAGAGAACTGCATTGAAAAAAATCAGCATCCAGTCAGGCCAGATGCCATCTTACAGGCACCACCTGCATGCAACAGTTTTCAAGTGCATTGTGTGATGTACAACACAATAGATGGCAATAAACGATGGAAAAAATGAAAGGAAGAAAGTTCCTGAGACACTCACAGCAATGATATTGAAGAAGTCATCATCTCCAAGGGTATCCAAAATAGATGAAACTGTCTGTTTTGCAATAGTCAAGCGAAGCCCTTTCATACTGCCACTGACATCTACTAGAATGACAACATCTTTTGGAGAAGTTGCTGCCTGGATATACCTAAGACAAAAGACAAAACAGCGTGGCTTTTAAATACTGAACTTTTCTTCCTTTCAAATATCTTAAGCACTGGTAGTCATCTATCACCCACCATTTTCTATTTCGGCAGTCAAATGCAATGACTCCATTCTCATCAGGTTCCCATTTAATTCCTGTTATAAAAAGAAAAAAGATTACATTACATTTTCAAAATACCTTTTGAAAATGTACCTTTGGTATTAGGACTAAGTAGCATGTGTATGTGTGTCTGAGTAGGAAAATTTACAAGTACGTGAGGATTCTTGAGGGCTTTGCTTCTGATTGAAAACTGGTAGAAAAAAACTCAGAACATTAAAAATGTTTATTAGAAATTTCTCTCTCTAACAACTAGATAAAGTAAAAACAAACCTGCATGTGTCTGTGAAAGCCAGAATTTGTGACAACACTCCACGGAAATTTGCAGCCATATAGCATTCTTTCTTGTATTTTAAGTAAGAACTTGTATTCGTCTTACCTGGGTATTGCCTGAAAAATCCCTTTGCACTTCCAAAGTACTGCCAGATGAGAGAAGGGTCTCGATCAAAATTATCTACAAAAACCTTATTTAAAGATTCTGACCAATAAACTCCATTTACAATGGCTGGATCTGGAAATAAAAACAACACACAAAAACCTCAGAAAAGTTATTTTACATAAATGGAACCTCTTGAACTCGATAATTTTCATCTTGCTCAGTTTCATATAATCTAGTGACTATAAACTATTGCAGAGCATCTTTTCATTTGTTTTGTCAAGTAAATGACTAAAAATAAATTACAGACGTAAATAATGAAAATTTGATTAAAATACAGAAAAGACACAAGTACATCTTTTAGATAAGTCATAATTGCTCATTAGCCCACCTGTCTGAAACCACTACATCACTTGTTCTGGAGAACATAAATGAGTAAATCTAATACTAGGTTATTTACTCAGTCTACTTCTCTTAGATGCATGGAATGTCTCATAAGAACACTAAAACATTGGGTTTTTTCATCTTCACCTTGTTAAGACATTCTCACTACATCCAAAAGTTTACATGTGGGAACTGAAAATAAAATACCCTCTATTTCACACGTCAATGAATTATGATAGACAAACAAACAAGTTACATAACAAGTATCATTGATTGTTATTTGAAAAATACTGGACCCAGATTTCACAACTACCTTATTATTGTTTATTCACATAAAAATATGATGCAAATACTCAACAAAGAAAATATTCTGTTTAAAGCATCCCCATCTATCAATTCCTAAAACCCCCAGCTGCCCAGTTATGGTTTTAAGCTGCAGACTTGTTTGGATAGTGGGAAATGAGCATCTTTTAAAATTACTTTTTCAAACTAGGAGTTTTAACAATTAAGATATGGTATATTCCAAATTCAGGATGTATGTGAAGTCAGCAGAACAGAAAGGAAAAAATGGAACTAAAAAGTCGCAAACATATTATTTAATTTGTGAAAGTGTGTGCACATGAGCGCACAGTCGCGTTTTCTCAGGTGTTTGAGATAAAGCTTCCATTAGCTTGCAAAATAATGTTGTATTACTGATTTCAGAAGATTGCTTAGAATGTGATTTTAACAGAGTGGAAAAGACATGAATTGTTATCCTTCCTTATGTTCATCAAGAAAAGTAGGATAGAAAGGGAAATGTCTCCCCTATAAATCCTTCAATGTTTTCAACTATTTAGGTTTACATAGATGGACTGCTGAAAAAGCAAAGTCAACAAAACAGATGTTGTAAAAACATGCCTAGTATATAGTTACTTGTTTCTCTAGAGGATAAAATGTCCATTTTATGTCCAACAAGACGCACATCAAACTGATATTACTAGTCCAACAAGTACCACCTCAGCTTTACCTAGATGACACAATCCACTGTTCAGTTGCTTCCAAGGCTACAGCTTTTTCAATAATAAGCTGCAATTAAGACATGACATCATCAATCATCTGTCAAGACTGCCTATCCTGGGATCAGTTTATTAAATCATGCTCCTATTTCACCACCCCAAAATATTAATCAATTATTCACTATTTAGACACTACATGAGAAATGAGGCGTTTAAATGAGAATCCTATTCTCAGTCCACTGAATCTTCCCAGCAGTGATTAAAAAACTGGTATTCTGGTCCTGCCTCACAAGTTTGAGTGGAGTATCTAAATCACTGAAAAGTATAGTGGCATTACCGACTCAGCATTTCAGTTCTGAGATAAGGTGGTGTTAATTCGTCTTTGAAAAAAACATCATGCTTCAAAGGGTTAATTACATTTTTGTGGGGTTTTCTTCTGATTCTGTGGGAGTTTCTTTTGTTAGAAGCATTGCTAGGAAAGTCTGTTTAGAGGCAAAACAGGGACAGTTTCTCCAAGCCTCTAGAGGACTTTATATGCCCCACTCAGCCACTCAGATTAGTGAAAAGCCAAACAAATCCATCATTCTATCTTAATTTATATTGGAAATAAACTAGTTGTTCTTAGCGACTCACAGTTGGATGTCATTTCCAAGGAAATTTTCCTTAAGCGTGGTTGGTTGAGCCTATGTTCTGCATTAGTTTGACAACTAATTCAAATACTGTATAAATGTTAATCCAGTGACTCAAACTAATAGCAATTTTTTTAGCTGAAAGAAGCATTATGCATGCACTGTAAATAAGAGCACAATTAAAATACTGTCTGTGATCACTGGGTTCCTTCACAGTGAGACTGACGAGTCATAATCTTCCTATACCTAGTGTATCTATTATCACGACTTGTCTTTTTACCATAAATACCACGTTACATTTTATGCATCAAGGATCTTTATTAAAAACCAAATAAGGTTATACTCAGTTTAATACTTAGAATGCAGAAACAACTGAAGTGGGGGGAAAAAACCAATGTACCCTGCATGCCTAGTGACTTCACATGGAAATCATGTCTTTACTGGCTATTCTATCATCAGGCAGGAGGATTTCCAACCTGAGCTCATTGTTCTAAATTTTATGACTTACATGGATCCTTCTCCGTCCACAAGCACTACCTAAATAAAACTGAGTTCCTGACTATATATTCTAATTCAGATTTGATAGTCTCATAATCTAATAATTTACATGTTAAGCTTGTAGTTCTTGGCAAGTTTCAACTTTAGTAGTTACTCTAAATTGCTTGAATTGCCTCTAGTACATCACTTAGAGGCAGTATTCTTAAGCTTTTATATTACTGGTGAATGTCATATGCATCGCTTAAATAGTTATAGGTCAATAGTGGTAAATTAATGATTGTGGATACTCAAGAATTTGGGTAGAGAAAGAAAAGTTAAAGCTTAATATAAAAGCAAAATCATTATGGGGCTTAAAGACAATAAATGTAAATAGCTTCTGCCACAACTCTTGAAACATAATTTCTGCTTTTTTCAGCAGTAGCAACTAAAATATAATTAAAATATTCCCTCTGCCTTGTCTTTTAGATGAGATAGGTAAAATCTAATATAATTGCAAGCTAACTGCTATTTGTGTAGATGTTACCTGTTTTTACTGATGTTTAATATAAAACCAACCCCCAGGCAAACAGGAACACTGAGAGGAATCTGAGACAAAATTGCTGAGGAACAGCACAAATGCATGTAGCAATTAAGTTGCTGTCATAAGTACTGCTGACCCAAAAAATAGGTCTGAAATCTCAAAGAAATACAGCCAAGGTGTGCAGACTGGAAGATGTACAATAGCATGCTGAAGGTTAGCACTAGAATGAAATGTATTGTATTTCACAGGATGCATAGAAACATCTAGAGTAGAGTAAGTCTATGAAACGAAACTAATACATAGGCAACACATTTTGCTTTATTCTAATTATTCCAGCAAGCTTTACAGGAAATAAGGGAGAACCGCTGAGGAATTCCATGACTATGAAGAAAGTGCAGAATACTTCTCTCTTGCCATATACTCTGCTTTACTACCAAGAAAAAAAATTATATGACCTTAGTAATATAACAATTAATTTATCCTGGGAAGGTGTCAAAGATGCCAGCATATAAAATACCCTTCTTGTGATATCTAACAATGTGAAAGGCAGCCCCTGACACTGCAAAGCGTATAAAGCAGTGTGAGTGCAGCATACCGATCCAAGCACTGGAAAAGGAATGCAGAATCCAGCACACTTTTGGCTCAAAAACAGCAACAATATCAGCCTAATTTTGATGACACTGACAACATATTTAGTCTGGTCATATTTTAAAGAATAACAAAATCACACGCTTTGCTGCTACATATGCTAACAATCTAATAATTATACTACTCAACACTAATATGAATGCTTTTCAGGGTAGTCCAACACATTCAAGAGCTGGGGCTGGATGCCAATTTTGGCAACTGCCTTTGCTTTTATTCTCTCTCTTCCCCTCCCTCTGCCTCCATTGCGTAATAGGATGCATCAGCTCCGAGATCAAAGCACCTCCCTGTATGTAGACACAAAAGAAGGTGTTTGTCCGTTTTTCTTCAAGTGCTGAGAACCGTTGACCAACGTCAGAAATCACATACCCTCCTCACCAGTATATGCAGTGGGAAAACTTCCAAGTGCATGACTATATAGTCACAGTAGTAGGAATTTACTTGTTTTGTTTCAGCTCCCCCTGCCCTAATAACATTCTTCTTCTCCTTTGAAGTGGCAGCAGAAGGAATATGGCCAGATGTGTTTACTTTTATGCTGAGTTTCATGACTGTTTTTGGTGGGTTTTTTTTGGTTTTGTTTTGGCACTTTTTTTGGGGGGGGTGGGGAAGGTGGTTTTGTGGGAGTCTTATTCTTAAAAAGGTGGCCCAAGACTAAATTGTAGTTAATTTAAAAGCCAGAGTTACAGCTGCAGACTCATCATTCAGACCATTCTGGGATAAAGATTCTAACTCTGCTAAAAGCTTGCCACCTAACAAATTATAAAAAAAGATCTCTAGACAATTTATCAGATGTAACAGCTGAAAGCTCCTAGTATGTTGGTTCATGTAGGAAGCAGAGCAAAGCTCTGGAACCAGCAAATAAGCAGACTCTATCTATGAACACAGAATATTACCTCTTTTTTTAAAAATTAAAGAAGGAACTTGGTGCAAAAGTGAAAGGCTTCACTTACTGTTCAGCCCAAGAAGAGCTAGAAAGATGTTGGTTCTATAGAGCTGTTATCAGAGAAGCCAGGTCCATGGAGTAGTTACACTAACATGGCTAACGAAATTGGATTGCCCACCTAGCAATCTTTAGCAGAGGAGGGCTAATGTTAAAAGCCAGTCATCCTAGCTCCACAAATTGAAGTGACCACACACACCAGGATATTTCTGTGTTTTCAGAAAAACATAATCATTTCCACAATTTTGCAGGATATGAATTGAAGAGAATGAAACTTGAAAGATAGGTAAGAAAATACCACAGCACAGAACTCCAGGATGACAGGGTATGACTGAGAGACAGGGTGAACAACATGGAAAAAAAACACTGCTGGAAACAGTTTTCCAAGTAGGAAAGATAAAACAAATGGTCAGAAGCTAGGCATTAATCCAACTGAACAGAGACCCTACATACACTGCACTTTCACCACAGAAGAAAATGATGCTTGAATACTGAAAAAAGAAGCCAGTTCTAACACATGGCAAGAAAATACTTCTACACAGGCTAATGGACTAGCAACCGTCATTAACCAGAAAACCTAAGCTTCTGCAAGTAGCAGGGCAAGAAAAAAAATGTCATGACAAACAATACAGGAAGTCAGTGGAACACTCTGCAAATTAGAGAAAAAGAAAGGAAACGTGACTGCTGCTAAATGAAGCCAACTGTGCTGTAAAATAGCAGAGCTGTTGTCAAAGTGATATATGACAAAGGCAAGGCACAGCCTTGGAAATAAAAGTCATCCTTATGGAAATTTCTCAAGGACAGACATTTACAAAAGCTGTTTAAAACACAAGACCATGCAGACCTGTACACTAACATTTCACAATAAATGTCAGATTCCTAATTTCAGCTATTCGGACACACTGAATTATATATACAGGCAAACCTAGTTACACAACACAGGGCAGTAAGAACCAACAAATAACACTTTGAACAGGAGACATTAAAGATCTAGTTTCAACAATACATCATGACTCATGCATACAACAAACGAGGAAATTCAATACATATAAAATGCATTACAGTCACACTGGGCCATAATAAAACCTCCACTGCTATATTCCTGGGAGTTTCAATGTAGTATGAATGTGCAAGGATCAGATATGACAGCACACTTATCTATTACCATGACAAATCTCTCATCCTCTCAGTTCAAAGGTCCTTTACTGCTATAGTGCTTTATAATCCTTGTGGAGCTCTTTTCCCTTGCACAAAAGAGCCTTTGCACAAACTGAGTGGAATGCAAGTTTTACTTAAACAGAAAATAGTTGGGAAAAGTCTCACAGATATGAAGATGTTCAGCAGATCCAAAAACTTTGAAGCTGATATTAAAATATAGTGAAAACACTGAGCAGATACACAAATGCATCTTGGGATGAGCACATTACAAAACCAGTATGGCTACTTAAACACTGTATTTGCTCCTTCAGGAATGTGCCAAATAAAATCTGCCAGAAAGACACCTAACTAAACAAAGTACAGCGTAAAAAGGTCTTTGTAAGTTTTTAGCCAAACATTACTTTGAAACAGATTATTTTCTAGCCAAGCATTCTAATACTTAACCAAAAGAGCGAGCTTTGTTTTCTTCTTTTCACACAACGCAGATCCAAGAAAAGTCAAAGGAGAGTCTGTGTTATGTAGCAGAATGCATAGATAAATTATTACTGTAATCTAAAATAGTAGACAAGATATATATTTATATAAACTTCAATCTGCTCCTTTTACATTTGCCATAAAAACATTTCATCAAATGTCCTTGCATATTCAATCCCAAAGCTTATCAGATTTCTAGAATGGTGATACTACTGATGTTTACAGAATAAGAATGCTTTACCAACATAGTTCATGGAACAAATAAAGTCTTGAAGAACCTTTAAATAAAGCAAAATAAACAGAAAAATGAATAAAGCTCCCCAATGCATTCCTAGCCTATAAATTCAGTCTGTTAAAAATAATCTTGCATGGAATCATGGGAATTTCATTTTCATTAACATATTGCACACTGAAAGAAACCCTACTTACTTCTCCGTTTGTTATCCAAAAAAGGTTAGAGGGCAGATACCTTGTATGTTTAAAGCAACTACATTTATTTGCACTTGGTGCAAAGAAAAGACAACTGCTTTTAGGACAGGACAATGATGTCCTATTACCATTTCTTAAGCATACTTGGGTGGAATTTATTCCTGTTGCTGCAGAAGAAAAAGGAATCCATCTTTTTAGCACAGAATCACAGAATGGTAGGTGTTGGAAGAGACCTCTGAAGAGCAACCCCTTGCCAGAGCAGGATCATCTAGTGAAGATTACACAGGCTTTGGGAGAAACTACATTTATAAATTACTTTTGGCAAAACCCTCTAAATTTCAAACTTATACTTTAAAAAAAATTATTATGTCTGAATGATAATTCATACCATTCCCATTTTTATTCTGTATTAGAGCATGTATTTATTGTAAGAACTTTTCACCATTGCATTCCAGACTGACCTCGCAAGCAAGTAACATGCTACCAAGACATCTCTAAAAGCCAAATGCAGCTGGATGAGGCAATACTAGTTAAGCTAGTCCAACATATTTAATTGTCTCCTTACTAGATCGGCAGTTCTGACTGTCTGGGGACAGAACCCATAATTTCAGCGATGACATGTTAAAAGTTCCTTTCTCATTTAGTGATGCTAATTGTAAACAGACAAGAAGACAATCTGTTTCACTTAAGGCATTCTTGGGTAAAGTAGGTAATATTCAGGATAATAAAAAAAAGTAATCTGAAGTAACTTCTTGGACTTCTATTCAGGTAGGAATCCCAAACACAGCATGCCTCCAAATCAGAGACACAGAGTATGGATAGCAGTATTGCTTGGATTAAAACTAGTTTAAAAGTCTCAGTTAACTATGCAAACTACAAACATACTTTGTAGGTTAAAACAAAGGAACAATAGCATTACACAGCTGATGGGAGCTAAAACGATGCCTCTAAATCTTCTAATTGATCAACAGAGAAAAAACAAGAGAGAGAGTAACCTGCCATTATAGGGTAATGGTAAATTATTGTCATTTTCTTGCCTCTGGAAACAACAAAGAAGTAGAGGAGGCATCATGATAACAGAAGTGTCTCAAGTCAAGAAGCCTCTTAACGTTGTAGCCAAGATAGTGAGCATTGAGAAGCCTCCACCAACTCCCATTTGTCAAAGCCCAATCTCAAATAACTAATCAACAGCTGATACATGTAGAGTGGCAGAGAGCAGGGCTTGGCTCCTTAAAGGAAAAAATTTAATGTCACTGTGTAGCTTATATCTGTCATCTGGTCACCATGGTGAAGCAGCTATATTAGAAACACACAGATTAGATCCATAGCCAGAGACAGACAGACTAGGATACAAGAAAGATAGAGCACAGAACACATCTTGCATGGTGATGCCAACAGCTCCGAAAAGTTTGCTGTTTCAGACAGAGCATTGAAAAAAATTAAAAAAACCTCTGAAGATAAAGCTTGTTATGAGAACAAAGAAGTGGCCCAAGTAGACTTTGTGAATCATATTTGAGGCAGCATTTGAGCAAAACCAGATGGAACAAGTGGCATAGTCCGTGCATCTTTGTCCAATATTCAGTAAGAGTTAAAACAAAGAAATAAGGGAGGATAGGAAATTCTGTGCAGCCCTGACTAAATCAGTTAGACTGCGAAAGTTCCTTCTAAATTAAACAATGGCCGAAATTAGGAAGACAGTGCAAACACTACCCTTAAAATGTGCAGACAAAAAAGGCAGTGGCATAATTTGAAAAGTAACTAAAGTGGTCCAGGACAATGTGTGTCCATGACTATTTAGTAACTCCAGGATGTTGAATTTTCAGAAGCACAGTCCGTAAAATCACATAGGACAGTGACAGACAAGATTTTATTTCTTAATTTCACACCTTGCAAGAAAAGGGTTTTACATATCTGCAAGCTGCAGATTATAATCTTTCTGGATCGCTTGACAAATTATTTTTGTTGGTTCTAATATTCCAGAAATAGGTAATCTCAATTTTGACAGCCACTTGGAAGACACTGATAGGAAAGTATGACTGAACAATATTCATAGCTCTTTTTAAGTATCAAATTGAAAAAAGCCTTACTTAATCAAAAAATGGTTGTGGTTCAGAAGGCTCGATTGCACGCAGCAGAATTTTTTTCCCATACAAGCAAAACTTTTGATTAGAGTCTGCATTTATTGAATTATAGAGCATAAACTCATCTTTTAGCATACAGTGAAAACCACACAATGAAAATACCATTTGACACAGGTGATATTCTTTCCCAGTCTCTAAATTATTCAAGCAAAACTTAAGGACAATTTATGAATTCTAAGTAAGATCTCCTTTGGCAATGTTTCCAGCATTCAAGAAATAAACATTGTAAGCAGAACAGCACAGACTAGATCTGATGCTCTTGATATTAAAGACACTGAGTTCAAAATTAATCAAAGGTGCATTGCATTCATACCCTTTGTAAATAATTTCTTAAAGTGTTTATGATCATGAAGACATAAAAATATAAGGGAAGAAAAGAACTGCAAGCAAAGATAGAAAACATCTTGCAACAAGACAAGAGGTGGTGGTTTCAAACTGAAAGAGGGCAGATTCAGACTAGATAGAAGAAGGATTTATTTATATTTTTTAATTAGGATGGTGAAACACTGGCCCAGGTTGCCTAGAGAGGCGATAACATTCCAGGTCATGCTGGATGGGGCTTTGGGCAAACTGATCTAGTTGAATATGTCCTTGCTCACTACAGGGAGACAGGACTAGGTGGCTTTTAATCGTCCTTTCCAACCCAAGGCGTTCTGTAATTCTATGATGTAAAAATCAGAAAACAGTATAAGAGCACATAAATAATTGATTGACATCTCTCTATATTAATAACTGTAACACAAAGCTTTTAAGTAAAGGTTTAAAGTACGTGATAAAATCTGTACTTTCAACAGCCAGTAAATGATAAGTGACAAGGGACAGAGGGGCACAAATGACAGTAAATATGTGCTAAAAATAATCATGTCCTGACCAAAGCTGTAAGAGAAAGAGATAAAGCCTATTTCCGCAGGCAAATATCACAAGCCTACAAAAAAGATCAAATCAAATATGCTAAGTCAGAAAAGAATGTGAAATGTGGACTCTCCAGATGGAAAGTACTTGATTTATGAAAATAGGAAAAATTTAAAAATTTAATTAAAACCTATAGGAAAATACAGGATATTTACAGACCACTCTTTTTGGTGATGACTAAATACCATAAAATCCTAGAAGGGATCTGTTGGAGATCTAGTCCAAATCCCATGTAGAGCAGTTCCTACCAGAGCATATCAATATGAACATGTTCAGGTGGATTTTGAATGTGCCCAGAGAGAGACTCCACAACTTGTGTGGGCAGCCTGTTCCAGTGATCCGTTACCCTCATCATAAAATCATTTTTCCTTATCTTCAAATTAAATCACCTGTGTTCTAATTGAAAGCCATTGCCCTTTGACCTACCACTGGGCACTACCCAAGAAGAGCCTGGTCCCATCATCCTGACATTCACCCTTTAGATACTTACAAACATTCATGAGATCTCCCCTCCACTCGAGGCTAAACAGACAGCTCTTTCAGCCTCCTCTCATAAGGAAGATGCCCCAGCCCCCTGATCATCTTGGTGGCTCTGTGCCAAGTCCTTCCAGTAGTTCCCTGCCATTTTGAACTGGGAAACCCAGAACTGAATGCAGTATGCCCAATGCAGCCCAGCTAGGGCAGAGCAGAGTGGACTTACTGGCCATGCTCTTTTGAACACACCCCAAGAGACAATTTGCCTTCTTGTCTACAAGACTTCTAAGATACTTTTTAATTACTTCTTTTATAATTCCATATTTACGCATAGCAATCACTGTTACAGAGTCAAAATGGTTGCTAATACCTTTTCCCAAGTCACTAGCAATAGAATGGCCTGTAGTTGTGCCAAGGGAGGTTTAGATTAGACATTAGGAAATATTTCTTCAGTGAAAAGACTGGTGAGCTGTTGAAACAGGCTGTCCAGAGGGGTGGTGGAATCACCATCCCTGTAGGTGTTCAAATGACAAGTAAATGTGGGCCTGGGGACACAACTGAATGGGCATGGTGGGGTCAGGCTGACAGTTGGACTGGATGATCTTGTAGGTCTCTTCCAACCATAGTGATTTTGTAATTCTATGATTCAATGGGTCTATGAATAGTTCTCAAATCCAACGGCATGTAATTAATCACAGTGTGGTTTTAGGTTAAGGAAAAATTAATTTAGACTGTTACTAATGAAGACTTCTTTATCTTTTTACCCATGAGTGAACTTCTATTGAACCATTTTTAAAAAATACCAACGACGCAGTTTGAGACTCTCAGCAACATATTGTGCGCCGTATGTTTGTAAGTTCAGTTGACATAAAGCATATCTCCTGTTGACAGAAACGCTTCAAAATATTCATGGATTTCAGCATCCATCACAGAAAACCTATGCAGTTATGGAAAGCACTGATAAAAGTGCTTCCTGTACTTCAAAAACATCAGAAGAGCAGCTATACCACAGTATGAGGAAGGAAAGAACAGATGGAAGACAGTCAGACAGACTTCTCTGTGTTAAAATTTATATTACTGCTTTTATTTTTAAAGCTGCAAATTAACTCTTGGACTGTACAACACCAATCATCAAATTTATTTTCTGTCCTGGCTCTTCTGCTCAGTCAGTAAAGACACACCAACAACTTGCACTAAGGTTACTAATTCATTATATAAATATACCTGGATAAGTATCTGACACTCTCCAATCCAATGATATCTTTATTTTTGGGGGAGGGTTTTTGCTTTTTTTTTTAATGAAAATGTCAAACAAAAAGCATTAGTAGAAATTAACTTTTCACCTAACCATGCCCAGGTCTTATTCTCCAGGTTCCTTTAAAACATATTTTTCCCATAATATATTTGCTAATTTAATGGAGAACCAAGCCAAATGACATTAAAAACATTTACTGAAGTACATGCCAATTTATAATAGAGGTTTTATGCGATAAAGTCTCTGGGCTGCTAACAGGCATTTGACAAGGACCAGTCAATCTGATAAGAAAAAATTCTTTCTAGTCACAAATCAGCAACTAGAATGCACAGACCGCATTAATAGGGGTAGGAAAGAGGGAACAGTTATTAAGGAGAGATTTTTAAAAATTTTTAAATGTCAATTAAGGTTATTTTATTCAAATCATATTTTTTAGGATAGTGCTAAGAATAACTTATTCCTTACAAATAATGTTGATGTCAAAAAGAAGTCAGTGTAAACCAGTGTAAGCACTAAAAGTTCATGTCATTTCCTTAACACGTACTTATATGGAGAGTAATGGAGACTCATAAAAACTGGAGACATTATTCAACAGTATAACCCCCTGTCTTCATCATAAATAAAAGCTACACAGTTACTTTCCAGACCCAATACTTTTAAGATAATTTTCAGCTTTCTTTTGACACATTATTTTTAAAATTGGCAATTGATTCTAGCATATTTTCTTTTCCCTGCACAGAATACACTTCCTCCCAGAAGCAGAGTCCATCATCTCTTAGACGGGACAGTCATCAATAGTAAGTTTCTAAAAAAGCACAATGCATTTGAATAATGATCTGCACATACACAGACACCAGTATTTTAATTCAACTTGAGCAATGAGTAGGAAAGTAGAAAATTGCTTTAAAGTCCATCCCTGAAACACAAACCCATTAGTGGAAGATAGTTATTGTAAACTTAAGTGTATGTATTTACGTTGATATGCTCTTTCTGTACACTACCCACTACAGCCTGCTTTTCCACATACCAACCAGCTTTTCACCTTGGACACATCAAAGACAGTGATCAATTCTTTTCACAGTCTAACAATTCTTCCAAGCTAAGAGCAGACATTTCCCTGGTTCAACTAATTTGAACTGACATCACTGTAAATCAAATTAGGAAGAAAAGTTTCCAAAACTGAATTAGTTCAGAACAAGCTTATTCATTTGTACCAGCATGCGCCTGCTTGTGTGCACCTTGAACAGCTGGTATTTAAGTACTTATATTCAATGACACTTGGCAGTGATGAAAACAAAAAAAATTAAAATAATTAAAGAGCATTTCAAATTTGAAAATCTCCTGTTTATCTGGCAGTAAGTTTAGACTCTTCATTCAATGATATTTGATAAACACGAAAAATGCAACGGCTAACTAAGTCTTGCAAAGCTGTAGAATGCCTTTAATTCCACTGCCAGCTGTGTTAATAGAATGAGGGTTTATCCTCTAGAAAACATTTCTTCATTATAAAACTCAGTAAGTAAAACAAGATTATAGATACAGTAAACTAGTCATGACAAAATAAGGAAAAAACCCTCCCATGAGTTTAAATCAACTTATGTAAGCCTACTGCCTTTCTATTGCCAAGAGAAATTGTTTGTCTTCTCTCTCTTTTTATTGTGTGGTAAAGGCAAAATCAGACACGTTGTCCGTGTTGTGATCAAGCTGCATCTGGTCTCATCCCAGTAAAGAGCTTATTCTCTTTCTCCACTCTACCTCTTGGCACACACCTATCTCCTCCACCATCTCTCAGAGACTACTGTCCAGACTCAGTAGATAGATTTGCATACACCCATTCCCACCCTAGTTCTGTCAAAACAATTTGATTTTCAAATTCTCTCTTAGGAAAAAATGCTGGTCTGATTCCTTAGATCAGTTTTTGAAGATCTTACAGAGCACCTTATGAGATCTGTCTAGAAAGGAACAGGAATACCTACCAAGCAAGTGGCAGAGAGCAGTAATTTTTTATCCCTCAATGACTTGCAGATGACATTATACATCCACTTGTATAATGTTGAGAAACTTCACACCATTTTCAATGCATTACTCTCTAAAAAACCATAGTGAAAGTCTGGTCATAAGCACAAAGGAGATCAAGCAAGAATGAGTTCAAATTGTAATTTCAGGACTGAAAACAGGAAAAAGTGAGGTCTTACATGCAGGGAAAAAGAAAATAATGAGAAAAAGGATACAATGAGCAGCTGTCAAAGTGTTAGGACAGGCCTAAATGGGAACAAATGAAACAGCCGGTATGAGGGTAAAACTATGCAAGCTCTCCTAAGAATTAACACAAAACTATGCCTGAACGACCATATTCAGTTCTTTGTCTCTTCCTGGGGAGACAAAGTAAATGGAGGTAGAAGACACCCACCTAGGAAAGTAAAACTGACCTCACTCTAAAAGGAATTTTTACTCAGTAAGAACATTTAGAAAGGTTTTCATGCATGTGTAATACTGCAGTCTAGAACAAACCAGGAGGCAGATCTATATGAAAATGAGATCTAAGGTTTTAAGGAATAAATAATAATTTTATACTTGAAAAAGCTCTCAAGCACATATGTCTCTAAATTTCTGACAGTGAAGAAATTATTACACTGAGCACACTTACTCTAGGGATTCAGGAAAGACAGTGGGTTTTTTTGTATAGCTGTGATTACAATCCATTTGAGTTTGTTATTGTTTCTATTGTAAAAGGTGTGCATCGCTTCACATTTCACTGAATTAATTTCTATCTGGAGGTCTGAGTGAGACTTTGTTTACTCATGTAAAAGCCCAAATTATTCAAGGCAACCAAATTACAGAGTTGTGTATCTAAAAACCTTACTATTTACCCTTAATTCATAACCAGAAGCTACAGATATTGAGCTCCTTAATAAACATAGATCTGCTCACTAAATTTTTGGCAGCAACAAAAGGTAGTTAAACAAAAGACTTAATACTTCTTGAGAAAATATAGTGCATTAAATGTCCTTAGAAAATCATTACAAACTCTTACACTTTAAAGTTATTGTTGAAAAGTTCTGCAAGTTCAAGTCCCAGAAATATTCCAAAAACACTAGAGTAATTCCCTAGAAATGTTAAATAACTTCAAATCATGTGTCTGCTGTGAAGTATCTAAAGTTTCCTCTTCGCTTTCCTGGAGATGGAAGAGGCTACTTCAGTCCAATACTCATTTTGGAAAAATAACGTCTTTGGCTTCAAGGAGTTCAGTGCTCTGGTTTGCACTAGTTCTTGCTAAGGGAGAATTCAGTGCCAGTTAAATTCGTTAATCAATTATGTTAGTGAATTGGTCTAACTCTTTAACAACTAAACCCACGTGGAAAATGAAAGAATAACATTTACAAAATGCAAAAGCCCACAATTACGCACATATAT
The DNA here is from genome assembly GCA_028565055.1 of Phoeniculus purpureus. Lineage (NCBI taxonomy): Eukaryota > Metazoa > Chordata > Aves > Bucerotiformes > Phoeniculidae > Phoeniculus > Phoeniculus purpureus. Next base: position 5,040,804 of record JAOXOE010000745.1, on the reverse strand, counting down.
AAGGAACAACAGAATATGTATATGTACAGAAGGAACAACAGAAAGGTAGAACAGAAATGTAGTTCAGAAGGCAAGGTGAAGTACTCGCATCTAGAAATTTCTGAAGTAGTCAGAAGAGTACTTGGGCTTTTCCCTTTCTATGAATGACAAATGTAAAATTTGCCTTATCATATAAATGAAGACTGACTACAAAAGCTCAAAACCAGGCATAGTTTTCAGTAGATAGTGAGATATCGTATTTATCAACATTGTCTTGAATTCCCTCAGTTTTATACAATGCTAATGCATAAGCAGATGAGATCCTGCTGTGTGTCACTTATGCTATGCAACACTTCACTTTTAAACAGGTGCCATATTTCAGAATTGACCAAGAGGGTGTCACCCAGAGACACATTCACATCCTCATCCTGGCTTTGGTTTACATCTCATTTCCTCTGAAACCTACATGTAGCCAAATATTTTTAGGACTGTTCCAAAAACTTGAAATAGTTCTGAGTGTAAACTCTATAGCAGAGAACATGTCACAAGTATAGCTAAATAGAAAGTGACACAGACATAGAAACATAAAACTGTGGAGTAGGTTCTTCGGTTCAGACGCAGTACATATTTTAAATTAAGAACGTAGGATTTTTAAGACTAGCTACATTCTCATACTCAACAAAAGGTTAAATTCTGCTCTATTTTACTTTTATATGCTATCAACATCTGTAAGATCAGAATTCAGTGTTCTGAAACCTTCTTTTATCACCTCCTAGTATACAAAAACCCTTTATAGAATCACACTTTCTCCCAGTTGCAATTCTACTGACAGAAGCAGTTTGGTTGCCAGAAAGCCTACCCTGCACTGCAACTGCCTAATTTATAATTAAAGTTCTAGGCTCTAGAACTTAAAAAAAACCCCAAACTTCAAACGTTAAACTGCTTTAAAAAAACCTGTTAACTTTAAACTCTAGAATGTCTAATGTTCTATATCTTCTAAATGTACTACTTGTATCTCAGAAATTAACAAAGCAAATGTTCAAACCACAGAATCACAGAACCATAAAATCATTTAGGTTGGAAAAGATTTTCAAGATCAATGAGTTCAACCATTAACCTAATGGTACCTCCACTAAGCCAAGTCCTAAACTCCATACTTGCATGACTTTTAAGCACAGCCAAGGATGGTTTGTAAACTTTAAATCTTTATTAATCTCTTTCTACAATAGCTGTTTAAAATATACATCTGATGTGTAGAAAGGTCTGAGTACCTTTGGAAGTATACCTATGCAAGTACCTATGTAATATATCTCTGAGATAGTAGCATGTCTCAAATCACCTACATTCTAAAATAATAGGAGAGAGACAAAAATAAGAGAGATGAAAAGCCATTTTGGTACAGATATATAACTTTTGTAAATAAGCTTGCAGCTGAATTAGTGCCTCATCCACACTTGTTCTCATACTTGGACTTTTGCCTTGTCAAACTGGATCCAGACTGATTCTATACTCTCCAAAAGTAAACTTTCCTTCTAATATGAAAAAAGTCACTTTCTTCCTCTCTTCCTTTTTCATCTATGAATACACCTAAGAACCCCTTTTCCCTTCCTTCTGTCAGAAGTCTGTACACAGTTGATAATTACCAGTTATCAAATTTGTGGATGGAAGAAAGAGGTACACATACTGTGTGTTATCACAGAACTTCTTCCTTCATCTTAATTATTTATTCATTGTTTAGAAGAATACTGCTCTGCAAATCCTGTGGCTATAGGCAAAGAATGTGCTCTGTGCTTAAAGAGAAGAAGCAGAATGCCCTGACAAATTTAGAATCCCAATGTGTTCCTAAACATTTCCAAAGGAAGATTTTAATAAGCAGTCATTTTCAGGCCAAGTTAAGGAACCAAATTCAATAGTTTAAACAGAGCAGCAGCCTTGCTGTAAAAACAGCCTAGAGTTGAGAGAGCTCTCTGTATTGACAGACTACTTTGTGAAGTACAAGCATCCCTGTACTTTTATTCCTGAATTCCTTCAGTACATGAACATTATAGGAATGCCAAAAATTGTGTTTTCTGAGACCCACAGAATGTATATTCCAAAGATCAGTAATTTTCCTGGTTTTAACATTAACTGATATGCAGTGGAAGATATGGGACTACTGCATAAGAAAGGAATGAAAAGTATAAGAGCACATTAATAACCAGACTAGCTCTTTATATTTATCAATGATGATCAAGAGTACAGAAAAAAACAAACCTGTGATTTAGTTAATTGAATTTGCTGATTTACTTTTCCTTCTACATTCACAGTAGATGTGTGCAAGCTTCAATCAAAGATGCCACAAGAGCTATACATAGGCTTATAAATTAGGTTGGCAGCCTCTGAATTTGCTTTCATTTTCCTTTTCAAAATATTCGATGTTAAATCTTAACATAATGGCTTTGATATTTATGGCATTTCAGCTTTATTTAATTATAACTGTAATGAAGTTGGCTTTGGCTTTTTATTGTCAGATTCTGAACTTGATCATTTCCTTAGAATGGAAATTGTTTAGTCCTGTTGCTTCTGTCAATAATTTTCAGCCTTTTTATGCAGAGACTGAAAGAACCAAAAGACATACAATTTTATTATGTCCCGTAGTTTTTAAGCCAATCTCAATTAGAACCTAGTTAGGGACAGTGAACATTCATTTTAGTGATTACTCAGCTTCCCAGCTCATGATCACGCAAGAAAGTTTTACCCAAAACAAAGTTGGATCAAAAAGACACTGGTCTTGCTTAAGGGCTCAGGATCATGGACACAGGATGACACCCTTCTAACAGACTACTGTCTTCTTTTAAAAAACAAAGATACGACCACAAGCATCCTCCATGCCTTAACCAAGTTCACAGTTGTGGTATTCACAGCATGTTGGAATGCAATTTCAGCCACTTTGGCAAACAAATTATAGGTTCTATTATTACTTAACTAGAGATCAGCTAATTAATCTTTTAATAATTTCTTGAATAAGCTAAACAGCTTGGGGTCCTGGAGTTCTTTTAATGAAACCTGTGAATCTCATCAAAACACATGCAATGGGCTATCATTACTCTACAGTTATCAATAGCTCTACAACTAAAAAACCCAAAATGAAGGAAAACTCTTAAAATTAGCTTCCAAACACTATATACATTCTTCTGTGCTGACTTGGCTCATATCAGAAATTGTGTGAGCTGCAGGACTAAGTAATCCTGCCCCTGAACTTGGCACTAGTGAGGCCCCACCTCGAGTACTGTGTTCAGTTTTGATCACCTCAATACAGAAAGGACATTGAGGTGCAGGAGCAGATCCAAAGAAGGGCAACAAGGCTGGTGAAGGGTTTAGAAAACATACTCTATAAGGAGCGACTGAGGTTGCTGGGGCTGTTTAGTCTGGGGAAAAAGAGGCTGAGGGGAATTGCCCTCTACAAATACCTGAAAGGAGGTTGTAGCGAGAGCAGGGTTGGTTTCTTCTCACTGGTGACAGGATGAGGGGACATGGTCTCAAGCTGCACCAGTGCGGGGTTTAGGTTGGGTATCAGAAAAAAGTTCTTTACAGTAAGGGTTGTTCAGCACTGGAATAGGCTCTCCAGGCAGGCAGTCAACATCCCTGAATGTGTTCAAAACTTGTTTGGTTGTGGTGCTCGGAGACATTGTTTAGCAGTGGGTTGTAAGGGATAAGGTAGTAGGGTTATGTTGATGTTAGACTCTAAGATCTTGAAAGTCTTTTCCAAGCTGAGCAATTCTAAGCAATTCTGACAGTCTTGTGCCTAAATATTCAGTGTTCAAACTTATCTGTTTGCAACTATGAGTTTGGGCTGTAGCTTTCCCTAGTTCAATAAAATTAAGTGAAATAAAACAACCTGGAATTAAACAAAAGGCATTTTCCTGAGAAATGGTGCTGTGCAGACACTCAGTTGTGAACCTATCAATATCTACTCCCTGTACCCTCAGGCTAGGATTTAATTAACTTGTTATCACCCCTGCACATTGCAGAACTGAAGAAAGGGGCAACAAAGAACATTATACAGGCCTCCACATTTCCTCCTCTACATTTCCAGACACTGTCAGTCTCCAAGCCAAGTCTATCATGCCCATGTGCAGAGAAAATGTCAGCAACAAACCAAATTTCAGCACTTGGAATACATTAAAAAAATACATTTCTGCAGCTGCGTAAATGATGATTTTGGCTGGTTTGAATTAGACAAACTGGAAATTGGAATCGTGACAGAGCTCTATCTTCCCCATCTCTACAGGCAGTCCCTGTATTAGAGGCCAAAACGAGATGCAACAAGCCCTTTGACTTTAGCCTTTAACTGTAACTAATCAGCACATAAAAACGTGTCTATACACAGCAGTACTACACTCCACTAACTATACTCAGGTTATAGAATCATAGAGTCATTAGGGGTTGGAAGGGACCTCAAAAGATCATCTAGTCCAATCCCCCTGCCACAGCAGGATCACCTAGACCAAGT
>JAOXOE010000745.1:5010962-5036233 GCA_028565055.1 Phoeniculus purpureus | reverse complement strand
AGCGCGCACTGCTCAATAAACTGTCACCTGCTTATAATCCATATTGGATGATGGTGTCCGTTATCTCCCTCTCGTCATTGAATCATTCCAGAAGCAGCAACTAGTGCGTAATCTCGCCAACCACCCGAAGGCAGCGAGGTGTCGTTAGTTCTGTATTTGAGGTATCGATTAAGCTCAACAGCTGTAAAGCAGCGATCAGAATTGCTGTTCTGCAAACATGCCCAGAGAAATAAAGACTTGCTCCAAGTGCCAATCACACACACCCTTGTGGTTAAAATACAATTAAACAAGTGAAGCGTCCAGTATACCCAGTATACCCACAAGCCAACCAAAAACCGACCTCAGAAACCTGAGCTATGGATCAAAAACTTAAGGAGAGATTTTTAAAGTGCAATTAAAAAATGAGGCTGTAGGCTGCTGTTTGTGAGTGCCATAAAAACCGTTCAGGTTACACGTATGTGTATTACTCATGCAGAAAAGGGTCTCCTCCTAAGGCATCTCTTGGTAGGAAGAGGGCTTGTAGAACAGTATTGCTTTCGTTCTCCCAGAAACCTGTCTCTCATTTTGTGCTTCCTTGTGTATTTTTGCTGGTTTTTTAAAGTGATGAAGTGGGTGGGAGGAAAAGGGTTCCGCTCACTGTACATTTCTTGCCCTCAGACTGGGAAGAAAGAAGGCTGTTTGAGAAAAATAAGAAGGCTGTCAGACTCAAAAAGAGTGTCGAGCCAGAGGCAGAAGCCACAGCAGGGGAGACACCAGGGACCACTCTGGTGAGTGCCCACAGCCCACCCAAGCAAGTGGTGAGCCCCACACACTACCATCTCCCACAGAGGAAGAGACAAGGTGTTTTGGAAGAAGACAGATGTCTTCACTGAGAACGTAAGCTTTCACATCGCACTTAGCTTGTGGATCCACAGAGCAAAAGATTGCCTGAGTGCACTTTGCTAGAGCAGAACTATTACATCTGCTTCAGTTTTGTTCCCCTGAATTGATGGAGAAGGCAGAAAAGGTCACTTTCCACAAGGGCCAGAAAGAAACGGATTTTACAAGATGGATGGTACAAACCAAGGCAAAGCGTTGATGAACAAACTGTGCTCCGGGCAACCTAATAAAACCAGTACTACAAAAAAAAAAAGAAAATCACTACAAATCATCTGCATCAGTCTGAAGTCTTGACTAAACCATACACGCTGCATTTCACTGGAGGCAGCTTGCCCCAGGTAGAAAGAATTCTGCTGGATTCACCGGTAGCTATCACAGCAGTAACCCATTGCTCTGTTTTTTGGTTTATTGGGTTCTTTAATCTCTAATGAGCAGATCCAGGAGTCTCTTCCTTTGCAAACAGCCACCTGACAGCATGCCACGGTGGCTGTCTCCAGAATTAGGACAGAGATGTCGAAACACACAGAGGCAAATTGATCCAATCGATCTCCTGGAGAGCTGAGAAGAACACGGTCTTTGGAGACCTTTATTTTTTCAATTTGCAATGAAAGCACCTGGCAGCAAACTGGAGAGAGCCAGTTTTATAAGCTGGGAGGGAAATGATTATAGAACTGTAGCAGCTCAGGGATCTTCCAGCTGGTTTAAAGGATTTGGCTTCCCTACGAACATATTGAAGGGGGAAAAAAACGTAAAAAATAAAAATCCTGAAGGTCAACCATGAATGCTACAGGTATTGAATGCAGCAGAGTCCTCAAGTTATTCTCAGGTATTTAATGCAGAGATGGGGACAGGGAAGAAGGAATACAGAAGGAGAATGGAAGCTCCTTCATGCACATGTAAACACAGATGGAGGAAGCAGACAAATGAGCAGTATGAAGAGAGCAACCAGAGAGCAGCACCATTTACCCCAAGTTCCTCTGAAGACAGCAAGCACGCACTCAGGTGAAGTGTAAGTTCAGATTCCCTAAGAAAACACTGAACTGACTGCACTCTGACATGGCTCAATGCTTGAAGAGGAAGGGGGTGAGAGGGTTTTTCCATTGAATTTGGTTATTTCAACCCAGATTTGCAGTTTCCCTGGCTCCACTCTGCACTTCTGCAAGCTTCACAAGGGAAACAAGGAGCATTGCTTTGACCAGCCTTCAGCAATCCAGGCTGGCAGGGACAAGGAATAGCATCTTAATAGCCTTCTCTTTCTATCCCACCCCTGGGAAAAGTGTGACTGCTATTGAATCTAACTCTTCTTCTAACAGTTAGTGTTTAGCAAATGTCCTAAACAGAAACAAAACTTGGTGTTCACTGAAAAATGCTTTTTCCCCTGCTTTTGTTTTGTGTTTTCAGCTTTCTTTATTATTAACCCTAACCATCTATCAAAACAAGATCAAAAATCAGTTTATGCAAAGCCTTTTAGGATGTCCAGGGTTGGTTACTGGTTTTTTTTTTTCATTTGGATGAAGCTTTAATTTTCATCCTGTTGGGAGTCAACAGGACCTTCCTCCAAGGTCATCAGGCCACACTCTGCGTTGGTTCCTTGCTGGCACAGGAGCTCCACACTAGTTTTGGCAGCCCCACTGCCTGCACATGTGCTGGGGCTAAGACAAGCAGGCTGGCAGCAGTGGCCACCTCTGGCACAGAGGTTCTCCATTCCCTTCAGCCATCTCCTGGGCACAGGGCATGGCTTATGGCCAACTCTGTGGCTTTGACCCGATGCAAACATGGAGCATATAAAAGCATTTCCAACATGTAATTGGGATTCTCTCCAGTAATATCTCTAGATATTACCATGTGCCTCTCCAGTACTATCTGCAGAATAAAGCTGTACTGTACCAGATCACACCCCTTGCCTCAGCCAACCATCCCGTAGTTACATGCAAACTGACTTTAAAACTCAAATGTGGCAGATACTTCTTTTATTTCAGGTTATTTTCCTCTCTTACTGACTCTGAGAAGCCACATGTAATATAAATAATATCAACATCCAACAAGCTATGGAAGATGAAGCTGAAATCCTACAGGCTCCATCCCACTTTCACTTCTGTCAACAGCCAGCTCTTGCCGATTTCACGGCAGGAATCATAACTTTATCATTATTTTTTTAAACAACCTTAGGTGGAGGGCCAGCACTTGATGAAGAATGAGACAATCCCACTGGGTGCTGTTCGTCTGTGTCCTGCCAGCATTCCTGGCGCTAACCGACCCACCACTTTGCATTTACAGGGCTTGCACAAGCCCAGCAGCACACGCACAACCAGGAGGGTGTGCTCCCTCCTGCACATACTGCTGCAGCCCTGCAGCTCTCACTGGACAGCATGTACTGAGAGTCTGACAGACCTGTTCTCCCGAAACACGTACTAAAATCCTGGGGAAAACTGTTGGAAACCACTGCAAGAAGAGCAGCAGCAGAGAAGGGATTCGGGAGCGTTAACTTTTGCGCCAAGAGAAAGGAGCCTGCTCGTGCACCCTTTTTGCTCGGCAGGGAGGGGAGGGGGAAGGGAAGGGCTGATGTAGAGCCATTCTTCTCTCTGATTCACCCTCTGGGGAACCTCTTTCTCTCCCTCAGCCACAAAAGGAGGTTTCCTCCCTTGGACTCAGTTCTATTAAAATCCATACTGTCCAGACACAGCTCAGGCTCTGAGAAAAATACTGATGCTACTGAGCTACTGATGGAGAAAATACACCTTTTGGGTCTGGTATTTAAAGAGCAAGAATACAGAATACTTTTACCCTCTTGCCAACCCTGTCTTTGAGTTCCCAGCAACTGATGCCACTTTAATGGAAAAATACATTGCTGAGCCTCAAAAAGCATGGGGAGCATGACTTCAGCTTTTCCTTTGCTGCTCTGTGGGCCAGACAGACAGAGATTCATAAATGGAAAAGCTCTTGTCATCTCACATTGCAATGCACAGACTGCCTCTCAACAGGAAAAAAACCCCAAAAGATGACTACAAGTAGGGTTGGTGCACATGGTTTCAAATCAGTAATGAGGAGGCCAGCTTATCCAGAGCCCAAATTACAGCACTTTGGCAGAGGCAACTCTGGAAAAACAAGGTGGAGATATTTACTTTATGGGTTGCAGACTGTCTGTGTCAGTGCAATCAATCACACCACAGTCATCTACTGATGGATGTTCCCCAAGATGATGATCCGAGACAGGCTCTTTAGAAGCACTCACATCAGGTCTGAGAGGTGAGTGTTTGGCTGCCCCACAGTCACTGCATCTCACCAAAGTCCATCTCCCAGTGATCACTGCTGAACTGAGCACGATCTGTGCTACAGGCTTCTCTTCAGAGACAAGTGTGGGTAACTATTACCCGTGCCTCTTCACATATAAGCAAACTGCCCATTCTACAGTCTTCCACGGTACCTATCAGGTGGCTCTCCAGAAATATATACCCACACTCAAACTTCCCATCAGAAGTTTCAAGGACTTCACCTGCAGAATAGTGGAGTGAACTAAAGCAAACAATCCATAGCAATGCCTGGCATGGGAAAAAAAAAAGGCAGCTTCATCACCCACCACTGGAAATGAAGTGGGATGATATAGGAAGGGAAAAGTCTTGCACTCTCAAAAAACCCCCCAAAACCAAATCTGTAGTGTGCTCAGTACAAGGTGTCTTCAGTAAGTCAATATTTGTCAAACTAACATCTGGCTTTCCATCCCAAGTGACTTCCTCGCTCTCTGCCAACGTTCCAGCTATCCAGCCCTTCAGATGCTTCACGACCACTTTTTGGAGCAAGCATGTGGAAAATGTAGAACTGTTCCCAAAATGAAACTAAACCATTTACAGTGACTGCAGATCAGAGTCCTAACAATCCTAATGCAAACTTCTGCTTCTGTAAGCGTATTTTGCAAGCGATCACTTCATTCAAGTCAACCATGCAAAGATACACCCGACCAGCCAAACCAAACACTCATGAGAGTGATGCTTTAACAAAAAAAAAAAAAAAATCCCCCTACCCAACTACAGCTTATTCAGAAACTCTGTTACAGAGAATTTGTGGAGATGTACAGAGAATTTGGAAGAGTATTCTCAGCTCTGCAACATCTACAGCATCTGTTGCATGCACACCCACTCCACAGCAGCTCCGTGCAGGTGACAGGGCGCTCAGAGGCTCTGCAGACACCACATCAGCCTCCCCACAATCCATTAAACATTCAGTTCTGTCATTTGCATTTAACAGAGCAATGTGGGTGACCACTTCACCAGTTTGTCCCACAATGAGTTTAGGTCTCAGCACTATGGTAACAGCCTGAAATGGAGACCTATTCCAGAGCATTAATAACAAGATTGAGAAAGAGAGCTGGTACAGATAGATCGCCCTGGCATGTGTTGCACAGGATATGTTTGGGAACTTCACTCCACCAGACTGACAGCAATCCCAGCTTTGTGCCTAGAGAAGGACACGCTCCATCTTTTTTAAAACAACAGCTGATATTATTCCTGTGATAGAAAACTGAACAGAGAATGAAGCGTAAGGCTGCACGAGGAAATAGTGTTTCAGAGGTGAACATGCAGCATGTTTCTAAGATCTCAACAGAGCTGAATCCCAATGCCAGGAGGAAACATCCCCTTTTAAGACACTAGCTGTTATGAGACTAGAGCAAGAGTCAAAGAAAAGCAGTATTTTGACCCCATTAACTTCTTTTTACCTGCCTATTTCTAACCCTAAAAGACTTGTTTGATTGTTTTTTCATAGAACAGCATAGGTTGAAGGGATTTCCTTGCCACAGCTGGGGAAACCTCTCACTAGACCAAGTTGTTCAGGGCCCTATTCAGCTCAGCCTTGAGCACGTCCAAGGAGGAAGCATCTACTACTTCTCTGCACAACCTGTTCCAGTGCCTCAGCATCCTCATAGTGAGAAAATTCTTGCTAAGATCCAATCTAAATCTGCCCTTCTTTTAGCTTGAAACCATTCCCCTTTTGTCCTATTGCCTGAGTCCCTTGTAAAAAGTCCTTCTCCAGCTTTTCTGTAGCCTACTTCAAGTCCTGGGAGGCTGCTATAAGATCCCCTCAAAGCCTCCTCCTCTCCAGGCTGAACAGCCCCAATTACCTCTGATTGTCATCATAGGACGTGTGTTCCAGCCCTCTGATCATCACTGTGGCTGTTGCTAGAACAGTTCCGCATCCTTCTTGTACTGGGGTTTCCAGATCTGAACACAGTACTCCAGGTGAGGTCTCAGAGTGGAATGGAGCAGCAGACTCACCTCCCTCAGAATTCTGGCCACACAAGATACTGTTGGTCCTTTTGGCTGCACTCACACATTGTAGGCTCATGTTGAGCTTCTCATTTACCAACAACCCTTCTCTCTTACCATTCAAGTCCTCCTCTCTCAATCCATTCACCACCCAGCATGTGTTTGTGCCCAACACAGATGCAGGACCTTGCACTTAAGACTTGTTGAAACTCATGCAATTTGCACAGGCCCAGCTCTGAAGCCTGTCAGGGTCCTTCTGAATGGCTTGCCTTCCCTCCAGACAGTCAGCCACATCACACACCTTGGTGTCATCAGCAAACTTAGCAAGAGTGCACTCAGTGCCACTGCCCACGTTGCCATGTCTTAATAAAGTTGTTAAACACTGGACCCAAAACAGACGCCTGCAGAGCACCACTTGTAACCAATCTCCATTTGGACATCAAGCAGTTGATGGTTGCTGGATGCAACCATCTGAACAACTCCTTATCCACCAAGCGGCTGATTTGTCACAACCATGTCTCTGTTTTAGAGACAAGGATGGCATAGAGGTTGAATGACTTGCAAAAGTCCAGGTAGATGATGACATCAGTTGTTTCTTGTAGACCGCAACGCATAAGCTTTTCTCCAAGAGACTGAATCGCCGCCAAAACCATGCTGCTAGCCAACAACCTTAACATGCTTTGTGAAAGCATTAATTAAGAAAAACTCATACAGCAACAAAGGAGTAAGGCTGGGTCTTGTGTCACAGCAAGGAAAACGCCACCATCAAAAAGAAAAAAAAAAAAAGGAAATAGTTGAAAACAGACCAACCCTCAGAGGATGGCAGAGAGGTGATGCTGAGCGGGGCAGAGAGGTGTAGGAGGAAGAGTAAAACCCAGAGCTCAGCAGTGCTTTTACTGGACAATGCTATTACTCCGCAACGTTAGGTTGTTGGGATCGAAAATGAGGACAGGAATCAGTTTTCTTAATCCTGGTTTCTTAATCTCTGCTTTCTCACACACCTACACAATTGTTGCATCCGAATACACCATGGCACTGCTCGAAACGAAGTAGTTGCTAATTATTGTACCTCATTGTAAGGACACCTCAGCGGCACTTCTTTCAAGATTTATCAGTCATTATTTGTCCCTGCAGCATGATTTCCCACTCGAGCCTTGCAAAATGAAAGCAATAGGTACTTTAAATACAACATGATCTGTATGCAGTAATTTCCTTCTGTCTTCTGGGAAGATTTTTCTACATTGGGCATGTAATTAATAAATATAAATCCATTTGCTTAACAAATTTGTGGACAAAAGCAGCATTAAAGCACCATTTCATTTCTACCAAGTAGCGCACGTGTATTAGTTTGCAAAACGCTAATGCCATCAGAGTGAATTAAGATCATGAAAGCCATTTATATCTCCTTACCAACAAGGTAGAGCTATAGAGTGAAACAAAAGGACCTTGTTCACATCAGACATAATTTGCTTCTTTTGTGATTCTTATTTCCCTTATAAGCACCACCCAAAAAGCAGCCTCTCCGGTGATGGCAACAGCTTGGTAGTTTTGCAGGCAGAAAGAACAACCTGTAAATCAGTAAGTTCAGCAGCGAACCAGCAATGTTTTTTCATAAGGCTACGGGTCAGGAGACATCACAATTCATCACATGCTGCAGCAGGTCTCGATCTGAAAGGCCAGCAGATGTCCTGAGCAGATACCATATCGTCTCTATCTGAGCCACCAGAGCAAGAACTGCATGGGAGCAGGAGTGAGGAGGAATTCAGAAGAAGCAGAGCAGCAGAACTGCTTGGGCTCTGTTCATTAACATAAATAGTTGCATATAAAACATGTTAATGAACCAGATAAACAGAGGACTAAGAAGGAAAACTGAAACCCCTCACACTCATACTTTTTCAGCTCTTTGGACCACAGTACATAAACGATACTGCTGCCTCTACTCAAGAGGAGAGAACATGGCATCCGAGCATGAAGCCATCAACTGCCTGACACCAAAGGCAGCTCTTCACAAGAGAAACACTCAGTCTCCACCTCAGGTCTAGAGACTGTACCACACAGTCTATTTTTGTTACAGAAAAGTATGTTTCCAGATCACATTTGTTTTCAAAACAAAGGAATTCACCTCCCAAAGGAATTCACCTCCCAAAGCCTGCCAAGGAGAGGGGAGGACAACATTCCTTCCTCTACTCTCAGGAAATTAAATTTACTCAACTGCTGGGAGGCATTAAGCAGCCTCAGTCTCTTCCCAATGTCAATACTGAACGGTGTCAAACACCCTCACCTCGCATTGCTGTTACAGGCTAGTGAGGGAGCAGAACACCACCCACACATCCAAGCTCAAACAGAGAGTTTATGTCGTCTGCTCTGAACCAGAAACACTTCAGACCATTAACACGTGCAACTCCAAGTTACTTCTGCTACAAAGGATCTGGAACCATTGCAGAATGATGAGTGCTCCTTAGTGCAGAGCTGGAGAGCCGTTCCTCTGAAGCCATTGCTCCACAACTGGCAGATACAATAACTCAGCCCATAAATTACTTCCCTCACCAAGCAGCAACCTAAACTACAACTCCTTGGAACAGCAGCTACAGTGTTGTCTCACATGTCCATAAAGGCCAGCTGTAACTAAGGAAAGCTTCCAACTTCACCTAGTGGCTAAAGCAAGGTGAGTTAGCCCTGAGCTGTGCCAAGCTTGAGGATGCTCATACCTACACACCATCTAAAGTCACAGAAGTGCACGCCCTCCCCACCTAGAGACCCAGCAGCCCTTTTAGTCTGTCTAGCCAGAAAGAAGTGAGTCACTTCTGCTCAGCAAGGGCACGCTTTCTTTCTGTCGTCATGGATGGAAAGAAATCCATGGAGAAGACAGCAAAGAGACTGGTAACCCTCTGGGAAATGCAGTGCCAGGAAATCGACCTTTTCTTACAATACTATTGATGTTATCTTTGTTTGCAGGCTACTTCATTGCCACACAGCCATTCAGAATCTGACGCTGAGCCCCCACGAGCCTGGCAAAGGAAGCCTATCCAACACGTTCACAAAAAGGGAGCTGAAGTCTCCAAAAGCCCTCTTACAATGGCAACCAATACATCTGTGAGTCTAGAAGACAGCCAGAAACAGCAGGTTTCTTGACTAACATGACAGGAAAACGTTGGTACTTCAGTTTTAGGTGCAGCTTCAGCTTTCACCTCTCTTAGACTTGTTTTGCACTACTGTTCAACAGACCATAATAAGGATTCACTAATTTCAGCTTAATCTTGCCTGTTCTCCAGTTGCTGAGACAAAGCAGAAGGTTCCATATTGCTTCATTCTCCTAGAAAAAGACTTTAAAACGTATCTGGTGGGAATAACGTTGGTGTGTTTTTCATGCCACATATTTGCTGATGTTTTTTGTTCTACGCTTTCCCAAAATGGCTGTGAGTCAGAATAAACAGTCTGAGTTTCTGAAACTGTAGAGGTTTACATGGCACTGGACAGAAGGAAATAAAAAACTAAAAGCAGCACCCCAAACCTACTCTTCTCCTTGGCAGAAGCAAAAGGTAATTCTCTGAAGAGTTTCAGAACTGTCACCACACAAAGTTTGCCTACATAGACTCATAGAATCATTAGGGATTGGAAGGGACCTCGAAAGATCATCTAGTCCAATCGCCCTGCCACAGCAGGATCACCTAGACCAAGTCGTGCAGAACAGATCCAGGCAGGATCATAACTTCAAAGAGAAGCTGTCATAGTGTTTCTCTTACCAACCCAACCTATCCCTATTAGTGCTCCTTCCATTCGTGATTACACAATATCCTTGCATGAGTTACCACAGTTGCTACCCTGGAATGTATTAAAAGGAAAGAATTTAATGTATTTTTAATCTCTGTTTTAGCATAGTTAATCCAAGAAAGCTAAATATATTAGGCAGCTGTCTACAGACCAATGACAAATATACTGTAGACACTTCAGAAACTTCTTCCCTTTTTAATTTTTCTTATTACTGGCTCAAGAAAAATAAATAGATGAATGATGCATAAGCACAGTAAAATTACAAAATTGTGCTGTCTGAATAAAGGGAAGTGGCAAAAAAAGGAGATACCACAAAACTGCAACACTTCAAGAAAGCTACCACTGAAATTTCAGTTTAATTTCAAACTGGAAATCACATACAATATATAGTCAACCAACAGCTTCTACTGAAAAGCATGGAAGTTCCCACGTTTGACCAGTGGAATAATGAAATAAAACAGCTCTTTTCTTACCCTTATTGTACATATTGGTTGGTACTTGGACATCACTCAGACTGATGTTCACTGGCAAATTATTGAAGTGATCATTTGGCACTAGAATGAACTCCTTCCCCAGCTCCAGATAGTTTCCTTCTTCATCTCGTTCATTTATGAGCACAGCATTGAAGTATTCATACTGCAACAGAAACCCATGTTCAATATTCGCATTCAGCATAAAAATACGACATTTTCACATTTTAACATATCTATTAATTCCTTCATTGACATTTACATGGATCTCCATCTAGAACAGAATATTCTGAACATCTCTATCATCTCTGATTCCCTCTATATGCTTAGTACAGGTAATGTCACTGAAACCTGATTTATCAATACATCTCAGAAAAAACCCCCTATTTCCTCAGATCTAGAGATGCCTTGATAATGTTTAAAGGCAGTCTACAAACACCCTGAACAAGTTATATATGCACTATTTTTAATACAAAACTCTCTGAACTTAAATAATTCTCTGGATAACTGTTAATGATGATATCTCAGTCTAGCTAATTTCCATCAGTTGAGGAACAGCTATCAGTGCTGAACTTAGGCCTTGGCAAACCAAGTGGTTTTACTTCACAGAAATGCTAACTACAGCAGCTGTTGTTGCTCACCCACTGACTGACATTTCCTATAGAAAAATGTTTGCTTTATGGTACATTTTACAAATTCACATTGCAGTAGCTTCTGTAAAATTCTTCATACTTTAATATGGACATAGAACTTAGCAGTGACTTATTTTGAACAAGAAATTATTGTCTGCCTGTTAAAGATTCCTGAAGATTAGTGGCCTATTTTGTACAGAACTGTAATCAAATAAGCAAAAGCAATTTATATAAAATGATTGATTTCTTTATGACCTAGCTTAACCAGTAATTCTATCGAGTTTTGAGGGCAACAAATGGTGAAGACTGCTTTGTAACCTCTCAAATAACCTTAACCCTTGGCAATAGTTTGTGACATATTTCTTAAATGAAAAGGTTCCAAGCTGAGTGTATTTGAAGAATATCATTAATTTAAACAGGAGCCTCAGCCCCAGCTATACATCTGAAAGTAAAACAATATAAATAATACTTAGACATAACTCCATATATCCACAGATCATATATATATACGACTTCTACAAGGATAAATACACATTTAGCATTTATGAAGCTAAACCAGACAAAACAAAACCGAAAAGGCTTTCTCAGTGTAATATGTAACTCATTCTAATAAGAGTTACTTAAAATCTCACAATCCATACGTTTCCACTGAAAGGCTTGGTAACTTAAACAGAGGCTTACTTCCAAAACAGTTTTCCACACCCTGCTCTTTTAGTTCGTCAAAATGTCCAATCTGGGAAAAGAACCACAGTGTACTTACAGTATTTTTTTTTCCCTTTAGTAGCCACAGGTAAAGAAAAAGGTAGTGACATAATGAAACTACAGCTTTAGGCACTTTAAATAATTAATGTAAAAAGTTATTAGAATTGTCAACACCCCATAGATAGTCTTCTCTGTACCAATCTCTGACAGATTGTCATTCTGTCGTTCTTATAGACTTGATTCTTCTTCATCCAAAACCAAAAGGATGACGAAACAAGATCATTTTCAAGAAACACCAGTTCTCATTCTATTTGGGAGAAACATTCTCTGTCTCCGCTTGCTATCCATCTGTATCATGGATCATTAACTGTGCTGCATGCCTGTTCCCTACATGTGACAGCAGCTTTTTTGGTTTCTCATTTCTGCAAAAACCATTGTTGGAAAATGTGAAAGTCCAATTCATATTTACCACTGTAGTAAGAAAGAGTATTATTTTCCTTTTCAACATTAAGCCATGCCCTAGTGACTGTTGTAAATTGCAGTGTTACTGCAATTCCAAGCAAGGAAGAAGTAAGCTCTGCAGTTTTTCCGTGACATATTAGATAGTATCCAAGTCTGGATGAAAGGCTGACAGTCCATCCCCTGGGAGGACAGTGACAAATAAAAATGTATTTCACTCTTCTTTCTTGCCCACCACCTCTCTCTTCACACTTCACTGGACAGCTACGTTCCACCAAGATTAGGTTGATTGCTTCATCTTGTTTCAAAACCACTTGCTTTCTTGTACTTTAAGACATGTTTTTGTTTTCACTTTTCTCTATTGAGCATTATCTCACCTCCACAACTGCTGGAGCTATGGACTGTGTTGCTTTCATGATGTTTCTTTGCTTTGTAAGTCTTACCAAGATTGTCACAGAAATTAAAGGGATTTTGGTTTTTAGTTTTCTTAGTAAAGACCACCAATGAAAGCACTTGCAATGCCTCTCTCCGAATGTTAACATAAAAGTTTTACTTTAATATTACACTTTAAGTGAAACAGGTTTCTGTACCAAAATATGCAGCAACACTGTTCTGCTTTAATGGAACTTAAGTTGTACATTATGAAATGATGACTACAGTATTTCAGATACAGACTTACTGATTTCAAGGACGTAAATTTTATTTTGCCCATGGGTTTTATAATATTTCAGAAGAATGTCAGTATACATAGAAAGTGCCTCTAAAATACTTTCTTTCATTTAGTGGGTTACTTAATTTTCCAAAGGAGTGAACTAGCAGACATCCTCCTTCATCTGGTTCTGTAAGTAGCAAGACTAGCCAAGTATTAAAATCTGTTTTAGTCTAAATAAATTAAACCATTTGTTTCACAATTAAGGGTACTTAGGACTGATTGTTTCTTTGGTTGATTTAATATTCACTGATTTATTGGTCTGAGTCTGTATTTTCTCTTTTCAATATATGTACAATAACGATTTATGAAGGGATTTCTTAAAGCAAATTGTAGCATAAAACAGGTCTTAACATTATTATAGATAATTCATATTATTATATGAGGTATTTTCTTTTTTATTCTGAGGTATTTTCTTTTTGATTTAGAGGGATTTGATTTGTTGGGGTTTCTTTGCAAGTGAGAAGCCTGCAAAGAATATTGCATTTAAGACATTCCTGCTAGTTAAAGGACTGAACATCAGGTAACACACACAGCTGAAAAGTACTGCTGAATCACAGAATCACAGAACATTAGGGATTGGAAGGGACCTCAAAAGTTCATCTAGTCCAATTCACCTGCCACAGCAGGATCACCTAGACCAAGTCACACAGGAACATATCCAGGCAGGTTTTAAACATCTCCAGAGTGAACAAGACCAGCATGTAAGCAAAGCTGTTATACACTGGCAAAGCTGTCATACAGTGGCTTCTTTTGGGCACTTTCCTTCCAAGGAAATTGTTTTGACAGCTGAAAGGTGATAAAAGGAAAATTTAAAATAAAAACTGTAGGCAAAAAAAATTCAGTAAATCCATCTGGCCTTCTGACACTGCATTTGAGATAATGTCCAAGGGAAAGAGGATGAAGTGCTGTTTGCTGACAACACAAACACTCTACCTACTAAGCTCTAAGAGAAAATTATTTCAATTAATCTTGTCAATGGAGGTCAATCTTTGATGTAACGTTAACTAGGTGAGTTCTGAGTGTGCACAATATAACAAGCCAAAAAGTTCTTAGACTAATAAATAAAATAACAATAATTGTCTTTACTAAGACAAAATAAAAAGAAGTCACAATCACAGAGCTATGAGTGTTAGAATGTTGTAAAAACACAGCTAGGAATGATTTGCACTAATGGATCAGCACTAGAGGGTATCAGTGTTACACTGATTAATTTTATTCATTTGTACAGTATTTATGCAGTCATAGAGCTCATATAAGACAAGGCTAGAAGTCTCTGGAAAACACTCAATCTATGAAAGTTTATGGTGTTTGCACTGAACTCCAAAGCACGAGAGCAACAGAGAGGAAAAACAGCAAACTGTAGAAAACTTTGGAAAAACGAGGAAAGCAAAACCTCACAGTAAACAGCACATTCAGATAGACTTTAACAATAATCTCAGTATCTATGACAGTTTTAGCAAAATAGCTATTACTAGTTAGTGGGTGAAAGAAAACAACCAACCACTGACAAGTAGGACACCTCTTGGAAAGGGCATAAATGTTCGTGATACGTAAAAACCAAAATGTTAACATGTATCCGCTCAGGGAGGCTTTTCTGCTACAAAACACACTGATAATGGTCTCCGCTCTGGTATTTACGTTTCAATGAAGAGGCACACCTCTGAATACGTATCACTTTCTAAGGCTCAGAAGGTCTCTTCTGACAGTTTTCCGGTAAGGAGAATTTATGTTTCGAAGCATATGATGAAAGCTCCTGTAATTCAAGAACTTAGTGTGATGTTTAGCAAGCACGTATTAAAGGTCATAAAAGCAAACTGCCTTGTTCAGCACAAACTGCTCTGAATTTTAAAGAACTTTTAATTTTTCAGAAAAATGACATATTTCATTGCACAATGTAATGTAATTTGTGACTATTTTCTGACAGTTCTTACTTGCTCTTCTGTAGGAAATTTCAATGCCTTTTTTTTCTCCTTTTATTCCTACACTTATTCAAAAGGAACGCTCAGAAAACACCTGGGATTTGAAATTATGTGATCAGTCCCTCTCTAATTATGGAAGTAGTACAGAAATGTTACTTTCACCCTTGCAAAAACAACTGATTGGTTTTCTACACAATCAGATGAACACGACCTTTCCTCAGGCTATCCATTCCCTCCCGATATGATTGTTCTATTAAAATGGTTTTAAAACAGGACAAATAAATAATATTTCATTATAATATAAAAATAAATTACACCAGCATGTAAATTGGTAACACATCAAGTTCTCAGATGTCTTGTAAGGATTACTTAATTCATTTACAGTGACAAGTAGTAAGCAATTATGATGGCTATTTCAAATCACTTCTTACAGGTTTTATTTTCCTGAAAAGTTTAATGATTTCAAAATTATCTATTTTCATTACCAAAACCTTTGAGATTCTATTTTTTTGTCACAAGGCTGATCAAAAACTCTCTGGTCACTCTTAGTGAAATTAAGTAAGCGTGGCGAAGAAGAAAAGGCGTCCATGAAGAGTTTCATTTTGACATTTCAGATATCTGTATGAGAAGCCTTTCTGGAAACCTATTGGTTTTGTTAGTTCTAGAAATGCAAGTGGTCAGCTTCATACACATAAAAACTTCCAGGGATTATGTAAAACAATAAGCAAAACAAATCCCTGCTCTGGTGGCATTATAATGTCTCACAAAGACTGATGTTAGGAAGGTACCAGTTACACAAATGAGTAAGTTCAGAGCCAGCTAACAGAGCTGGAGCAACCCAGGCAGAAAATTTACCTAAAATCTCTAGAGCAACTTTAAACAAGAATTGCATGATGTGTAAGTGAATCATCCTCTAGCCAGAATACAATGATGGTAGAGTTTGTGTGTTTGTGAAGGTTTAGCATTTCAAAACCACATCATTATCACAAATACCCAAAAGCCTGCATCCCGGGCAATGAATTCACACTCTAATACTCTGAAACAATAAAAAGGCAAAAATGCCCCATGTGGAAAAATTTACCAGTGCAGTAGTGTGGCCCTTTGATGGGGCTCATCATCTTTTCCACATATTGCTGAGTGAGCATGACAGTACTATTTCTTGGGCAGAGGCAGCCCATTCTCAGTTGCAGCCTAAATGATCCATCTCACACTTCCTCTCTGGACTTAGCACACGTAGAGCTCCCTTGACTCTGTGCTTCTGCTGGGAACGTATCTTTCCAACTCACTCCTGATGGACACAGTAGAGACATGTGCACTTCATGCTTCCATTTCAGAGCTATACTAATAGAAGAGTTTTGGTTTTCTTGCCAATAAACATGAGAGTCATGCTAGGCTTTATTAATCCACACCTTGGAAGAGGCAGCAGTTAGCCTACAACTGTTTGATGCAAGAGCAAAGAAAACAAAGGAAGACTAACAGGTGTTTCTGAACACTTGCAGAAACTAAAATGTTTTTCAACATGCTTGTATTAAGCTTGACACTACCTCCATGGTACAGCAGTGGTGATCCTACCTTTTCAGACCAGGAAAACAGAGATCCAATATTACATGGAAAACTTTGACTAGATTAATTTTCTTTTCAGGGCATTAAACCCCTCGCTATTAATTTTAAATTACAAGCAGTACCCTACTGATGTGGATATGGCCAAAATGCAGATGCAAAACACTTACTGCAATCCTGACAGGCTGTCAGGCTGCCTGGGGTGTCGGCTATAAAAACTCTATGTACCCTTCTCTTTGTCAAGCAGTCGAGATGCACAGACATAGACCAGAGAAGTCTTTCAGCTACTTCTCAAAGTCTAAAGATAGAAATATCAATGCATTTTGATGCATACAGAAATAGCACCTTGATTTTTAAAAACCTATTTTTTTTTATTCTTTAAGCACTTATTTTAAAAAAGATGGGGTGGGGGAAGAACATTTCTCTTTCAGCAAGTGGGAAAAGAAGGAAAAATCAGAATGTGTGATTTTTAAAGGATTAACTACTGAATTGCACTGGCCACACTCTGGGTGTAAGAGCAAGTTAGGCATATTTGAAAATTGAACAGTATTACAAAAGTACTTGTCACGTTTAAAAGGTGCATCAAGTACAATTTAAAGTTTGTTGCATTTGCCTGCACAGTCTGAAAAGAAGTTATGCCTCAAGCCAACAGCCAATAGATTTCTTTCTCTGAAGTCCCTTGCATGAAATATTCCCCAAATCAGTTTTGTGGAGCTGACCTTTTTAAACAATAAATTGTATTATTTGTGCATCATTATAGATGCAACAAATCTGCGGCACTTTGTCTTGTCTTTAGCACCATTTGCATTACTAGCTAGAACTGCAAGACACATTCATTTCTATTTTAATCCCTGTAGATCACATCAGGCTAGTGAACAGGTCAGACCAACATCATCTACAAAATAAGTCTTTAAAAAGAAAATAGCAAAATTAGACTTGCTACAAAATCACTGCAGCAATATTTTCCATCTTGCCACAATGAATGTTGTTCCATAAAGATCATAAAACACCTCTCCATACAATTTAAAGTGTGCTATACAAATAGAAAAGGAAACTATTCCACAAACAGATAAGCTGAAAAGTTTTAAAGTGAAATCAGAGTAGTTCCATGCATGTTCAGCTCATCTGACACATTCAGGTTGATGACAACCTCAAGGCTGCTCCTAATTATAAGTGGAGAAATATCTGACTTCTTTGTACAATCGTATGCCCTAAATGCCTCTTTCCTACTTCTAAGAAGGAAGAAAAATTACTTCTTAAGCGCTGCATCTTCTCTGACTCCCATGAGAAGCAACTTTAGCCCAGATTCTTCACAGAGTAAGGCATGCAGATAATGCTGCTCTGTCCTCAGCAAGATTTGTACCATCTCCCCAAAAATATGTTTCAGGATAGAAAACACATTATAAATACTGTTTTGCTGGGTTAATAACTATCCCTAATGAAACAGAAAGTAATATGCAGCTTATATCCAGCAGTCAATAACATTTGAATACAAAGTGTGACCCTAAATGATGAATTAAAATGTATGCTTTATCAGAAACATATTTTCATACCAATGGGGGATAATCAAAATAATTAAATACTGAACAACTAGAACAGAACAAAATTACATAGTGTTCACTGCAATCCAAGTTTTGTTTAGTTACTTCCACCCACCATACACATAGAAGGTTAAATTAATACTACAGACTACCCAAAGGTAAGCAAAAGGACAAGCGCAGGATTACTGAATTTATTTGTGAGTAAAGTGAGAGATGAGATGTTGAGCAACTGAACATATGCAAATCCTCTTCAAATGATTAATGACTCTCTCAAGCAATACAGAAATTTGCTCAGCTAAGCTCACAGTTGAAATAACACCATGACCATGAGTTAACTTACTAAAAGAAATACACCTCCAGATTAACAGTTCAGGGAGAGGAAGAGTGGGGAAGGACAACAGTATATAATTTATTTGTAATACAAAGTCTTTAGAAAAAAGAAATCTCACAAAGAAAAGAACTGTTCATGAGAATAATTATTGTACGTGGTGAGAGAAAGGAGTGTGGTGGGGAGAAACCCCCTAAATTTAAGAGGATGTTTGCAACCTATAGTTAGATGTTAAATGTTCAAACTTTCATGTTACGCTAGAGAGAACTCTTCAAACCTGTAGGTTGGACTTATCAGTGAAATACAAGTATTCTTCAGAGTTGTGCTTTCCATTGGTTGTACGAATAAAGTTTAAAAAAATACACACAGAAAAGACTTTTATACGGCATATAGTAAGCCTTTTCTTGACTTGATTCAACAAGCATAACTCCTAGGTACAGAAACTCAGAATCCACATAAACAGCTGAGACATATTGCACAAGACACTAATTTGTATTTGGCCTTGGAGCCAGGCTGAGGAGCCCGGGAGGGGGCAAAGATGGGCAGGTTAATATCTGTGTGGTTAAATTGAATACCTGCGCTCTATTCACTTCCTGAACTTGTGTAAATAAGAAATACGGTCCAAGAGTTAAAATTATGAAATATTAAAATGGTCTCTTCATATTTTGAACTTTTGACTACTGTTCACATTCAAGAAGGGCAGGCTCATAACAATAAATAACAACAGCAATATAGGAATACATTATATAAACCGTACTTGTCAGCACAACATCACAAAACTATCTAGAGTCTGTGTGATTATTTCTTCACCACATTAAAGTCTCAGATATATGTGGAACAATGTACTAGTAAACTTAGTGAGATTCAGGCTGTGTTGACTGTACTCTTACACACAGCTTCGGTTCAGCCAAACTATAGCATAGTGTGGGGCTCTGTGAAAACAACTGTAAAGACTATTTAGATTTTTGGAAACATCTTTGGTGTTTCAGCTGTAAACTTGTGTGGCACTTTTATCTGTTTTGAGTTAAAACGCTTTGAGAAAAGATGATCAGGCAAATCAAGGCAAACTAAGACATAAAAGGAGTTTGGAACCCATTTGGATGATGGGATAACTGGTAGTTTTATGAGTTATCTAACCCGCCTTCCAGCGTCTTTCCCATTCTTATTTACAAGCAGAAGTGCAGGAAAAAGAGGTGGGAGAGTTAATATCCTCCAAAGAATGTAAGAAACATTACTAGGAAGAGTCTTTTATGAACCCTCTGCTGAGAGCTGTGGAAGTCACCAGTGGGCAATGGCAGTCCAGACTGGGTACACTGTGTCTCTATGCATTTCCCTCTGCTCAGCAGGAAAGATCACACAAGTGGAGGTCTCTCAGCCATCTAAACAAATTAAGAAACATTGTGCTGCTCTCTTTAGTTACTCTCTCTAAACATCCTAATTTTCTATTTCACTGCTCCCTTCCTGCCACTGGTAAAAAATAAATTGAAAACAAGAAGACACGAAGGAGAGTGCAGTACCATTTAGTCACAAAGTCTGAAATGCTCATCTAGCAAAAACACAAAGAACCCTTCATTCCTACCAGATGTTTATCTAAGAGTCTGCTTTTGTTACCAGAACATCATATGAAGAATAACATTTTTAAGGAGATACACACAGGGTTTTCTTTTGTTACCATCATATTAATGGAAAACATGATATACAGACATATAAATTCCCCCGCATATTGTCTATATTTAAGAAGAGCTAAATAATAGAATGGCTTAGGTTGGAAGGAACCTGTGAGATCATCCACTCCAACCTCCCTGCCACAGGCACAGGCTATAAGGATGGACACCTCTCAACTACAGAATCATAGAATACAATGTAAATGTAAAAAAGATTTATGCAAGTAGTTAATTATATTTTGCAGGAAAACTCTACGTAAGCACTTATTGTAGAAACAAAGATTAGTGCAAATATAATGTACTCCCTTAACAGAAAAGATTTATCAGTTTTGAACACATTGGCTCTGAGCTTATTGCCACAGCCAGAACAATACTCATCACAATATAATCATACTTAATGTTTCTGATGTTTCTTTTAATGAATAATTACTATATTTAAGGTATCTTACTTTTGTGCTTGCTTTATTTCAAGTCTGTGGCAAAAATGACATCGCGCCAATAGCCTTGCCTGAAAAAACACAGGTTGTAAGTCCTCTAACCAGTGCAACTCAGTGTTGTTCCAAACAAAAGTCTTAACCAAGAGGAAAAACTATTTGAAATAATGAAAAAATTGTGAGGCTGACCCAGAAGTTATTAATTCAGGCTCCCTGGACATAAGTGTACTACCCAGATAACTTACTGTATGTAGATTCCAAGGGAGAAATTACACCAGGTATTGCTACACTAGCCTTCAACTGCCACAAAAAGGTCCTCCCACATAAAGAAGGTACCCTGAAAGCACTTCATTAAGCAAACAGCTTGCCATTAGCTATTTCATTGAAATTTTATTAGAGTGACTAGACCACACAGGAATCTGGACAACAATAGCAACATATCACGAAGAAACCCTGAAATGTAATATACAGTCATTTACTGATCTGTAGTTTAAACAGACATAGAGACCTAAACCAGACTTACAAACTTCAGTGACACAAAATGACTTTCAAAAGACAGAAGGACCTATGCTGAAGAGTACCATTCAAAATGCCTAATATAACACACATAATACAGAAGTATGGCCTGGATAATTGCTCAGCAAACATTTAGGTATTTAGAGTGCATACATGAGCTTAGGTTTACCTGAGCTTTATGCTGACAGTGAAAATGTGCAGTTTGTTTATAGTAAAGCTGATTTGGAATAATGAACTGGCATCTCTGAGATCTCCAGTTCCCATTCTGAATATTACTGTATTTAGAAAGAATTCTGCAACAGGCAGTCTTAGTATTAATACACCATCATTTTCCAGTCAGAACAATGGCCCTACCTAAATATGTCCTGTACTTCAACTGCTTGACCAATGTTTTGCATGTTTGTTTTCATCTTAAGTTCAGTTAGACAGTGACAAGCCCTAAATACTTAAAGGAAATGAGATGTATTCAATTTTTTAAAAGCTTCTCGTCTGTTACAAAGACTTTGAACTTGATGTGAATGCTGCTTGTTGCAGCTGAAAACAATAGCCACCCCTTTATCTTGAAAAGTATCCATGACTAAGGAACTAATCTGATACCATACCACTTTTATGTGAAGAATTAAGAGGGTTTCCAACCACACATCTTAATACCCACTCCCTAAATCCTCTGTATGAGTGCAACTAAGAAGGTGAAATTATGTTGACTTTTAGTGCTTCGTTACAGCAGTTCTTAGCAGCTCACAGTCACTCATACAGTCAACAGCAGCCAGAGAGCAAAGCACCTTCCTGACCTTCACTAAGCACATTTAGAAAGAGATCAGCAGTGCTCACAGTTCCAGACCTGCACATTCAAGATATTTTCCTGTGCTCCCACCAAAAAGTATTAACACACAGCTCTGACATCTTCCAGACAGAATTCAAGTGTTAGATTGAGTTTTCATAGCTGAACTTCACTGTAATTACTTAAGGCCAGGACTTTATCACGCAAATATTAACAAATAGGAAAAAAAGAAGACAGCCCTCAAAACACATCCAGCTCTCTACAGTTCTCTATGGAAAGCGACAACATTTGTCCTGATTAGCTCCAATATATGTGTTTCTCAGTCCTTCAGAATATTTCCGCCGGCAGCATTTGTACATCCCATCCAATTATACTACTGTCCAATGTCTCAGCAGACTTGCTGAACAATTGTAAAACCTTAACAGATTAAGAGCTCCACTCTTTGTTTAACTAATTCTGTTAATTCTTTCTCTCTTTTTACTCTTCCAAGATCTAGCTTACATGGAACACAGCTGAAACTGAAGCAGCATCCATCCATTGCTAGGCTGCTAGAAATTAAAACCTGAGCAAATCAGACAAAGGAAGAATCCTCTTACTTTACACCAGCATCACTGCGGTCTCATGATTTGATGCTCTGCTTTTAACTACAAATTACTCTGTTCATGAAGTTCAAGCAAGAATTGCAAAATTCTAAGTCTTGTTTTGGAAATTCAAAGTTTTCTGCCTCACTTCGAGATGACAGCAATTTCTTTTACTGCAAATTAGAGAGGTTGAGCATACCCATATACTTCCACAATGAAATCTTACTGAAGATTACTGTGAAAAAAGGCAAAACAACCCCACCCCAAATCAACACTTGTATGTCTCATAGGAGAGATGAAGCTTGATTCCCCATATATAAAAAGGTAATTATCACAATCTCTTGCAGGACTGAAACTGCCTGATGAAAAATGCTCCATAGCATTACTAGCCCTTCAAAGGGTTACTGGTACTTCCACATTAATAGATTCTCTATCACTAAGCAGTACTCAATATTCCCTACCCGAGCACTAGCAAACAGACACCAGTCCTGTTCACACTTGTCATTTCTGAATGAAGCGGCTGCACCTCATAATCCTGCAGATTCCACTTCCTAACGTGTTTCCTTTGGATGAAATCTTCACACCATAGGTTGCGTAATGCTACCTAATTCCAGGCAAGAACATCACTGGCAAGAGACATAATTTAGCTCTTCCACAGATTTACCTGCTGAAATAATGTCACGACCGTGGTCAGGCCATTCTGGTTTTAGCAGCAACAAAATAATCACCTGCCTGCATCTCAAAGCCTGTAAAGATCTCTTCATTTGACCCAATGTTTACAGGCAAGCTAATCAGGGCCACATGAGTACAGAATGATCACAGAATCACAGAACATTAGGGATTGGAAGGGACCTCAAAAGATCATCTAGCCCAATCCCCCTGCCACAGCAGGACCACCAAGTCGCACAGGAACATAGCCAGGTGGGTTTTAAATATCTGCAGACAAGGAGACTCCACAACCCCCCATCATCCTCACTGTGAAGAAGTTCCTTCCCATATTTATGTGGACCTTCCTATGTTCCAGCTTACACCCATCGCCCCTTGTCCTATCATTAGATGACATTGAAAAGAGCCTGGCTCCATCGCCCTGACACCAACCCTTCACATATTTATAGACATTAATGAGGTTACCCCTCAGTCTCCATTTTTCCACGTTAAAGAGAGCCAGCTCCCTCAGCCGGTCCTCATAAGGGAGGTTTTCCACTCCATCATCTTCATAGCTCTGTGCTGGACTCTTTCCAGCAGTTCTGTGTCCCACTCAGACTGAGGGGCCCAGAACTGGACACAATATTCCACATGTGGTATCACTAGGGCAGAGTAGAGGGGGAGGAGAACCTCTCTCGATCTGCTAACCCTGTTCTGATCCACCCCAGGATTCCGTTGACCTTCTTGTCCACAAGGGCCCATTGCCGGCTCATGGTCATCCTGCTGTCCACCAGAGCCCCCAGGTCCCTTTCTCCTACACTGCTCCCCAACAGGTCATCCCTAATCTATGCTGGTTCCTGGGGTTGTGCTTACCCAGATGCAAGATTCTACACTTGCCCTTGTTGTAGTTCACTACGTTTTTCCCTGCCCAGCTCTCCAGCCTCTCTTAGGTCTCGCTGAATGGCAGCACAGCCTGCTGGGGTGTCAGCCATTTCTCCCAGCTTTGTGTCATCAGTAAACTTGCTGACAGTGCAACCTAACCCCTCATCCAAGTCATTAATGTATAGATTGAATAGTACTGGTCCCAGTACCAACCCTTGGGGGACTCCACTAGATACAGGCCTCCAACTAGACTCTGTCCCATTGACCACTACTCTCTGGCTTCTATCCTGCTGCCAGTGATATGCAACAAGACAGCTTCCTAATATGTTGTTAATATCTATGAATCTCTCTGAATCATGCAGATGCAGGCCAGGAGACATCCTAGAAGAGCTAAAAAAATAAAAACCCCTTACTTTGAACATTTTCTACTAAACCAATAGCTTAAGCATCACCATGAGTCACAGAGGTTGACTAGCTGGTGACAATCATGTGTTGAAATTGTAAACGTCAGAAGGCTGTGATTCACTTACATCAAGCGTCTGTGTTTAATTTATTTATATTAAGATTCCACATTTCTGAGACATGGTTTCACCCAGCTGCTTCCCTAGGATCGTAAATCACCATCAAAGTAAGGAACAGTAAATCTACAGAACGTAACTGGATTTGAATATGACGCACAGCAAATGATTGCAACAGCACACATACGAATTCATTGTTAAAGCTGCTCCAGCCTCGGAAACATCTTCACATTTTTTCATAGTCTATTTAGGAATTTAGAATGTTGCAAGTATATAATTAGTATTAAATGTGATTAATGCGTGCTGTGGGAAAATACCAAAAAGAGCTCTGAAACGGAGCTCTGTAGTGCTCTTTTTCCCCCCTCTCTTTTCAGTTCACAGTATGGTTCTGGAACTGGCTGTCTCATGGCTTCTTTGTACCTATCTTCCTTCATTTTCTTTTTCATTTCCTCCTCACAAGGCTGTTAGACAGGTTCTATTTGCCTATATTTGCATGATAAGAACAAACAACCATCACTCCTTTGAAAGGGGCATAACACAGTTTTTAGGCAAACAACTGCAGGTTTCATCTGCATGGTCAGAGAAGAATAAATGTTGATTTCAACTCTGGTTCACCCTAAAGTTTGCTCTAAGCTGTGTGTCAGGATTGGACCTAAAAATCTTCATAGAATCATTAAGGTTGGAAGAGAACTTCAAGATCATCACATCTAACAATCAACCCAATGCCACCATGCCCTCTGAAACATGTTTCCTAGTGCCAGATCTACACAATTTTTGAATGCCTCCAAGGACAATAGCTCCACCATCTCCCTGGGCAGCCTCTTCTAGTACGTGACCACTCTTTCAGTGAATCAGTTTTTCTAATCTAAACCTCCCCTGGAACAACCTCATACAACTGACCTTGGCCCATCAATCCTCTGCAGGACTTTCCTACCCTCAAGCAGATGGACACACCCACCCAGTTTGATGTCATCTGCAAACTTGCTGAGGGTGCACTCAATCCTCTCATCCAGATCATT
>JAOXOE010000745.1:4989662-5003161 GCA_028565055.1 Phoeniculus purpureus | reverse complement strand
CTCCAAGCTAAAGAGACCCAGCTCCCTCAGCCTCTCCTCATAAGAGAGGTGCTCCACCTCCTTTATCATCTTCGTTGGCTGGACTCTCTCCAGCAGCTCCACATCCCTCTTGAACTGAGGAGCCCAGAATGACCACAAGTAATTAAGTAAAAACATTCACTGGAGTAAAAAAAAATAAATCACCATTGTATTTACCTATAGGGATGTTGCAGATGCTAATTTGGCTGCTCTACTGTGGAGTATATAGCTGACCATCAAATAAGAATAACAAATAATTTGAGACACAAGTATTTTCATGGTGCATAATACACATTCTTCTTTTCTGAATTCTAATTAATCTTGAAAGACACGTCCCCTTTTATAGCCTGTAACAGATCCCAATGAATATAGATCCGATAAAACTGCAGAGAATTGCAATTTGAGAGATGGAATGCAGTAGAGAAGGGAAGCAGGCATAGAAATTGAATAATTGTTCATAACTCCACCGTCTTACATTTCACCTCCTTACTATGCCTTTTCATATAATTGACATTTTACAAGTGGTTAAAACCTGGAAATTTGGGTCTTTCTAGGAAAACAATAAGCACTTGACCTCTGGGAACTACTTCAATAGCCACGTACCCTGTAAGGAAATTTCGGTAAAAATGGGGACAATTTTCAAAAGGCCACACAGAATTTACCCCTTCACCAAGAGGTGTGTACTTGGCTTTGATCACCCCTGCCTCCATCACTAAACACTGAATCGCACAGCAGTGCTTCATAGGACTATTCATTTCCTAAATGTTTGCTGGAAACCTGTGGATGCTCTGCTGCTACACCTCAGGTGACCTCTGTCCGAGACCACTTTACCTCATTGCAATTCCAGACAGCCTTTCCAAAAATAACAAGCCCAGAGTAAGCTCCCACAAGCCCTACAAACTGTACCAGGTTGCCTCACTTTGCTGCCAACCAGCTGGCCCTTGCCAGTCTTACACCCAAAACTTCCACTGTCCCTTCCAACACGGACCTAAAACTTAACTCCTTTGCTGCAAAATTCTGGTTTGCGCGTGGAGCTGAAAGCTTTTGAGCTGACTTTGCCAGCAGGAGCTTCACACAGGCACAGAATATTGATTACATCTATCACTAATTTCTTTGGTAGACATATTTTAGATCCTCAGTAATATTTCTCTGGACACATGCTCCTCACTGGGAAAAGCAGGGTGAGATTTTAAATCCTTTTCTTACATCTAAATTTAACAGTCCAGAGGCTCTA
Source organism: Phoeniculus purpureus (assembly GCA_028565055.1). NCBI lineage: Eukaryota > Metazoa > Chordata > Aves > Bucerotiformes > Phoeniculidae > Phoeniculus > Phoeniculus purpureus. The sequence goes on along the minus strand of JAOXOE010000745.1, from coordinate 5,001,909 downwards.
GATATGTAGCTGTTAGTTTCAATCTGAAATACAAAATACATGTATGTAACATTAAATCAGATCTCTGTTATTAGCCTGTTGCTTTCTTTTTTTTTTTTTAAAAAAAAAAAGGGAGCCACAAAAAAACCACATTTCATTTTGGCCTCTAATTTTTCAAGGAAGAAAGATACCATCACTTCTCCCAAAGGCAAGTAAGTACATCCTCTATTTTTTATTTCATCTGCTTATCTATGGCACTTAGTTGCAATGTGTGCACACCACACAAAATAGACAAGGCTGAAATAGCTAGAAAATTACTAAAATATACTATTAAGAAAATTATGAAAACAGATTAAACTACATATTCATATAAATATGCAAAATTATTTCATGCTGTCACAGCTCAGACGACTGTACACTTATAGGTCTGCAGATTTTATACACCACAGAATTATCATTCAATTTTCATATTAAAAAGACCTGAAAGCCATTAGGTGCGGTGCTTGAGACTGACCTGTCCATTGTGTTTTCTGCTATTACCTATGAAATACTACTTGAGATAAGGCAATAATACTTGCTTTTGTTCTTTCTCTTTTTTTAAATTTTTTTTAAGTTTAAAAGTCATCAGTGACTGTTACACATGCAGGAGGTTTCAACTAACCATTAAACAAATATGCAAGTGGATTTTTGTGATAAAAAACCCCACAGCTCACTGAACGTAGACAAATCATGTATATTATGAATCGACCAACCACACGATTGATGAAATGATGCATGAAAACAGAGGCAGAGGCAAAATAACCTACTTGAACCCATGAAATTTTCAGACAATAATCATTACCAGCTTTAATTAACTTCAACACAAAAGTGGGGGCTCCTTCTGTTTCAAGTTAATGAAGCTTAACACACAGACACTACAATTACAGACAAAGCATGGGTCTAAAGCTAGTTATATCTTAGGATTGAAATAATGAGCTTGGTATTTTAATTTTGAAGTCAGCAGTTATGGGAGATTTGGAAGAAAGGAAACAATATATGCAATTGAAACGTTAGCGTATGAATGGAGCTGATTTGCACTCAATATCTCTCTTATAAGCTAAAGTCAAGAATCTACTTTTTCCTACAATAAGCAGAACATAAAAATACCCTGGAAATAGTCCCACTATGTTCATCTAAGATTTACTCACTCTCATATTACATAAGTCAGAAATGTGACCTCATCCAAAGCCATGAGCTGCTTAGTGACTTCTATCATGCCTCTCTCATATATACTCATTAAATCTTTATCTATAATGCTTATTTCCACTTAAAATTACTGCTCTGTAGTACTGCTGCTCTACGCAAAAATTGATAAACCCTGATTACTTCCACCCTTCTCAATAGTTTGCCTATTCCTAAATATTAGCTTGGAAGAGTAGATGACCTTTAACTTAATCGCATCACCAAACACCTCCAAAAAAAACCCCACTCAACCAAAAGACAAACCAGCACAAAACCACAAAAGATGGTCTGCCATTTATTTTTTCCATTTATCGTTTATTAAACCTAAATATAATAGGAAAAAGGTGGGAAAAAAAGCAGAGGCTGTCTGGGCTGCGGTATCAGATAGCACTGCTTATTACTGGCTATCTGCCTAGTAATCATAAATCCATAGGGTAATATTCTAAAATATTTTGCTTTTCAGGGAGGTGCGAGCCAAAAAGAAAAACACGTTTAATTTTCTATGAAGAGAAGAAAACAGCAAGCACAGCACAAATGGGCACCAGGATGTATAAATATTCCTGATTACAAACCCTTTCACATAAAGCAAACAGGAAGAGTTTGAATCTAACAGCGTGTACGTCATGCGAAAGGTTTCTCTGTCCCAAAAGATAGGTATCACATTGACTGTGAATGAACTGCTCCAATAAATTGTATTATTCCTTGGAGGGAACAGAAGAGCAATGTTATAAACAGTGACTTCAGAAGAGTGTCAAAAAGCACTGAATTTTGCAAGAGCGAATGAAGTATTTTTTTTCATGGTGGAAAGCTCAGCATCACTGACCAATGAGCCTTAGAAATAAAACCCATTCACTCCAGCAGCGCCTGCACCTCTAAGCACCTCATCTTTGCAGCGCATCAGAAACCAAACGTAGATACAAAACACACACAGGTACACGTAGAATTAAATAGATGTTTCGAGTAGATTCTTTCAAATACACTTGCCGGACATTTCAGAAAGCAGGTGATTCTGGCGAAGCGCTCCTTTCAAACACACAGCTTTAACGACACACGGCACAGTCCATCCGAAATCAGAAAACCGCAGTCTCTCTACCTCACCTCCTCCCTGTGCTGTCTGATGCATACTCAATACACGCCGATAAAGGAAAGCTGAGCAGTTTTCAAAATTAATCTTGACAGGATCAAAACCCTCAGAACTGTCACCTGCCTTTGGCATCACTGGAACCAAGGAGAGTCGTTTTGTTAAGACATTCACAGACATCTTGACAGGACTAAAGGAGCGTACAAGAAGAATCTGACTCCCAGTGTGAAACTGCTCAATGCTGAGCGTAAGGCTGCTGCTAGCCAGGGAAAAGGCACACAGCTCAGAGTTTCAGACATGGAGCACCTGATCTTCTCTGCAGCAGAAAATTGAAAGCTAGTTAGAACATGTTTTAAGAAGGTGACAAACTCCTGATTTTTCAGAGAAAGATGGGCATTAATTTCTAGGCTACACGTCTCAAAACTCAAATCAACCAACCAGTCTCTATGAAGTGATTTTTAATCTCAGATTCCTGATTGCTATAACCAATACATCAAATATTAAGCATTGGCAACCCTTAACTTTATATTGCAGTAATTTCTCCTTTTCTCTGGCTTTTTAGCTGTTTTCTCAATCAGAATTGGCCATTGATAAACACAAACATTGATAAACATAAACATCTACTGGACAAATGTTTTTAACACATCATCTCTTTCTGCTCTAAGAGAGTTTCTCTGAGGTTGATGGCAATTTCAAGGAGCGTTTGTTTTGTGATAACATCGTGATGTTTTTCCCCATCTCCTGTGCAGTGCTCCTCACTCCCCGCGCGCACGCTTATTTGGCCCAACCTCTCCAAAAACCCATTTTAAATTATGGTTCAATGTAACCTACCCTTATACTCTCCTAAGGGTTCCTTAGTTTTATAATGAAGCTTACGTGCAGCATCTTACTACTTACGTAACTGCCTCAACTAACACAGAAGAGGATGGAAGAAGGATGGCGTTGCCTTTTTTTAAAGGAGCTGAAAATGATTTCTCCATTTTAGCTGCACTATAAGCAAAGGTAATGGTTTTAAAGAGACTTGCAGAAAGATTACAGTCAGTGTTCTTTAAATGCAAGGATTTCAACACTTAACAGCTTTGCCTTTATGTAGTGTTTAGTTTTCTCCTTTTCCAGGCTCCTTTCATGAGCTTCAGTCTTCTGACACCTAACCTTTTACCACATTGTTTCTGCTTTTCTCTGCAACCCCCAGAGCCTTCCTTTCACAAACTCAGTTTTCCCTTGCTCCATTCTGCCTACTCTGACATTCCTGCCCACACCAGTAGACCTGGCATCCAGGAGAAGCTCATCTTCCCAAAACACTGCCTGCTTTGGAATGCAGCGAAAGTCACAGAATTCTCGATTCAAATTGTGCCGTGCCTGGATCACATGCTAGCTTGACTGTGTGGAAGGAAGGGCAATTACATTGGCAGAAGCTATTCTGGTTTGACATTTTTGGAAGGAATGATAGACATTTCGAAAGAGGAAATTTTTGAAGCCTCGAGTGAAGTACTTGCAAGCTTACGCTCACTAGCATCTTAAGTATTGTTATTGATTATCTGCTAGAAATTCCTTTCATAATGTCTATTTTTTTTGCTACTGGAAAATGAGCATCTCTTAATTTTACTGGTACTTCTGGCACATCGTTTCCCCTTTATTACATACAAGGGCAGCTTATTTCTCTATCTATTCTGTTGGAACCAGTTCAAGGATTGCCTTGCAAAAGCAATGAAAGAAAGAAGTCTGCCTAGCAAACACCAAGTTTACCACTATTTTAATGATACCTTCTGTTCTGCCTGAAACACCAACCTGTGAATTTGTATGAATATGCAAGAATCTCTGCTTTCATTTCCTTTAAACACCTCTACTTCTTCTGCTTACAAAGAACAAGAAAAAAAAGCAGCCTGGAAATACTTAATGGCTTGAGCATGGGAAAGAAAAATAAAATCTGTGTTCTGTATTACACATATGTAAATACTTTCTGCTCCACCTTGTTATTGCTGTCAGACCTGGCCTGTGGTTCTGCTTAGTTTTGGAAAATACATTATTGCAGAATTGTGCCAGAGAGGAAAAGACTTACAAGACTTACACTGTAGTTCAAATCCGTCCTCCGGATCAAGCAGAGCAGAATATCAGACTAGGGTCTCAGATCTGAAACGACTGCCTCATCCATCAGGCTTTTCTGAACTGAGTGTCTCAAAAACTCTTCTGCTGCAGTTGTTTCACATCATATAAATAATTTCAGATTCACCAGAGAAGCAACTGGAACTGGCTTCTCACGTCCTAACTGAAAGTCCCACCTATCTGACTACAGGTTGTTCTGATGTGGAGGTTTCTCTCGCTCAAGAAAAGCTTTGGGGTATTCAAAATGTTTAATCCAAGAGCTTGAAATTTTGAAAACTCTCATGGAATGAGAAAGCTATTTCCTTCTCATTTCTGGTAGCAAGAAAATGTAATAAGGAAAAAGTAAAGAAAAACCTCAGGAAGACAAAAATGATCTTCTCAGTCATAGAGGTTTTTGACAGTTCTAACTTTCAGATTTCTGTAAATATTTACACCAGATATGACCAAGCAAAACATACTGCGCCCATATTTGATGGGTAGAACTGAACTGATAGTGTGTCCTTCAGTATATACTTCACACACTACCTAAACAGGAAGGAAACCTTTTTGATGGCTCCATTATATAAGGCAAAATGGCACCTAAATGTCAACCCGTTGTTTAGAGCAGAGAAATTACAAGTCTGCTTAAAAATCATCTCCTGCATCTCTGCTTCTGAGGAAGTAAGTTAAAATGTATTTCTGTGCTTGGCTACCGCCCCTTGTCAGCTAAAGTCATGAACATGCCGTCAATTAAAATTGTTCAAGTCACTTAGGTTTTACTTGTTTGTACTAAGAGAACTCCAAAATTCTTAGAAAGATGTGTGGATGTAGGAAACATGACAAAAATTATCCACTGATGATAATTGTTTTAAAATGCCAAGGATTTCCCTCAATCCTCAGAAAAATTCTACGAATGAAACAGCTAATAAAGCAGCTCATCTTCAGCATTTGAAGATTAACTAAAACATCACTAGCCATCTTTTTCCTTCATAAAAGCTTGGTTTACTCTTCCGACGGCCGTACCACAAAGGCAGAAAACATAACATTTGGAGATGACACTAACTCAAAAGGTGTAGCGTCCTTTCTTCCTCTGTGTGCTCTTTGTCTGCTACTCAATCTCTGCTAGGCATGCAGAGCAAGAATGATGTGAAAGTCTTCTTCTCAAAGTTGTCTTACTCGTGCATCAGTTCTAGAGAATTCTCAGCCTGTAATATCTCAACTCACTGATGCCTCGTTAGCTCCACAGTCATCGAGGTTTTCCTCTTCCCAGCCTCAGCAAATAAATAGGAAAGCGCAGACAAGCTAAAGTACTCTCCACTGAATCAGCTTATCCTTGGAGCTAGAAATCTGGAAATCAATTTGTTGCAGTATCGATATTAGAGCAGTTGAGAAGTCCTTAATTTGAGCTCTCAAAAATCAATAAGCATAATACTGAACTAAGAACTGCAAGGCTGAAGCATTTGTTTTATTTCAGAAAATATAGAAATATTTTCTAAAAACACATAGCAAAGCACACACTGAAATCAAATAGAAACTAACAGATGCTTTTGTCATTTAAAAATGTCCTGTTGTGCCTTGCAGGCTGCTAACTCAGTAGATGCTCATGTTTCTATTCATTTTTTCCTTCCTGTCACCCCTTCCGCTGCAGCCTCATGCCTAAGAGTTTGGGCTTTTGCTGTTGGTTTTTAATGACATTTTGACTCCTATGATTACTGTCTGTCTTTAGTCTCCCTTTTCTTCTGTCTGATCAGTACCGAAAACGTAAAACTGAAAACAGCAAACTTGGTTATGACAAGGAGTTTGCAGGTCCTGGCAACATTTCTGCATCATAGCAGCATCCAAATTATGCCTTCAGCTGGATGGACACAAACACAAAGAACCTGTGATAGTATCACAAGTGTTAGAAGACCACAAAGATGAACCCCATGAGACCAGGTCCTGTGTGAGGCACCACAAGGAAGAGCTCCAGAGGCAGAATTTTTAACTGAATGAGCTGTATTGTGTCATGGGTTTAGAGTTATTTCTGCAAGAGCTGCACAGGGCTAGGAAAAGTTAACAGCTTAGATAGGCGCTAGTTAAGGATGCCTTCCTCCTGCCGTACGACAAGCTACAGGTACCCTGTCTACATCCCATCCAAGTACAGCTGAGAGCACTCCGGTCTGCACAACAATTGAAAGAAAGTGTAAAAGGGAATTTAGGCTGTCAGGCCTCATATGAAGTTGTCAGGACAAGAATGTAGAAAGACCGATTTCTGATATAGAAAAGAAACATCTTGAACAAATAATCCATGATGACATAAAACTTCAGATGCTTCATGGCTATTGTAAATGTACTTCTCAAAAAGGTCTTTCGATCCCTGGTCATGAGTACGTCAAGTCCATCACACTTCACTTTCCATTGTGGATATTCTGGACCCTTCAAGAGCCGACTTCAGTCTTGTGGACAGCCAGACAAATTTTAATAGCAATAGACTGTGAATCTAGTTATCATGTAACTCCTTCAAAATCAGTGAGACAGAAATACCTGTTCTCATATTTATCGAAATACTAACATGAAAGGAGTGCATATCTTAGGATAGATTCATACGATTACGTAGAATAGCCATCCTCAAGTATATTTTGTCCTTCGATTTTCCACTGATGTCAAAGTAATTGGCGTTTACTGAATTAATTTTTCATTGAGTACCTAAGTATTTACCCATTACGGTAAGTTTTTGCATTATGTCATCATACTACATAAATATTTAGGTAAATTTTTTTCAAAAGCAGCAACAATTTAAGTTAGACTTCTATATTTAAGCTCTATGTCTAGCAGCTGAACTGCAAAATTATTAGAAATCAGGCAGCTCCCTTTGAGAGGCAATAATAAACTAATAATATCAGCAGTTGCAGAATCAGACCCAGAAGCAGTAAAGCTTATAAGCTGCAGTAATTCTGGTTCCCCAGCCTTCTTTCACTATTTGTGCTTTCTCCCAAACCTTTGAAGTCTCTCCCCTTGCAAATTTTAAAAAATCATGACAATAAAGTCATTGCATCATTCACCTATATAAAACACTGACAAATCCTTAACCGTCTATTCATGAGGTTTTTTTTTCCTATAGTGCACATATCATCCTTACTCTTTGAGAAGGTATTTTCAAGGACATTAAATGCAATTAGGAGTTAACAGCCAGCAAAATCTGGCAGACCAGTACTAACTCTGGCATAGTTTTGAAATCTCTTCCTTAAGATTCAGCCGTATGTTATAGATCTTAAAAAAAATGAATAATGGAAAGCAGCCTCACATCATTATTCCTTTTTATCCCACTAAATTAACTTTAACAGTATTCTTAAAAGAAAATTATCCTTTCTTAAAATCTATTTGATTAATCCTCTTCTAGTTTTCCGATCTAAAAGTTAAATAAGGTCAACGTTCTCAGTGCATAGGAACTCAAACCTCTCCTATCTTATATAGGAACTATAAAACTCAACAAAGAAAATGTCTAGTAACATTCAGGTGAAATCAACTATGCGCTCGTTTCAACTCTATTAAAAAGAAATAACTTTGCTTTTTAATTATCATATCACACACAGAGAAAACTCAGCTGGAATTTAAGGTGAATAAACTAATGAACTTAATTGTCACAGAGACTATAAAATAAGTACCTTGTGAATGTGAATGGTTTCATTGCATATACAGCAAATGAGCCAGTAGTCATAATGACAATTTATATGGCTTCCTCCTGTCATTTGAGCCAAAAAGTATGAAAACTGGGTAGAAACCAAGAATTAGAAATCTTTATGAATTTTAAAATTTAAATATTTTTAAAACATTTGTAAGAAGAAAAGTGCAAGTTGCTTCTATTGCTCCACGTGGAACTCCAGCATCCATTCCACTGCTGAGCATTCTCCTCTGGAGATTATTGAACAGCAGAAACATGCAACACTGCGGTAGGGAGCTCACCCTCGTCGTGTTCAGACGGTAACAATACTCTGTGTTTCTACCCTAAGAGCTCAGCTACAGTCACATAAACAGCACAGCACTGTAGTAGGTAGCTGCACATTAAGTCTGCTTTGCCACCTTGCTGGGAACTGCAGGAGAAAAGCAGCTGGGTATCACATTGGTGTATTTTTACACAGCAAAATCTGGCCAACTTCTAGTGGTTTGAGGAAACGTGGTAGGAGAAGAAAGCTTCTAAAGACTACAAGGTTGTACATTAAACATATTCTTAGGGAAATGACAGCTTCTGGGAAGTTTTCAACTTCAGAGCGTCTTCCAGGGGGTCTGAACACAAACCACCACAGTGTCTCTGAAGCATAACAAGGCAGTTTGCATCTTATGAAACAAGTGTCCAAGCACAAAGAAGATGATCAGGAGGCCAAATTACAGTTAACAATGGTCATTAGAATTGTTTGAAATTTCTTTTTAATAGATGACCTCTTAACAGAAGGTGCTACACTCTTCTTTCCACTGATTTCTTTGGCAAACAAGTGAAGAATGTTAAAGACAGTGAGAGAATCGCTTCAAAACTTCTTGCTGTGACTATGCTCTGTACTTGGCCCTATATTGTTTCTCTCATAGCGTTAAAACCACTAAATCAAGAGGCATTCATTCTGAAGATAGGCAAGTAAAGAGACAGAGTCCCATGCAAAGCAAGATGAGTAATTCTTAAAGCCTGTGGAAATACGGTTAACAAGGTAACACGCTGAAGCAATATAAATGGTAATTTACCTTATGTGCCCAAACACATTATTAGGCAGGATTACATACAGTAATTCCACATAAAACAACTTGAAAGGAGGAACAGAATACACACCAGGTGAGAAAACCCACGGCTGGGTTAAAGGTTCAAATGCAAGTAACATTTACAAAGTCATTTACTTTAACTTGCTAAAGCTTCAGCTCTTTGTTCACATCCCTAACAGCCAAAAAAAGACTCTCCTGAAGCCCAAATACTGCAGGGTAAATCTCTAAATCGCTGGTTCTGTTTGGCCAGTGCTCAAACGCTCAATAGGTAACACTGATGAGTTAAACATCCCATCACCCGTGTTGATTTCTTTCTTTCAATTCACTGGGAGTTTTCTTTATGTTTACTACTACAAGGATTTTGTTTGTGGTGCCAATATATTCAGTCCAGGGATAGACAGTTGAGCGCTTAGGTCATTACATATCATTACAGCATATTGATTAGAATACCTATCAAATAACTAAGGACAAAATGAATAGCAATACTAAGGAAAATGCCCAGAAGGGACCAGGGCTAGCCTAACCAAGCAATGTACTTGCAGCATTGCTGAAGAGAACACCAACAGTCTGAAGGAGGAACTTTGTGAAAATTGGTGGATTTTCACAGCCAATAAAAATATTAATATAATTTTATTTCTCTCTTTTATCTTTTTTATATACTAACACAATATTATCTATACTGTCCTTAAAGCACAGAAGGTGACGCTGGACCAATAAAAAGCACAAAAGGACTTTTTAAATGTGTTTTCTGAATTTCAAGCACATCGGAGCACAAAGAGCACAGCCCAGTGCTGTATCATGTACCGCGAATTCAAACCATTTAATCCTGTCTTCCACACGTCGGCCAACACATTAGAAATGCCAAAAAACTCCTCTTTGATAGCAGAGTCATACACACTGTGTACTACTCAAGCCTTCTGTCCCCCTCCTCTTGGGTGTACACTATCATTCTGGCCATTATTTTATATTGAGCAGATGGTATTATGAGATTTTTGATAAAGAACAACAATCACCCAGCAAGGGTTGCAAAGGGGTCGCTGAAACCAAGATTAACAATTGATTAGCTTTAATGGACCGTGACCGTAATAAACAACAGAGCTCTACACAAAGATTTGATTGCCCTGTTAATGCTGCTGACACAAATGGCTTTTAACTGGCTTCCTGAAAGTGTTAGTATCTCCAAAGCCTCAGCTAACGAGGGACTTCGTCAAAATGAGGAACATTCCTGCAGTGAAGAAGTACTTACTGTAGACGACTAAGCGACCTTCTGCGAAAGTGTGTTTCTGATTTATTCAGGCAATAGTTCCTATTAATCCAAGGCTTAAAGTTCAAAAAAATAAAAGGCAGCACATCTCAAAGGTGGAACGTAACAGAACTCAGGAGCTTAGGGACACCTGAATACAGACGACAGCATTCGTGTGAAATACAACAAGAACATGGCATCGCTTTCAGAGTGCTCGTCTTACCCTTACTGACAGATCTCAGTACCACAGCCTTCTAAACACCACTTTCTTATCAGAACAGAAAAGGTCCCTTTCCTGTTTCCACACTGCAATCAGTAATTTCCGTAATATTTTTATCAAAATAAAATACTTAGGTAAAGTTTGGAAATAGAACCTAAAGATCAGCGCGTTTTTCAGACGGACTTGTGGGGAAAAGTCTAAGGAAACAGTCTCCATTTCCCCTAATGCTCAATTATGTTTAAGTTCAAAATTTAAGTGGATATATGGCAAATGTTCACAGAAGGTTTTAAAATTAAATCCGTGTAGATACAAAAATAAGCAAAGCTCCACTAAGTAGGACATTCAAAAAGATCAAGGGCATAGGAGTGTCTTACAGGTCGATTTCTAAATTAACCGATTTTTTAAATTGTAATTATTGAAGCAAAGGTTATTCTTTCACATATTTTTAACTGTGAGCTGCCCCAGTCCTTGTCCCTTCCACGTTACTCATGAAAGGCAACATTTTCCGAAAATAATGGTCTGCCTCTAAGGGTTTCTAGGTAAGAGAAAAAATGCTCTAGACACAGATCCAAACGCAAACCATTTGCACAAATCAAGGTCATACTAATCCCGTCCCCGAGGGTCCCACCCCATCTGCAAATTCAACTCTATAGAACAATTCCTTGCCAGTACCCTGCAATGATGAAACATGCTGCTAATTACTGTGTTTAGAAATCTTGACCTAAGCAGGCATGCAGGGAATTTAAATGAAATCTCTGAAAGATTAAAATCCACCTGCTTGCTCTCCCAACATACAAACACGAAATGCATAACCTGTCAACACACTGACACAGCCTTCATTAACCCCATTTTCTGTAATCAGCATCCTTCCATTACTCACACACTTGGCTTTCTGCAGCAGCTCTTCAAGCAAGCTGTTGTGTAACCTGTTACAGGACACTCTGATGATAAATACTTAATGCAATCATTATTAATTACCTGTAAGTCAGCATCAAACTCATGTTTCAGGTAAGCATCTTCGGCAGCCTCAACAAGACGCTGAAAAAGAGGAAAAAAAGGTGTATTTTTAAAATAATGGATGACAAGTTTACATCTAGGTGTTCTTTCCGGTATCATACCAGACATTGTCTGAGAACTGTGTAATTGACACCACCTACTGCTATGGTGATTCACTGAAAAGTATTTTATACCCTCCAAATCCATGATTGGTGGAACAAAACCTCAAAACAGCTCAACCACTAAGAAATAAAGAAAAAACACTGAAAAGGTTGTTTTTCCACTAGTGCTCTGCACCTTGCAGCTCCCATTCTGATACCAGTGTTTGAATGAGTACAAAATAAAGTTGCTTCCACACTGGACCTTGTTTTGGATGTAGAAGCCCTTTTCACATCTTTACTACGATTGGATGTGTTTCCTAATAATGCACTCGAGTGCAGGCGACCTCAGTAAAGAGGAATTTCCATGATTCTATGATTTTAAATAACACAAACATAAACTACTAGAAACATAGATACTGGTTTGCTTCAATTAGCAGATTTGAATGGTTGTTCCTTAACATGGTACCTGATCACGAGATTTTTCTGCAATTACACAAGTAATATTTACTGAATAACAGCGATTCACAGAATCACTCTGGTTGGAAAAGAGCCCTGGGATCATCAAGTCCAACCATCTACCCTACCTTACAAGTTCACCC
>JAOXOE010000745.1:4945561-4983133 GCA_028565055.1 Phoeniculus purpureus | reverse complement strand
ATTGCCCCTCATCCTATCACTAGATGACATTGAGAAGAGCCTGGCTCCATCCTCCTGACACCCACCCCTCACATATTCATAGGCATTAATGAGGTCACCCCTCAGTCTCCTCTTTTTCAAGCTAAAGACACCCAGCTCCCTCACCCTTTTCCCATAAGGGAGCTGTCCCACTTCATCATCTTTATGGCTCTACGCTGGACACCCTCCAGCAGCTCCATATCCCTCTTGAACTGAGGTGTCCAGAACTGGACACAATATTCCAGATGTGGTCTCACTAGGGCTGATTAGAGGGGCAGAAGGACCTCTTTTGATCTACTAACCACTCCTCTTCTGATCCACCCCAGGATGCCATTGGCCTTCTTGGCCACAAGAGCACATTGCTGGCTCATGGCCATCCTGCTGTCTACCAGGACCCCCAGGTCCCTTTCTCCTACACTGCTCTCCAACAGCTCAGTCCCCAAACTATACTGGTACCTGGGGTTGTTCTCGCCCAGATGCCAGACTCTACACTGCCCTTGTTATAGCTCATTAAATTTCTCCCTGCCCAGCTCTCCAGCCTGTCCAAGTCTCGCTGAATGGCAGCACAGTTTGCTGCAGTGTTGGTGACACCACCCAGCTTTGTGTCATCAAACCACCTCTTCCTTTTTACATTCTGTGGAATTTGCTGGGGGCTTTTTGTATTTATGACATTAGGTGCAGCCTTACACCCTTACCGGTTCTGTCAAAACTCAAGGAGCTATGCACAGACCAAGGCTTTCCACTATTAGCCACATATGGCTCTGAGCTTTTGCATCAAAAATAAGAATATAAATTGCTCTTGATATGGAAAGTACACCACAGCACACCATAAGACAGTGCTCTTTTAAAGCAATATCCATGTTCAAATTACCAGGACACAGCTCTTGCCGTCCTCTCCCACTCCAACACATGTTCCTTCCACACACAGGAGATGATGGTAGAGCAGTTCCTAACAGAAGTTTTAGAAATGCACAGAAGAGCTTCTAAACGCTTCATCAGAAACAGAGGCATCACTGATTATACACGCACTGTTGGAACAAACATGAACTTGAAGCCACATAAAAAACAGTCTGCAGGACTTATGTGTGCACGTGAGTGAGAATCTGAGCTTCTCCACCGAGCAGAAGGGTACTCAGATGGCACTACCGCAGCAGAGATGTCAGATGCAGATGGTGCACTCGTCTGATAGACTGATCTGTGAATCTCTCCATAGAAAAAGATTCTCTATTTCCCATTATCACACTGACCCCAAGGTGGCATCCTTTTTCTGAACTTCAGTGCCACCAGTATGTTACTTTCTGGTCCTCCTTACTTGAAGACGCATTTAGTGGACCAACTTTGAAGGCATTAACAAAATAAGTAGTAGTAGCATCAACAACAAAATAAAAATGATTGCTGTCAGGCCATCAACAAAAATACACCTGTTCAGAGCTGGTACAGAATTTTTCCTTTACAGAGCTCCAGAGACCTTAGGAAATGAGTATCTCTGATATCCTCATGTACAGAATGGATGTTATTGAGATACGCAAATTCAGCAACAAGCTCAAGGTCACACAACAGTTCAGAACTACTGGTCACTCTTCCAGCGCCCTGCCCCACAGACAACTTTGTTAAGTTCAGCTTGATCTGCATGGCAAGATGAATTACAACGGCACACTTCTCACCTTGACATTAGAGAACTCCTTGATAATTAGGAGTTTGTGTTACACCACATTACACACTCCTATTAACCTTCCCTGAACCAATTTGTGTTGATGAAATTCATCAGCAATGACCAGCATGACAGCACACTCCTTTTCTGCTGAGAAAATGTTATTCGCTTCAGCAAACAACTCCAAGGGGTTCTACGCTAGCCGGTCACGTTTGACTTTTGACACACGCTGGCGTCGGAGGAGCTCCTGTTGCCTCCAACTCCCACTTAGTTACTTTATAAAACACCCTTGGAAATGTAAAACACTGGACTATTCGTTGCATACTGTTTGACTATGATCAGCTACTCCAAGTTGTAGCAGGTATATTATAGTCAAAAATCAGCTACCCTGGCAAATTTGTTCTCATGAGCACACCTGACAAGGGTAGTTAGCTACTGCTTTCCTTGCAAACTACTTACACACCATCTATCTCACAGTCATTGCAAGGGCACTATATCCCCAGCACATTTAATCTTTGCTAAGGTACTTTTTTCTGGCCTATTTTTACCTCATTGTCACATGCAAGTGCTACAAAAACAAATCAATTAAAGCATTAGGCTGAATGGCAATCAAAGCCAAGCAAACCAACCCAGTTCCTGATTTAGCAATATTCCTCTGCCCTGTCTGTGAACTGTGCCCACACAAGGTAGCTCCTCAAACCTTTGCACAGCTGGACATGGGTAGGTAAACCCTGCAGACAGCAATAAAGGGACTATGTACCAAGCAAAAGCAGCTGGGATAGTGCAGGAGGAGTATATTGCACAGAACATTTCTCATCGCTAACAAAAATTTTAAGAGCAGCAGTCACACTGGTGCTGCATTAACTACAGCGTTATCTAGTAAGTAGATACAGAAACACTCCAGTAGTCTCCAATGCTTGCTCTCCAAAACTAATCCTGTGTCCCAATTGAAGTCAATAAGCCCCTGTCTAAGCACCCATCACCAAAAATGCGTGATCTCAGTTAGGAGATCTAATTCTGAGCCGTCAAACAGAAGTCAGGAATGCAGCACCATCTTTCCCTTTAACAAACTTGCTTTGTGTCAGGGCTAACAAAACACATTAGAGAAGTTTTGTCCCTTGCTGCTGTGGCAGAGGCCGAGGGGACTTCAGACCCTTTTGCAAAGGACTGCCAGCTCACCGTCCCTCCTGACTATAAACTCAATCATATTGAAAATGGCTAGAAATGCAAATTACCATCTTGTAGATTCATTTAGACACCTGAAACAGCTTCACAGGTGTTTTAAGAGCCAGTTAACTAAGACTATTAAAAACTGCTTAGAAATATATTTCACAGAAGCTACTTTTGCCTCTGTTTTAGAGACCATCATAAAGCCCTCAGTCAAGCCAAAGAACATTTTGGTATTGCCCTGCAGCCTCCTTTTTTTCATTAAGATGTACTTGATACTCTTGAAAACTCACTACAGAATTTCACGTGAAGTGAATTAAACGACGAACAAAAAACTATAGATATAAGTCTGTAGAATCACAATGTGACCCAGAGGGCACGTTCATCTAAGGCAAAGCCATCACTACATCTTCAGGTGAAAGCAAGTGTATTAGAAGCCTGTACATCTAATCTCCTCCTCACACAAGTCTGACAAAATTTGAGAATGCAGTCCTTTCTTCCTCGATAGTTAATCTGAGATACTGAAGATTCAGAGGGGAATCTGACAGGTTGTGATGTTTTCTTTTGTACATCAAACTGTTAATGGTCTTCTCTGAACACCTTTATGGTTGCTGGGAACAAGAGCAGCCAAACAGGCAGCATGCTTTGTGCTGTAAGGTCACAGGATGCATCTACAAACTAATTCTTTCTATGAGACTTCCTCTATAGTGTGTGGTCTCATTACACCTCCTTTCATCACTGTATCTGTATCTCTCCTTACTGTTGTGTTTCTCAGGTCCATGCCTGCCTCACATCCAGCTGTTGTTCTGGCTTTCTGCTTTTAGTGGAGGATGCTTATTTTCCACCCCAGGAAAACTAGACTCCTCAGCTTCCAGGGTTGCCCCTGAATAAGCCTTAAAATAAAATTAGAAAGAGATTAAAGTGACACATAGACATAAAACCTCACTTGTTTTCTGAAGACAAACCTTTGCTTAGCAGTACTGATGTCCAGTGACAAGGTCTAGAAGTACTGCTCATTTAGAAGAGCCAATGCTTATAATTCCTCAGAAAAGAAATGCAATCTCTCGTCTCCTCAGCACATGAACTGGTCACAATTTGCCATGTTCTCTGTAACTAACATTGGCTTGCTTGGACAATACTTGTAAACAAACCTTCACCCTTTGCATTGTGCTGGACCCTTCAGCATTAACTCTCAAATGGGCTTTATTTCACTGTTTGTCACTATGAAGGACATGGCATTGATCACTGCCCTTATGTCTCCCCACTGTGCTTTTCTGTATCCTCCTGATAAAGGATTTGTATTGATTTAGAAGTTTAGACAGGTGTCAGGCCACTACGTACCAAAGTGAACTTCTAATAACAAGAAAAACCACTACATCCAAACACCTAAACTCAGGTACCTAAGTTGAGGCTTCCACTTGTTCACTCCATTACTCAGCATGGAACATTATTTTATTTTCAGGATCCAAACTCCCCTCAGCCACATCAAAGCCAGCAATGCCAGTATGTTCTCATCTTCTCTAAAAGTCAGACAACACGCTCATTGTGAACTAAGCAAGCAAACCACAAAAACCTCCAAAACTTGGAAACAGAAGTATAGCATTTGGCACTGCCTGGGAATGGGAAAATAACGTTTGTGGGTTTGCCGCACAAGCCAACGCTTCTCACTTCCGTGGGCCATTGTCAGCTGTTTGTAAAACTTCACAAGGAACAGTAGAGAACGACTCCCCTGTCTCTACATTCTGGTAAGATAGTGCATTCATCACTGTTTCTTTCAAAGCATCATAAAGCAGACTGATAAACACACATGGAGAAAAGGGTCCAATTTTGGCAGACAAACCCTGTTCAATGCAAGATTGAATAACTGCCCTTTTAAGATCATAATGTGATATAAACCAACGTCCCGTTCAACAGCATTGCCCAAAACTGTTTCTCTTTGGACCATTTAGCCATCACAGCATTTAGCCATACTCTTAGACTGGCATCTGAAACACTGGCACGCTGCTAGTATTTCACAGTATGTGTTTTCCCCTTAACAGATCTTCCTCTTGCATTCTGAAACATTAAACTTGAAACCTACTTAAGAAAAAGGCCTGTGCATAGAACAGTGGAAAACCACATCACAACCACAGCCTCAGCTCTTGCTTTACTTTTCGTATTTGGTTTTTTTGCTTTTTTTAATGGAAATTGGATTAATAACCCACTAGCCTTTGTACCATATCGTACCCATCTCTACTGTAAACGGGCAATCCAAACTACCACTGCAAAGAGTAAATAAACCCCGTGAGAAAGTGAACGTTTTGCAGAGGAAGGTGCCAGGACTATCAAGCTCAGTCTCAGTCCGTAATTTCCTCAAATTGAAAAGACATTTTACTGAAGTGTATATAGCTCCCTGATGATACCACATTCATCAAAATGTACGTCAAACACCTGACTAGGTTTGGACCCTCTGCTTAGAAACTTGTATCTTCTCACGCCTGTATTAGTCTCTTCTCTTTGTTCCCTTCCCTGGGGAAAAAAAAGTTCACTACTTTTGTGTCAGTATTTGATCAGATTGGAAATATTACCACAGATCACCAACGGGGGTTTTGCAAAAAATCCAGAAGCTTTTTCCAAATCTAAATTTGTGCCAAATGAATCTGAATTAAGCCCGACTCAAGTTAACCTTCTAATCCAGGCATCTATAATAGGACACATAATACACTTACCATGAAGCACACAGAGCTTTTGCACTAGAAAGGGCCCAATAGCAGCTTCTGTTTTGCTTGGTCAATAAACCACTATTCATGATAACGTATCTGTGAATTAAAGATGCATCAATCTGCATAGCAGAGAACAGAAGCCATGAATAATAGCCAAATCAATACTACGAAGTCGTAAAGAACACAGTGTGCTCTCCTCCAGGCTAACGGTAATTAATTTACTCTTGCTCCCTTCACACACAAAAGGAAGCTTGTAGTAGAACACTTTAATCACAGAACAGTTTTTAAATAGAGAAAGAAAACATACTGCTGTCTCCTTACTGCATTTTTTTCTGTTCTTGTGCTTATAGCACCTTAACAAAAATTAACTGTATTTGCACACTTGCGGAGAAAACAGCTTCTGCTTCAGGAACTTACGCATAAGCTCGCTGGTATTTTTAAGTACTACAGCTTGAAAGTTTGAGTCTTAAATATAAAATCTTGTTCTAGTTGGAGATACCTTTGTATAAACAGCTGACATCTACAAACACATTTCTGATAAGAATAGTCTACTAGGGAATGCATGTATGAAAATATTTTAAGCCCGTGGGTCACTATAGATTAACGGAAAACCTTAGCACTGGAAAATAAAATGTTTGTTTGATTAAATACCACTAGCCAGTTAAAAACTCCATTTCTACAATTAAAAATATACTATTTTTAAATGGTCAGCTTCCAACAGAACCTTCTCAAGAAATAGAAAGGTTAGGTGATCCTGTTACTTTGAGGGTCTGCCCCTAAAGCACAAGCCTCAAGAAGAGTAAACATAATGGAGATACAGGTTCTCCAATTTGAAGTGTCATTGCTCTCTGAAGCACAGAATTTTAATATCCACTGTACGTGAAGTCTTCTACCTACTATTTTTGCACAAAGTAGGTTTTAAATGGCTACAATTAACAGTGCATTTTCACAAAGAGATCGCAATTAGAGTTTCCATTTTCAACACACGTTCTTCATACTCCTGTTCAGCAAACTGCCACCGTTTCATTGCTTGATAGAAATACCCAATTTTGCTAGACTTCAGTACATCGAATGAAGCTGCCCGAATCATAGGTTACAGCTAGTGAGGCCACTGATAAATTGTCCTCTGCTCACCACAAAGCAGTGACCTTCTTGGTGACCCACCGTCAGGTCTCCACTACAGTAATTAACGTACACTTGAATTAAAATCACATCGTATCTATTGAAGTAGACACAAGTAGTCAGCACTTAGAGCTTTGTGTGAATTAGGGTCCTGGTGGTCATTTCTGATTCTCAACACATTCCTCTGTCATTTTGCTAGACTCATGTCATCAAGCTCAAAAAGGCCAACTTCCCAGACCCAGCTTTTGTTTATTCACCAGCAACCGTAAATCAACGGTAGGGTCACATCTCCATCTTGTGACCCGTGAAAGAACATAATGCATATAACCAAGGGCAGAATAATTTCCAGCACCACATTTTGTCTTGTTCATCTACTGAAAAATTACAGCAAGTATTTAGATTCTTGTCAAAATCTACCCTGCAATGTAAACACAAAATAATTTGTCCCTTATTGCTATTAATGCACAAAGAAGAGCGTACATCAACGCAACATAATTGTGGCAACCAGACTTTCTGTTTGCATTTGGAGGTACAGCAGAGACTGTTCGGCACGCACAGGACTGCCAGAGGCATACATCTGTTTGTGCAGTTCTAGTTCAGTAGTTTAAGGGATGAAGTATCACCTCATTACAGAACTGCCATGTATGAGTGAATTTGTGGCGCTTGCCCTCCTCACAGTCAGACAGTTCTAATCTCCTCAAAAACCACTGTGGCAGCACAGAGATGAAGTGTTAAGCTTATCAGGCCTCATCTGTACCATCACCTACTTAGGTAAGCCCAGACCATCCATTTCTCTGTCATTTCTTTGTTCCTGAGGTGCCTGAATGCATAATAGCTACTAGCGAAAGATGTGAGATATCTTCAAGACGTCACAAGAACACCACCTATATATATATATACACACACACACACACTTTTAAAAGGAAAACTGAAGGCAGTTCATAAGCACCACTTTAATAACACGTTGCCCCATCTGCTTTTTTTCCTTACACTAGAGTTCTGCCTCGTACTACTGGGACACAACCCGTTACAATAACGCTATTAATATATTTTCTAGTAACCCAACACTTGCATTGGATATATTAAGTCTGAAAAAGCCTGTCCTCCTAGTACAGTAACAACTGTGAAAGGTCCTGGTCAGCAAACACCTGGCATAGCAAGAACAACTTTGTCTTCAGTTGGTCCTTTTGGGCAGCATCATGCAAAATCAGAGATTTACTTTGGGCACTGAAGGGGGGGAAATAAAGGGTTGTTCTTATGTGGCATTAAAAAAGGCATCCAAAAAAGGTTGCCTTTAATGCATTTGAAATAAAGTTCTGTGTTAGTCACTTGTGTTTTGTAACACAAGTCTGCTTAGGAGACCAACCTGCCTTATGGATTTCTGTTTCAGGTTTAAAGTCCGAAGTTTTACAAATGAGCAGCTGCACCCACAAGAAGTCCTAAACACTTAGGTAAAAATTGAAGTGGCCTCTAGCAAAGTGCTCAGGGCTGTGTAGCAGATTTGCTCTCATGGGACAATCCTATGCACAAATTCAGGCTGAGCAGAGTATGGATTGAGAGCAGCCCTGTGAAGAAAGATGAGGGTCAATGAACAGCTGAAACACGTCTCCTAAAAGGATATGGTAGAACAGTTGGGGTTGTTCAGCCTGGGGAAAAGAAGGTTCCAGACAGGTCTTATTGAGGTCTTCCAGTATCTGAAGCAGGCCCACATAAAGCCAGGGAGGGAATTTTTTACAGGGGCTTGTAGTGATAGAATGAGGGGTAATGGATTTAAAAGAAAGAGAAAAGACACAGACTAAAAATTAGGAGGAAGCTCCTCGCTGGGGAAGTGGTGAGACAGTAGAACAGGTTGCCCAGGAACACTGTGGACAATCCATCACCTGGTGTTCAAGACGAGGTGGGACAAGACTTTAGCAACCTGGCCATGTGGGAGGTGTCCCTGCCCACCTGGTTTGGAACTAGGTGATCTTTAGGGCCTCTTTCAACTTATTCTATGATTCTGTGCCAAAAGACACCTTAGTTGAAATGAGAATTTCTTCCAGCCTTTAAAAACAAAAATGTAAAAAAGGCTGGGGTCATAGTCAGCAGTTCTCTTTTGGCTCATTCTTCAGTATTTTCCTGTTCCAACTGGAGATTAGAAGTCAAATCACAGGAATACTGCTAATCACTTCATCGCTAGCTCCTTGCAAGTCAGAAAAATGACTTCATACATTTATGAGGAGAACAAGAAAGAAAACATTTACTGAAGCAAACCAGATAATTATGTAATAACAGCTTACATTAAAGAATGGTAATTTGCTTCCTGACAGTTTTACAGTTTTCTGTCAATACTGCATTTGAAAAAACGTCAGGCAGAGTAAGCGTGCAAACGTTTCCCCCACATTCCAGCCCATTCGTACCCTTGCTTCAGACCTCTTGGTGATAGCTTTAGAAGATAGGTGCGACTGATGGAAGCTAATTCCCAAAACAATGAATAGAAAATTTCTTGACCCCCACTCGCTTAAGTAACTATCAACAAATCAAATCTTAGGTGCCATAAGGTGTGAAATAGCACACACCACACAAACACACCAGGGAGGCGCAAGACGACAGCATTCCTGAATGTAGCAGCGAAGCAGGAACGTGGTCTTTTCATCCACGGTACCCAGTATGGAACGAGAAAGCATGCCTCTAGCAAACTAACCTTTAATCATATACTCACGCTTTCCAACAAAAAGCAACGATCAGTTACCAGATTTAGAACTCTTTGAAGACCACAATAGCTGGGAAAATATCCTCCACTATCCATTAGGATCTCCTGCCAAAGCAGACTCAGGACAGCCAAGTTGCCACTATGTGTTTTTGAAAGACGACTCGCTTCACCGTAAACTGTCTATTTCACAATTAGCGGTTCAAGAAAACACCCATCCTCTATCCCATTTGGTCAACCGTTAACATCACACTATGACTGCCAGCGCTAGATTATTTTCTTCTCCCCATCTGGTTCTGCTTGACCCAGTGTGTAAAATGACTCTGGAAAAGAAAAGCCCCAGGGACAAAATGAGGTACACGTCCGTGAGCCCCACATAAAAGTCTCTGGTTGCTGGGGGATGACAAGAGGAGGAGTGCCAAAGCGCACAGCAGCACAGCAAACAGGAAGATAATATCCTGATGCAACTGTTCTGAGATGTTTTACTGTTATTGCTTCTGTAATTCCATTAATTAGCATGCAGGGGCTATAATCCTGCCCAGAAAAGGTCTTTGTTCCTAGGTAATGATTTCACTAGCAAGCAGAAACATTTTACAGATTTTATAACAACAAATTAGCCAAGGCCACAACCAGGTGGTCACCTTTGGCTTTCCTTGAAACTCTTCTATTTCTAAATACATGTTTGCCAATAGCATAGAAAAGCTTCAACAAATTTAGAAAAGATACCCAGCTCCATGACTCTTAGAGCTTAACTTCTGTATGCAATCCACTAAAATGCAGTACTTCCAACTTCTTAAAACTGAAGAGAACGGAGGTGGGTCTAAAGGTCAAATAGGGACAAAAAGAAAGGATTAAATAGGTCCTTCATTTTGCTAAGAGCCAAAACAAAGCAGTTACTACATGGCAACTGGGAAGACAACACAAACATCCTAAGCACCAAGGCTGACTTCCAACTTCCAATCACTGCAACAGTCTTCTTGTGGAATTATTTTAGCTTTTCTATGTCTTTATGTCCTGATAACAAATTAAACCTGACTGATAGAAACTCTTTCATTCTGAAATTGCTATCATTTTTTGATATCCTTCTATACATCCTTTTTATTTAGTATGTATAAACACTGAAGATGTGTTACTCATTCACTGCAAAGATCGTCTGAAGATACTTGAACTTAAGATCATAGAATCATTAGGGATTGGAAGGGACCTCGTAAGATCATCTAGTCCAACCCCCTGCCACAGCAGGAAATAGCTTAAGAGGACTAGATATTATCACATATCACAGAGTGAACTAAATAAGAATGAATAAATATTAAAAAGCACTATTAAATTTATTTCTACGCCAGAAGTAGATCTTAACAAACCAGAACTTTGAAGCTGTATCTAAAAATTGAGTTTCCTTGAAAACACTTTGGTAACTAAAAGACTAGAGTTCTGTTCCTAAACATAACACTCACATGAGATACACAATATTTAAGTCTTACTTCACATTTCTGTTTCTCTCCAGTTACTGATCCTAGCTTATTCGCCTTCACAGGGCTGAACTGCCAAAACCCCACCATATTATTATAGGTTTAGTTTCACAAGCTGCAATTGAAGAAATAATTTTGCTCTATCACAAAACATATACGTACTTAGGCGTCATTTTTTCCTGTCTTAAATGTGAGACTTTTAATTCTGTAAAGTGAAAGCTACAACATAAATCAAGTCCAACGCCAACCATCTCTCCAGAGAGGTGCTAAGTTTTAGACCAGTGAACTGCCACATTGATAATTTCTTCAGCATTCAGATTTCAATTTACATACAAATATATATTGAGAGGGCAAGTAAATACATCAAGTCTGCATTTTGTAGTTCAGATATTGCTGGGATAAACATGATCTGTCCAGCTTCAAGCAATGGCTACAGTAAATAATGAATCTTCCTGTAATATTAGAGGACAGAGGAAAGGAAATTTCACAGACACATCCAAATCTTACTATTTAAGATTAAAGACACTTTGAAGACTCAGTAATCTTACCAAATAAATACAACTTATTAATAGTCAAACAAATTTAGGGAAGCAGCTTTTTCAATTCTCTTGTCATGTGAGAGCAAATATGGAAAACTTAAGTCAAAGGGATTTTTGTTTTGCAGTCAAATTAGCATACACGAAATCTGCGGTAATAATGAAGGCTAAATTCTTAGAGAAAGGATGGTCTGGTGGCTGAGATATTAACCTTGGACTTGAAAGAATTGGGCTCAGGTCCCAGCTCTGCCACAGAGTTTTACATAACCTTGAATCAATCACTTAATTCCTCTGTGCTTCATTTCTCAAGGTATTAAACTAAGATGGTAATATTTCCACAGTCAGCTTCACCTTGCTCTTGGGCTTAGTCTTGCAAATTAGGCAGAAGACAAAATCTGTAAAAAGTCCCTAGTAGCCCAGTTTGTTTCAGGACTGAGAGCTAGTTTCTCTTTTGAAGACTTGGTTTAAGTCTCAAACTCCACCAACAATTCTAGACACTACAGTGATAAACCAACAGCATTCCAGCAATAGCATTTCTATCGTGTACTGCAGCTGCACTAAACAAACAAAGGCTTCTTACACTGACTGTTACAATAACCCTGGCTAGTTAACTTCAAACACAAAACGTCAGAAGACAAATAAGCACTTGGGCTTTTTTCAGTACACACCCTTGTTGTGAGTGTTTAGAAAGTGACAAGAATTCCCAGACATTGTTCTATCAGATTCAAGTTTTACTCAGAGTACACTTTACAAAACTCACATAAATATCACTTAACAATTTAAAAACCAGTTTTCAACAGAAATGCCCTATTTTTATTGCCCCTGTCAAAGTGCTCTTCGGAAATGCGTTGCAGACAAGTATTTTTCAGCCATTTCTACATTTAGAACTGCACAACTCCACGAGAAATAGAAGCTCAAATAACTGCGGTTAGAATCACAAAACACTTTCCAGATTCCATAAATTCCATAAAATCATGAGCCACCGAACATCGGGGATTGGATGACACGAAATGCTTTTATCAAACACAAGTCTAAGAACTTAAGCTGACTGATGAGCAACCAAACCTTGGACATTTAAAGAAAGACAACACTAAAACCATCCCACGACTAGAGCTTAGAGACTAGTTTTCAGTAGTGTGAAAACAAAAGCTTGCAAGAACATACATGAGAGTGCTCACACAATTATAAAATAGGAAAATGTAGAGAGAGAATATTTCAAATGGGGGAGGAGGTCAGGTTCATGTGTTGAGCAGCAGAAGAAAATCACATGGATTTGGAATTACTGAACTCGAACTGGAATGAATTCCATTCTGGGCTCCAGTGATGGAGGGTCACAAACCACTCAAGCCTCACATGTGAAGTCCATGTCATCAGCAGAATTATGGGTGTGTGATCCACCATTGTCACTATTTATTCTATACCTCGTGATTGCACGGATTTCATTTGCACAAAGCACGCAGTCACGCACTCATTACCCTGAACCATTAGGTACTTGCATAAATCATCATTTCTTTTCGTCTAAAGCAGAGCGAACAATCCATCCCGACGAAGAAACAACAAAATCTAACTGCATAAGCAATTTTCTTCTATGTCAGATTTCTCTAGTCCAAAAATAATAGAGTTCTACACAAAACATTTGCTTCTTCTGCAAGTTCCACTCTGAAGAACAAAACCCCTGGCTATACTCAGTTCCTTGGATATGGTAATATACAAACCAGCTGAGGACAAGAGATTCACATACTCCACCAAAACAAACCACAGCGGCTTGTACTGAGTCAGTAAAAAAAGAAACAAAATCACAGGGAAATGTGATTTACAAATGTAAAGCTAATCTTACTAAAACAGCTTGAAAGAAATCAAGATCTTGCTTTATGATGCCAATGGAGAGGGAAGAGGGGAAGGAATGACAAAAAATATTCGATTTGCCTTAAACAAGTTCTATTTTTAGCGGTTTGGTAGTGTTGCTTCTCTGTTTCTTTTGTTGCTTTGCTGGTTTGGCTTCTTCATAAAACTAGAAGGCAGTGCAAGTGTTCTAAAATAATTTTAAACTCAAAGACATTTGCACACAGCACATGAAATGCTCCTGCACACCCTCCTTTACCTATTTGATCAAACTGACATCAGTGCAGCTGCTTCTTGCGCGAATATTACTCACAGGAGTAGGAGCTGCCAGACTGAGGTCTTAAATTTAAAGCTTAGATAGACAGCATGAAATATGGAGTCCAAAACACTGTAAAAGTACTACGAAGTCTAAGAATCCATAATTCAAGCAGCATCAGGAATCAGGTTTATATACCGTAAAATGCAATATAAAACAAAGAGCAAAATACCACTAGCAATTAAATAAACACTGTGAGGAGTTTTAGCATGAAGCCCTAAAACCTGCAGAGACACTGCAGCAAAACAGCATTTTCTAGTACTTTGCAGAAGGACAGCAAGAATATTTGCTATTGCTTTTTTTTAATACACATATTTATACTTTTATAGCCCCTGTGAAGTTTGCACTTACTGCAACTCACAGAAGAAGTGTGAGGTTTGAAAGCAGTTACCCTGTATTGTTGTATAAGCAGAGGACCGTTCAGTATTTCTGCTAAGACTGAAGATGCACTGAACAGTCCCTTGGAGCGACTGCTATCGCTGGTTTCTCCTAATGAAAAAATACAGCATCATAAGAATCCATGCTGTACTTTTGTGTTTTCTATTTAATCAAACCATAGAAATCTGTTTGGTCACTATTTAAATAGCTCACCCAACGATTCCAAATCACTAGTGAAGAACATATCCTTTTTCAGGAACAGATACTGCGCTTCCCAATTCTACAGTGGCTCAAATATTCTCAATGGCAATTTTCTTTGAAGACTACAGGTCTGAAAGCGTACCAAATCAGTCCTCTCCCTGAAAAGACACACCACTGAATTGATAGAATCCTAGCTTGAAAATGCAGTCATCTGTACACAGACACTCATCTCTATTCGCTGTATGGAGTATTGATCCCCATCCAAAGAAGTGACAACATTTTACCGTGACAATTTGGCAACCATACCTGCTCAATAGACCTGCAACTCAAATCTTTTTTTCCTGTTGGAACCAACTTCATGCATAGAAATGGTGGTTGCTTTTCAAAGCTAACAACCAAGTTGATTTCCACCCAGAGTGTGTTCATACATTTCCTCGAGTCACCAGTTCAACCCACCCACACCATACACAACGTCTTCCACTCAAACAAAGGAGGAACAGTGAAGTGTCTGTTTTGAAGCATTTTTAAAACTACAGACAGAAGGCACATCAGTATCCCTGCTCCACTGATACCAAGTAGCTGAAAGTATTAGATTTTTCAACTCATGTAGTTGAGAACACTGGATTATAGACATTACCTTCACCTATACACACAGAAATTAATTGAGTCCATTCAATTGAATATTCAATGATAAACTGGATTAGGAGAAGAAAATACTGTACAAGTCTCAGGAAGCTGCTGTGGCACAGAGCTTTTTCATTCCATCCAGACTCCCATGCAGCTGCTGACTGGACTCCACTCATTTAACTGCATCTGTGGGTGCCTCTGGAGCCGTTCCACATGCACAGGTCCATCTCACAACCAGACAAAAGGCTAAAAATCTCTGACATCTTACAGGTAGGTGAGATCTTGTACTAGCAGCACAGCTATATCCCTGCTGTTTGAGTTCCTGGATCAGTTTGTGGGGAGCTGTACTTGGCCAATCCGCCCCAGCAGGGCGCTAAGTCCCTTCTGCACTTGTGCTACATCTGCTCTCAACTCCTTTGCTCCTGGCACATTATTACTGTTGGCTCTTACTAGGGAAAACAAAAAAAAAAGAGCATAAAGCTAAGTATGTCTGTCTGAGTACACACAACCTGCTGTGACACCTTCGAGGGCCTCCTGAGCAGAGCAATTTGGTCTCAGCACAGTACACACAGTATACAGCACTGCTGGCTGAGAGCCTACAGCAAACCAGTGCCCACAGTTCATCTTGCAGAGAACACATTGGTGGTCTTCAAATACAGCCCAAAAATAAGTTCTAGAACAAATCAGGGAGCAAACAAATTCCTAGAGCTGGCAGAGCTCACGTCAACAGAACATAACAGTGTCCATTAGGTTTTATAGCGCTAATACGTTCAATTACTCCAATGCGCACTCCAGCTTGCCTGTTACCCAAAACTATGCCACTTTAGCTTTATTGCCAAAATGTTTCAAGGATAGATGTATAGAGAAAGAAAAAAAATAGTCATTCCTACTTCTACACTAAGTTTTAGGCAGACGGGCAATTCCCAGTGGGTATTTTATGGCCATGTCAGATGAGCAATTGTTACCTGTGCAAGACACATTTATGACGGTTGACAAGTGAATGAAAGCAGAGTTTGCATCAATTTTTCTATCAGACAATGCATTA
Source organism: Phoeniculus purpureus (assembly GCA_028565055.1). Lineage (NCBI taxonomy): Eukaryota > Metazoa > Chordata > Aves > Bucerotiformes > Phoeniculidae > Phoeniculus > Phoeniculus purpureus. Next base: position 4,967,370 of record JAOXOE010000745.1, on the reverse strand, counting down.
CAAGTGCCTGTATTTCTATTATTCAGGATTAAAGCCCACATGAGGAACAAAGCCACAATTTTTGTAAACCGGCATACACACATGCAGGTAGAGGGGTTTTTTAGAAAAGTTGTTTCCAATGCCAAACCAGAAATAGATAATCCTCAAATCTACTAATACAACCAAGACCGTTATGTAATGAGCATTTGCTATTTCAAAAATTGCTGCTGGGAATAGAGGAAAAATTCTGGTTTTAGAGGCAGCACTAGTTTCAGTTTCAATAGCACAGTCCAGCTTCATAGCTGCACCAGCTCCAGAGTGTCAACAGCTATAAGACCCCTCTGCCCAAACATTTCCCATTCAGCAGTATTTAACGGTGCATTTTCCTTTTTAAAATTTTTTAAAGCATCTTGCCCCGTGCAGGCAGCCTGTTACACAACCAGGGTGAATTCCCACTGTGTATCCCTGCGCTAAATGGACTTCAGCTGTAGTATTACCATATGAAAGAAAAAGAAGCCAAGGTACACCTGGCAAAGCCCTCAGACTGAGACTTTTACTTTCTCCTTTGATTTACCAGCTTGCTCTGGATAGTACCGAAATAAAGCAACATCTCTCACCATTTCAGTGTCACCCCTTTTCATTGCGATCATATTTTGAACAGATAGGCACGATGCCTTCACTATAGAAGAGATATGGAAAGCTAGTGAGTAAAAGAATCACTGCCTATTTAAGCCTACAGAAAGTTGGGAGACTTATCACATGAAAACGCGTGTAACTGTTTTCCTTACAGTAACTGCATTAATAGCAGGTACAAAGGACAACAATTATTGTACAGAAAGCTGTACATTTCAAGGAGAGAAAAAGAAAGTATGACCACACACAGTCTAGCCAGTCAAAGCTCAGAGTACAGCAGGCTCTGCTTTAATCCTGTCCGTACTAGTTTAGATTTTCAATTCTTTAACAGTCACTGTAAGTTTGTTAAAACAATACACATCAACTAACACAACTAACAAACCCAGAGGCATACTGCTATGCCCAGTCACAAAACCCTAAATTAAATAGAAACTGCAGCAGTAAACTAGCTGTGTAAAACTGTTCGGATACGAGACCCACCAAAAGTCAGCATCTCAAAGAATTTCAACAAGGAACCTTACTTCTGCCATTCAGAAATGAAAAGGGTCACTTGAAAAAAAAAAAAAAAAAAAAATCAAGCGGTAGGGTATGTTCTCTGCCCAGAATATTTTTGCCTCAGGTGAAGCTGCCCACAGTGAATATAAATAGCTGTTGTCTGTATCTGTGGGGTAACGACGACACACTTTGGCGTGCTTGGTCCTACACGACTATTATTCTGCCCTGCAGCCCTCCCTCCTTTAATCTCTAAAGGCAAGACATGCACTTTGATTTTCTTTTTCTACTCCACATAGCTGACATTTCTTTGCTACGAGAAACTAGAGTTGTAAGACGTTTTTCAAGCAAGCTTCTGAATTTCTTCTCCTTACAATTTAATAAAACAAGCTAAAAATCAATACTTGTAGAAACAGTCTTAGAACCATAATTGACTGAGGGTGTGTTACATTTGATACCATAGATAAAAAATACTTAGAAAAATAATGAAAAGGAGGAAGTTGAGTGTTTGGAGAGATGTGTTTTCTGGTTTAATCAATGGAAGCACATCAGCTTCCACATAAGGAGGTCGATTCAACCAAACTACACTTTCCAGGGTGTAAGAATTCTTAGTTCTACTTTATTCTCCGGACCTTCTGATACACACCACTAACCTCCGACAGTACCACTAGGCTCAATTACAACTGCATTTTGTTCTATAAATGGTCTGTGAACACTTGTAAAACATCTTAAGAGTTCTGTGTGGATTTAAAAATAATTATGGAATAAAGTTTTGATTAAATATACTCTCAGCGATTTGCCTTAGTTATTATTTAAATATTGTACGTAATTGTTGAGGGATAGGATATGGTGCAGACTTGGCAGTGCTGTGATAATGGTTGGACTTTATGATCTCAACAGTCTCTTCTAACCAAAACAATTCTAACAATTCTAAACAATTCTTTTTCAACCAAAACAATTGATTCTATTCAATTCTAATATTCATAGAATATCCTCCAGTTCCACTACAAGTGATAAACAAGCAAAAGACAATCACAGGGAAATAATGCAAACAAACTCTGCTCACAGATCAGTTAGACGTTCTGAACTTCTTTATTAACTATCCTCCTTCAAACAACAGTTCATTCAGCTGTACCTATGTAGCCAATCCAGTATGTGACAGTGTGTTCTTTGCATTTGATTAACTACACATACCAAAAAAGTATAGCAAGTCGATGCATGCAAAGCAATGCTGCTACCTGCAGTATACGTCAAGCTGAAGCCCACCCCATATTTGATGGGATAGCTAAGAACCATCTGGTTTTTACTCTTTTCATGTTTTCCAACATGAAGTACTATTAACGATTACAAATACCAGCTTTGTCATTAGACAAGCGTTCCATCAATATTTTGTAAACACTCATAAAATGCCTTTTCAGCAAAAGCAGAGTTTTGCAGTCACAAGCAACACCCATCTTTTCAGTACATTTTCACGGGATCATTTTCCTTTAATGAATACTTGTTAACAGAGATGTCTTCAACTTCAATGGGAATAGTTGAGAAATGTTAATTTAGAGCACCAGAGGATAAAAAGGCCCAAGATGTTAATTAGAAGGTAAATTTAGACAAGGAGCAGAACTACTAGATATTATTTCCTCTGATTGAATTTTCCTATTATACAGTATTTACAATTGTCATTCCACCCAGGCATACAAAGCTAAAGAAATAATAACATTAAGCAACACAGTACTACCAACACTACTACATCATAGAATCATAGAATCATCAGGGATCGGAAGGGACCTCAAAAGATCTCAGGAACATACCCAGGTGAGTTTTAAACATCTCCAGGGAAGGAGACTCCACAACCCCCCCAGGGCAGCCTGTTCCAATGCTCTGTTACCTTCACTGGTAAGAAGTTCCTTCTGATATTTATATGTAACCTCCTATGTTCCAGCTTGCACCTCTTGTCCTATCACCAGATGACATTGAGAAGAGACATCACCCACATTCTTTGCCTTTATTTCCACTAGCAGTCCCTTTCATCGGCATTATCCTCCACACCACCACCCACCACCCCCCCCACGAGCAAACTGAAGAGCCTCAGTTCAGCAGCCACCTCATCGCTAAAGCATAAGGCATGACACAAATGTGTAACGTGTGGCACAGGGCACAGAGGAGGAAGAAGGGGTCTCATGGGATCAGTATGATAAAAGGTTTCAGACTATAGCTCAAGTCCTTCAAGTGCTTTGTTGTGTAAGAATTGAAGGATTTTGTGTTAAGTGATAACTCTTGAAAAATAAACCACCTGTGCATCTGCTTAGGGTACACTAGAAACTTGTTGCACTACTTCACCTTCATTACTCAATCAGCCATTTGTCCAACCAGCCACCAAGAGACCAAGTGGTGTAGCGCTGTACATCACCATTGCTTTGTCTAAGTATTTTCTTTCACTGAATGTAGTCCTAAATTTTCCCCCCACAGCAATTTAAAGATAATGTATGTTTATACTGAAAATGTTTTTAAAAAAAATAAACTATCAATTACATAGCATTTCAAATGAGAAAAAACACACACAACAGAACAAAACCTCAACCTCCAACCATTATCTCACTTTGCCACACGTTAATGCTCAAAGATCTAGGATTTTCTTGCCGCAGTGTTGCTACAATAATTCAAAACCTTTCAATAGCTTGGATCATAAAGTCTATGATATGCAGTTCCTTCCTCAAAAACTTCAGAGGATATTACTTTTATCAGAGCCCCTGAGTCGTGAATTCCATTGCTTATGCTTAAAAGGGTGAAAGAGCTGATCTTGTGTGGAAAAGACAAAGACCAAAAAAGCCACACCTAACACAGCACCACCGCTGTACTGTTCTTAGGCTACACACAGCAACAAATTACTCTCTCAAAAGAAGAATGCAGGTCTTACATGAAGTGGAACAATTAATTTCACGCTTGTCAACCCAGTCTCAATAGTGTGTTGATTTGAATCAGATATTTGTGGCGCTTACTGCATGCAGTGGACAGTCTTGATGCCTCCTGAGCAGACATATTGCAATGATGACTATCATTGTAAAACAATCCATCAATAAGAGTAATTACAGTATTGATCAAAATGGCTCGTTGTTTCATTCAGAATCAATTCCCAGGAGCTGCCAGAAACAGAAATATCTAATGGACTATTCCATCACTACAGCAACTGAAACAGCTAATATTCTGGAAAGCTCTTAATAATTACTCATTGACTCTCAATTTCTGCTTCAGTGGTTAACTATACCGTGCTTACTGTTGCTTGAAAGTCAGTTCTTAGTGGCTGAAATAAGATTCCAATGCAAATTTCTAAAGTGCTAACATCTGCAAAAACAAATAAATAAATAAATGAATGAAAAATCGAAAATACCTTCTATAATTTCACTGTGTTCTGCTAATCAGAGAATCTAATTATATTTCTTATTACATTATTTCTGGGTGAGAAACTGCATTCTGGATGCCGACAGCTCATTTTACAGTGGCTGCTCTTACAGTGCTCTACAATAGACAGGGTGGGAGGCATTACAGTTCCAATTGTAAACAATAGAAAGCATAACACCATTAATGGGATATTTTCATGTAAGTGTCACTCACTGAATTACAGATGGTGTTGAGATAGCATCAGCTCCTCCTAATGCTGCACCATAGACCCTAGAATATGTGATAGAACAGTTCAAGTTGGCACATCTACCCAGAGATGGTGACTTAAGCAGTTCCTGGGGCAGATTGTTCCAGTGTTTTGACAATGCTTTTGTCTTATCGCTTGTTACTTGGGAAACTGACACCAGTCTCACTACAACCTCCTTCCTGGCAGCTGTAGAGAGTGTGATTGTCTCCCTTGAGCTCTTTCTTGTCCGAGCTAAACAATCCCAGTTTCCTCAGCAGTTTCTTGTAAGACTTGCGCTCCAGAACCTTCACCAGATTCATCTTCCTTCTTTGAAAATGCTCCAGCATGTCAATGGCCTTCTGGTATTGAGGTGGCTTCACCAGTGTCCAGTACAGGGGGACAATCACTTCCCTACTCCTGCTAGCCACAATTTTTATGAGACAAGCCAAGATACTATTGGTCTTACCAGCCACCTGGGCTCACTACTGCTAGCTCATATTCATCTGCTGTCAGCCATCGTCCCTGGGTGGGTCCTTTTCCACCAGCCAGTTTTCCAGTCACTTCTCACCAAGCCAGTGGTGTTGCATGGGGGGGGTTGTTATCCAAGTGCAGAGCCTGGCACTTGGCCTTGCTGAATCTCACAGAAATGGCCTCAGCCCATTGAACCAGCCTGTCCAGGTCCCACTGCAGGGCTTTCCTACCCTAAAGTAGACCAACACTCCCACCCAACTTGTTGTCATCTGCAAACTTGCTGAAAATGCACTCGATCCCCTCACCCAGATCATTGATAAAGATGTTAAACAGCACTGGCTCCAATACCGAGCCCTAGGGACAGTTTGTGATCAACCGCCAACTGGGTTGAACTCCATTCACCACATTATTTTAATCCCAGCCATCCAATCATTTTCTTACAGCCACCCACAAAGTATTTCCATGAGAAGGCTGTGAGGAACAGTATCAAAGGCTTTACTAAAGTCCAAAAAGACAACACAGCCTTTCCCTCATCCTCTAAGCAGACCACCATGTCATAGCAAGGGATCATATTAGTGAAGCAGGATCTGCCTTTCATAAACCGATGCTGTCTGGGGTGGATGACACCACTGTTTTGTACATGCCCTGTGATGGCACTCAAGACAATATGCGTGTTCCTCATATTTTATCACTATGTTCCTAGCTGCATCCAATAAAGAATGAAGATTCTTATTAGCCCTCCTTTTGCTGTTACTGTATCCATAAAAATTGTTGGTTTTTAAGGTAGGAGCCAGATTGAAGTCTAGCTGAGCTTTGGCCATTCTCCCTGAACAAATTCACGTCCTTGTATTCCTACTGACTTGCCCGCCTCTTCTTCCAAAGGTCATAAACTCTCCCTCTACCCCTGAATCCCAGCAAAAGCTTGGTGTTCAGCCATGCCCATCTTCTTTGCCACCAGCTCACCTTTCACCACATGGGGATAGCCTGCTCCTGTGCCTGTAAAATTTCCTTCTTGAGGAAGGGCCAGCCCTTCAAGGCTGATTGCCCAAGGGACAACCAGTCTCTCAGATCAAAGTCCGCCCTCCAAGCCACCCAAGGCAGCAGTTCTGCTGTTCATTTCATATTTCATTTCAGATTAGTCTGTGCTCACACCTAAACTGTCCTGCTAGTGAACTGCACACAATTAAGACTATATCAAAATGCATTTGCATGCCGATACAATCTTAAATTGCTAATAAAAACATATTTAAATTAATAAACTGGGACATTACACAGGCACTGCAAGAGACAGGATTACAGCATTTCTAATAAAATACTGTTATGTAACACATTAGCATTACCATCAATTGGAAATCATTAATATTTCCTCTGATGTTTGCTGAAGTAGCATTAATTATGTTCACTTTCCATTGGTATTCATGTACCATCAATGTAATTAATTTGGAGTTTACTGAAGTGTGAAATGTTCTGCCTGATAATAGAATTCCCAGAACCTCATACAGCCGTCGACCTTAAGCATTCCAGTTTTTCTCCGGCTAAACAGGGGTTGAGGTCAATACTGCAGTATCCTCAACAGTAAAGCAGCAGCATAAGAAATTGCAATGAGCTGGAAGACTTCTTTAAAACAAAACCTATTTTGCTGAGGAAGTTAATATTTGGGTATCTCAACAGACGGAAAGGTAAGTGGAGAGGCAGCAATGCAAGCAGCACGGCTGAATTCTGACTGCAGGGTGGAAAGATCTAGGAATTGCTTCAATTTAGTTTTAATTGCTCAGAGTACCTTTTGCAAATCATTCAAGGTCTTGCAAGTGGACATAATAACAGGAGACAATTTGAAGCAAGAGCCAAATTAATTCAACTTTGCAAAGCAAGAAAAGCAGAGCAACCGAGATATTTCAATAATAGCTCTCATTTAGTCTGTCATCGATGGCAATGTGGAAACTCCATGAGCTTATACAGGACCTGTCTCACACCCCTGCCAAGGGTATAGGATCACACAGAGCTCTCTATAAATACCACCACGGTGAGAAACATCAAATATTTTAAATACGTAAACATTTTTCACCGTATTATTCTATTTATACCCTCTAGATTGTGTTCTGCTTAATTCCACAGTACTGATGTTGACTTGTCTTTTTTTTTTTCCAGTCTTGGGGTGGGGGCTACCTTTCCACCCAAATGATGTCATCAGAAGGTTAACCTACACTCATACAACATGCATAAATCACTTCCTGGGTCAAACAGCTGGCAAAGTCTGTATTAAAAAGGCCCAGGTGCCTTAGTGCATCGAACACCTGACACTAAGTACGGCAGTCATGGTTTTGTGAAGTTTAATCAGGAAAGAAACACAATAGTTCAGACACTACCAAAGCACTTCTGACAAATCCTGCCTTTTTCACACGCACCTTTATATTTATTTACCTCTACAATCACAGCAGTTGGTGCTATTACCGTTCTTCCTTCAGAAGAGGAAAGCTTGGGAAAAGCTTCTCCAAATGAAACGGCTACAGTTTGCAAAATGAAGTTAAAAGAAGTCCTTCTAAAACCCAGAATACAAAAGCAGTCAAAAGAGATGGTGTGTCATCTTCAGAGAAGAGGGGAGGGTTAGTTCATGCTCCCCATACACAGCTTTATTCTGTGCTAAGGGTGCAGCGGGTGGCTTAGTGTAGCAGGAACAGCCTTACAAGCACAGACTCCAGCAACAGGAATAAAAGCTGCCTAAACAAAAATGTGTTCTGTAAAGGCAGGTAGTATTTTCTGAAGGTATGCTTTCAACACACAACAATTAAAACTCTTTGTGAAGTAGCTATACATTACAGGACATTTAGAAATCTACCTGGACACTCCCACAGCATGCAAGTCTTGTCTTTATAATTTATACTTTTAATTAATCAGAAGCAGTTCTGTTTCAACAAATCATGCTTTTAAATAAAAGTCATTTTAAAAGGCCAGTGAGACACTGTTTGCTTGCTATGTTGTAGGAAAAATAATATCCAACTTCCCTGTATTGTTAATATGTAATTTATATGATATAAACATAGCACAAATATGCTGACAGTAGCATTTATCACTGAAAAATGATAAATGCCTGTATCATTGATAAAGACAGATTACGTTATTAAGCAAGATCAAGTCATTTGCAACATTCATAGGATTTCACTGTGATGACCTTCATGCAAAAGTGGCAAAGGATTTCAGCTGTTTCAAAAGGTTTGAAGCAATCTTTTCTGCAGCAGCATTTCCTGCTCATTTCATAGGGCCCAAATTTTGTGTAGGTAATTAATGCATGGAGACAAACTAATAATGTTATTATTGGCCATTAGACTGCATTTTGCAAGAGCCAGCTTGGACCAAGGTTGACAAGCAGGACATAAAGCCACTTATTTACATTTTCCTACCTGAACCTTTCACCAACAGATTGCAATCCAGAGCAAGAGACACTACAGAGCACTTGCTGTAAGCCTCCTGTGACACACTGAGGATATGGCCCATGAAGCTCCCTCCTACAGTCTATGCAAAACAAGGCAGAATTTAGGACAAATTACTAGGAAAATACTCAAAAATTCTTAGAATCTTTGCCAGATTATTATTCTGATTAATTGTCTTGATGCTACAGATTTTGTTTTAGAGATCCAATTTCCTATTATTGCTTTGGACAAAACAGACATGATTTAATAATTAGTTTTCTCATCCCACAACACTGTTAAATTAGCCTTTGTTTAATGACATGGTTCTAGCAGAGGTGTATGTCTTATGCTGACTGCTGAATCAGATTTCATGCTGACTAAACACCAGCTTACTGCATGCAGAATAAAATCCACATTGCTGCATGAAAGAAGTTGGAAGGAACTGCTTGCTCAAGACACACAACAAAATTCTGTCCTGTAATAAACACATCATGCTCTTATAGCGAGACAGCATGTCTGACACATCTCTGCTCAGCCACAGGGTAAGTGACCTTCAAAACTGAGAAACTTGCCAGCACTACAACTGTGAGCACCGCGGGATCCGATTGTCCTCTTTGGGAACAACAAGAGAAAAATTAATCTGCTATAAAATGGGCATAGAGTACTGCTTAAACAAGATCTAAGCTCTGGTAAAAGCTTAGGAAAACCAATCAACTGCTCAAACCAATCAGGTAAAAAGACTAAACTTTGGGAGAAACCAATCAATTTAATGTTAATAACAACAATAAAACTAATCACAGAATCACAGAACATTAAGAATTGGAAGGGACAGTAGATACGACGCAGTCGTGTCCGAGGTAAGAATATGTTCCTCCGTTTTGTTTCGTATGTCCAGGTATACCAGACAAACAGGCAAGGCAGAGATCGAGTGGATGATCCGTATTTCCAAGAAAACAGGAAAGAAGGAAAAAAATGAAAAAAAATATAAAGAACCCTGTAAGTCAAAAGACACCCAAATGCTAAAATGCAAAGCCACCAGCATTCTTCAGTATGGGCACCGTTAAGGTCAGCAAAACACACGTCACACAGACAGCAGATACGTGTTTTTTACATAAACATTAATTGCTGCAATTGGCATAGTCTCCATCAGAAAGGGGGACATCAAAGGCATAGCAGCATGCTTGGTGTGTAAACACACAGTAGATTGCAGGTGCATGCTGAGAACCCCACTTACAGGTGCATTTGAAATACAAAATACTGGGTGAGCCCCCTTTAACTGGCAAGAGCTGAGGTTGTGCACCTAATTAGCCAAATACTGGAATTAGTGTTAAGCTCCGTGGCGTCTCCTATTCCTTCTGGTCCTTCTGGTCTCGCTAACACACTTTTGGCAGACTTACCATGATCTAGAAATGGGCACGTAACTTTTTCTTGAAGTATTTTTACACTAAGGATTGCAAAGCAGGCAACGTTAAACACATGCTTGCGCTTTGAGGATTCCGGCTTTATGCATCAAGCTTTCTTGACAAAACCTGCAGAATGCGGAACATTTCATTCCCTCCCTACATGAAAACTAGCAAGAAGCAGCAAATACGGTTGCCAGATACCACTCAGAGCTACGAAAGACTAAAACCTACTAAAATCAAGTCGCACAAAAATTCATTATACCCTAAAATTCGTTAAGTACCATCTTCTAGATTCCCCCATTTCACTTTATCCTTATAGAAACCTCTATCTTTTTAAGGATGGCATTAGTCAAGGTTGCAATAGGTTCAAGTCACACGATGTCACTGGAACTGCTCAAGTACGTACAACGTTTGGCCAGATCTGCCCATTCTATTAATTACTCTACAGTTATTAAGGCAGCTGTCGATGAATAAGAGGGTTGCAAAATACAATCTGAGCTGAAAGACACTAAAAAATAACCAACTTAGCTTATCTACGAACAACTCGTGACGCAGATCCAATGCCCCATTTCTAAGTGGCAATGCAATTTCACTTTGGAAGTTTCAGCTCTTCAGCGTACCTGCTATTTCAAAGCTCTTCCTACCCTTTCTTTCCAAGCCATGTGACCTTTCACTGATGTCTGCAATGCCATAGCAGCTTTGGAATGGACCAGCTTTTAAAGCCAGCTTTAAAACACCTTGTAATGAAAATATAAACCTGTGAATCTAAGGAAAACTGCAGAATTACTGTTTTGCACTAAAGAGAAGCGAACGTTCTCCATCGATCTTTCTCAAATGCCTCACAGTTTTGAAATTCATCTTGAAAAAACCCACACAAAAGGAAACCCATTGAAGCTAAACGTGTAAAAGGTTATTGTGCAAGGCTTTCATCATTGCTCACTCATTTTCTGACCATAATCTGCACAAAACTTCTAGAATCAGGGTGCAGTAATTTCTGCTCAAACCAGTTGCAGCCTCTTATTCCATGTTAACATTAACAGCTGCTTCTTATGAAATTGTGAAATCGGTTGAGAACATGAAAGTTTACTCTCCAAATCTAGCTGCAATGACATGAGAGATCTCGGCCCAACTTGTCCTTTATCGAGTTCCCAGTTTCCTCCTTTTGGGAAGAGAAAGAACACATAAGGAACCTGTAATTCCTGTCAATTCAGGCTTCACTGGTATCTGGATTCCCATTTGCTTTGGGTTACAACCGTAAATCTACAGTAGGAATAGCTTGTAGCACTTAACTGCTCTGTTTTTCATCCCTGCAGCCTCATAAAGCCTACATGAATTTTTAGTCTGGGAGAAGATTAAATTTAGAATATGTATATTGTGACTACTTGTGTCAGTGCCTTTTCCCTACTTGGCATTACAATAAATACCCACTTATTTTTGCAAAATAATTTTCAGTGCTTCTTTTCAGGGCACTGTAATTTATCCAAAGAAATTCAAGGGCTAGTTTGAGGCTGAAATATCTTGTGTGAAGGTGAGAAGGAATTAATAGAAGATTTTTAAAACACATTTGCTCCAGAGATGTTTGAAAAGAAAGAAAATATCAGTTCTGTACGTAAGGTCAGACAAGCAATACTGTTTGCAGACACAGAGGGAGGAAGATTCCATGCTTCCAGAAAACTACAAGAGTGTCTAAATGCCTAATGGGATGTGCAAGCAACCTACGCAAGGCATTTGAATTAGTAAACTACTTAACTAATAGTAATCAAAATAACATGTCTAAGGTAAGGACTAACAGGAGTAGCTAGCACGTGTCATTTACATACCTGGTGGTACACTCTGGCAGTATGTCTCATTCCTCTTTGCACAAGAATTGCCTATGTGGACAAGAAAACTGGGAACTGCTCACAGTGACACGAGACATGGCTTTACAATGCATTTGACTGTGATGTTTGCAGTTCAGATAGGGAAGGGACAGAATCGGACTAATTAAGGACTAAATTTAGGCTTTATCTAACAAAGACATAGGGTTTTTTCCGACTCAGTAGTATAGAACACAGCCAGCCCAGGCAGCTCTAAATGCTGTGCTGTGAACTGCAGCACACCATGCATGACAGCAAAGCTTTGCCTGCAAATACTTTTCTCCATCCATACCCAGGGCATTATGATAAATAAGCTGTTCCATTACACTTGCTGTAATAAGTCTCTCTGGCTGCAGTTTTTACCACGTGTGTTACTATGAAGCACACACAAATGCAGATTAACTCGGCTAGTTCAAAGAACCTCACTTCTTCTAAAGACACAGAAACAGTTCTGTTTATTGTCATCCTCTTATCTTTAGACTCTTCTCAACCATGTTGCCAAGATACTTCCTCATATTATTTCAGCCACTAATAATTTCTCATTTGCCCATCTGACAAGTAATAAATTCACTCATAAGCCTTAGGACAGTAAACCAGAGAAGCTAAACTCATGAATATCTAATCCACTTTAAACTTTGCTTCATGTTGGCGAGACAGCTGGTGTGCTGTAACCACCGCTTATTACGCTAATCACAATTATTTCCCCCTTTCCTAGAGCGCCTGTGCTACTACAGTGTCCAGCTGTTCTCTCTCATGTCATATTTAGTCTGCAGACTTCAGGGGCTAAAACCGCCTTTTTGTTGCCCATATGTAACTAAACACAACTGAACTGAGATGCTCTAAAGGACCACATTAAAACAATTCCATAAAACATACAGAGTAGGAGAAGTTTGGGCTGTTTATTCTGTCTCAGATTTGTTGCCAGCATTGTTGTTCATATTACAGCAGTTACACAGACAACAGACTTCTCAGTTCAGTGGCTAAATAAATTACTGCAGCTTGGATCAAGATGAGCTATCCTCTCATCCTCTCCTTTTGAAAGGGAAATATAGATGTCAGTTCTGAAAGAGAAATGGAGTTTGGAGACAGTTCAAAGGATGAGGTTTGATTTTTGCAAAACATACTGAAAATGAACAATTAAATGCTTCAGACTTCCAGGACACCGTTCCAATACTGAATTCATAATCTCCTGGGTAAAAAGAGAAAACTAAATTTGACTGCACATCAAGACAGAAAGCTGTGTGCTTAATTTGCCTAGATGAAAAAGAAAAAATCCAGAACTCTTGTGATCTTTCCTACTAGAACTGCTGCTGTTTGCTGCAGAAGCTGTTGATAAGCTTCAAGGAGCACAAGACAGGCTGCAACGTTCTGCTAATTTTTACTGAGCTACCACATGTTACAGTATGGGAAGGGCTTCTCGTTACTTTGCTTGGATTTGTCAGCAGCATTTGACTTTCTCACCTTGTCAGTTCATACTAGGAGATGAAAACTGCACACTTCTTAGGTAGCAGCTATTGAGATCGCTACCAACAGCAACATCACTACCTCAGCGGGCTTGGAAACACTTGGCAGTGGGCAAAACAACTGCAAGAAGGGCAGAGACCTAAGGCCAGAGCCACCCTGTAGAAGCAGCACAGGACCACAGCAGCTCACTGTCCCAGGTGGCATCCCCATCCATCTGTTTTCCTAGGCTAATCATCTGCTCAAGCCACAGGCCACTGCCATCAGTCCTAAAGATTAAGTACTCGAAACCAAAGCAGCACTTCAGATCCAGCCATCACAAAGGATGTTTACAACTGGAAACAAGAATCTCTGAGACTTTATCTTTAAAAATGAGCAAACAAAAACCCTCAGGGAGAAAATAAATGAACAAAGCTACAAAAAAAAAAAAAACCCCACAAAACCCAAAACAAAAACCCAAAAACAAATTAGCCAACAGCTCAAGCACTTGTAAACGACAAAAAAATTCATTTACAGTTGCAAAAGCAAAAACATTTGAGCTTGGGTATACAAACATCATGATGGGAGCTTAATTCTGCTCGTCTAACTGTTTCTTCATGAGACCCCAGCGACTTCCCGCACACAGGATGGTCTCACAATTTCACAAACGAAGGTTTCGAACGTGCAATTTTTGCAACTGTAATGATGCCTGTGATGCAAAATTATTGTATTTAATTGCTATTACATTTCTATTCTGTTCCAATGTTTTACATCCAGGAAATCTTGCTCTGGATGCAGCAACAATTTCTAACTCCAGATGTAGATCTGAATCATTAACAGAACCTCAGAAAACCAGGCACCAATTCCAACAGCTCAAAGCTTCTGTGAGTCAAAGCAAAAGCTGCACCCCATGTACTGCCTTAAACCTCTTAGGAGAACATACCCCTGAAAACGCCTTTGCATCTTTCATTTGAAAAATAATTGCTTAGTGTTTTGACTCTTACCAGCTAGGATCACCTTCCACAATTTTACATGACCATCACAGAAAGGACTCGTTACAACTTGTACAAAGGTAAATGTTCAATTTCAAAAGACAATATGGATAATGAATCTGAGACTGTAGAGATGACCAAAAAACAACAACAAAAAAAATAAATCACAGAATCATTGAGGCTGGAAAAGACCTCTAAGATCATCCAGTCCAGCCTATGACCTAACAGCATCACATCAGCTAGACCATGGCACTAAGTGCCACCTCCAGTCTTTTCTTCAACATCTCCAGGGATGAGGACTCTACCACTGCCCTGAGCGGTTCACTCCAGTGTCTGATCACCCTTTCCATGAGGAAGGGTGTCTTAACATCCAACCTAAACCTCCCCGGCACAGCTTCAGACCCTGCCCTCTCATGCTATCTATCACTAGTCACCTGGGAGAAGAGCCCGACGCCAACTTGACTACAACTTCCCCTCAGGGAGTTATAGAGTGATAAGGTCCCCCTGAGTCTCTTCCAGGCTAAACAACCCCAGCTTCCTCAGCCTCTCCCCATCAGATATTCCCTCTAATCACTTCCCCAGCTCCGTTGCTCCTCCAGACCAGCTCCAGCACTTCAATCTTTCTTGAAGTGAGGGGTCTAGAACTGCACCCTGTACACAAGGTGAGGCCTCACCAGTACAGGAGAATTATGTCCCTAGTTCTGCTGGCCACACGGTTGCTGATACAAGCCAGAATGCCACTGGCCTTTTGTACTCTCTGGGCACACTGCTGGCTTATGTTCAACCTGTTATCAACCAGTACTGCCAGGCCACTTAGTGCACTTCAAATACAGTGCTCAGTGTGCCAGCTGATGGTGACCCAGTTTTTGGGTGCTGTCTCCCAGTTCTGTGAAACAGCTCTACACACTGGCAGAACTGCAGAAAAATGAAACCTGAACATTTTACACTTGCAACGTACCACGGGAAATACTGACAAAGTTAACTTAGCAAATATTGGTAATCTCAAGGTACTTCTGCAAACAACTTAAAATAAAGACGGTGGTTTATGGATGTGTGTCTCACTGACAAATTGATCAGCTAGAGGAATTTTATTATTTAAACTAAAGCAAAAATCTCTGTGCTAATGAGATGCATTTGGGAACATGGGGTCAAACCCTGTGACGGTTAACAGAGTGAAAAGATATGAAACATCACAAAGCACTTGAGGGGAGTTCCTCACAACATTAATTTTTAGCCTGGCAGAATAATACTCATTATAAGATCCCACAGACAAAAACTAATGTACTGTGAATTTTATACCACTTCATTATAATTCAAATTACTTTTTCTTCCTTCTCACATTTTCATTGTTTCATATACTAAAATACCTC
Organism: Phoeniculus purpureus; assembly: GCA_028565055.1. NCBI lineage: Eukaryota > Metazoa > Chordata > Aves > Bucerotiformes > Phoeniculidae > Phoeniculus > Phoeniculus purpureus. The sequence continues at coordinate 4,951,708 of JAOXOE010000745.1, read as the reverse complement.
AGCTCCTTTTATAAAGTTCAGGAATAGTATCACTGTTCATCGCATAACATATTAAATAAGTAAGTAATATTCAACAACTACATATAGTTGCATATTAATGAACTCTGTTACGCTACAAAATTGTCATTTCATATCAAAATATGACTTCTACAGCAAGGCCAAGTAAGACTAAAGAAGGAAAAAATATCAAACCTCCTAATATTAGTCGTGCAGTCTTAAAGTGTTCTTCATATGTACTTCAGACACTTTTGAAATTCAATTTTCAAATTCTCTAGTCCTGGCTATGAAATAAGCCGTGCTCCGTACATTAAGCTCAGCTTTTTGTAAGTCAGCATCAAAAATTAACCCACTTCATTTTCCTGCACTTCACAGACCATCATACTGGACCAAACTTCTGGATACCCCATGTTAACTCACCACCTTCGTTACAGTCACAGTAAAAGTCAGTCTTGCTGCTGTTCAGAGACCAGAGGCATTTTAAGTATTGGTGTCTTTTCTCTCTTGAGATCTTAGTCTTCAATATAGGGTGCTACTCATCATAAAAATATTTACCTAATTGATATAACAATAAAATAAGGCTGAAAACTATTTTTCTATGCTAATTTGTACAATCTCAGCCGGTTCCTCCTAGTCTATCCACATTTTAAATGAACAGTGTAAATGGTACTTGAGTTTCTTCCAGTACTACCAAAACCATTTAATCATGGGGAAAACAACGGATGCTGTTAAGGAATGGCTATTTTCTTTGATCTCTTACCTTAAAATCCTCTACCGTCCTTCACTTCACCATGCTTACTGGAAGGTCTGGGCTTTTCTGTACCTAAGTAAAGTCTTTTGTATCTCCTCTGCCACACACAGCAGTTTCTCCTTGCTTTTCAGTGGTTTTGAACCGTAAATAAAAAGAGTATTTACAAAGGAAATGAAATACAATTTATCCTCCAACTATATGTTTGCTTTCATGTGGATTTTTCATAAGTATGTCAAAGCCTTTTAAAAGAGTATTGACAACTCAGACAATCTTCTTCCATCCTTAGAGTCCCTGTGTGTGCTTATCTACCAGAGCCCCTGTCTACCTGTGACAATTTGTCTTAGGGAACACAGAAGGGTCTGCCCTGACTCTTGGTCAGGAGGACAAGATCCAGCACTTGAAAATAATTTTCAATGCTTCCTCAAACGATCTGCAGAGGATAAGAGGTCAGCACTACTCTTGCCTCTTGGACAGTCTCCCCACCCAGCGATGGACAGTGGCATCATTTCCTTGCTGAATGGCCAAGGTGTATGGCTGCGACAGGCAGCATTGCTCCTATGTAGAAATCTAGAAGGAAAGCAGATGTAGAGGTAGTGGTTGAATGGAGGTATGAGATGATCTAAGCAAAGAGTTGGCAGTCTCTGCTTTAACCAAAAACAGTTGGGAGGAAGTTATAGGGGGTTTTATTAGTTTAAAAATCCTTTAGTGAAATTAATACGAATTATGAAGGAGAAGATTAAACTATCAGAATACAGGTCAGAGTCATAACAATCTAGGTATTAAGACGGTCTTAGTGATTTTGGAGCACATCTGACTGTCGTGGGAATGTCATTGCTACTAGGAGCCGAGGGGGTTGAAGTGCTCGGGGTCTGAATAAGAGGCCTGAGCCAAAGTTGACTTCTAGATGAATTTCACAACTCAGTAACGTGCATCTATTCTGGTATGAAAGTGTATTTTAATGCTAGTTTGTAAAGCTTTGATGTTTACACCTCCTGTGTAGCAGTAGTCAGCAGGCAGCTCTTGTTCAGTGGGACATGGACAGGCTGGAGAGCTGGGCAGGGAGAAATTTAATAAAATTTAACAAGGGCAAGTGTAGAATCTTGTATCTGGGCAAGAACAACCCCAGGAACAGTATATGTTGGGGACTGACCTATTGGAGAGCAGTGCAGGAGAAAGGGACATGGGGATCCTGGTGGACAGCAGGATAGACCATGAGCCAGCAATGTGCCCTTGTGGCCAAGAAGGCCAATGGCATCCTGGGGTGGATCAGAAGTGGGGTGCTTAGCAGATCGAGGGAGGTTCTCCGCCCCCTCTTCTCTGCCCTAGTGAGACCACATCTGGAATATTGTGTCCAGTTCTGGGCCCCTCAGTTCAAGGATGCAGAACTGTTGAAGAGAGTCCAGCACAGAGCCACGAAGATGATGGAGTAGAACATGTCCCTTAGGAAGAAAGGCTGCGAGAGCTGGGTCTGTTTAGCTTGGAGAAAAGGAGACTGATGGGTGACCTCATTAATGTTAATAAATATATGAAAGGTCAATGTCAGGAGGATGGAGCCAGGCTCTTCTCAATGTCACCTAGTGGTAGGACAAGGGGCAATGGGTGTAAGCTGGAACATAGGAGGGTCCACATCAATATGAGGAGGAACTTCTTCACAGTGAGGGTGATGGAATACTGGAACAGGCTGCCCAGAAAGGTTGTAGAGTCTCCTTCTCTGGAGACATTTAAACCCTACCTGGATATGTTCCTGTGTGATTTAATCTAGATGATCCTGCTGTGGCAGGGGGATTGGACAGGATGATCTTTCGAGGTCCCTTCCAATCCCTGATGTTCTGTGATTCTGTGTGAAAAGTTGCAGCAAAGCAATGAGACTGGACACTTTGCCTCATCAAGAAATATGGACAAGGAAGAAATAAGACAAGGAAGACAGTGGAATACTCCTCTCGTTTTCTCTTGGGGTCCTGGTCAGGCCCACCAGATGTTTTCTGGTCTTGAAGTTTGACCAGTGTTTGTCACATGGAATAGAAGGGTCTGCAGCTGCAGCGCATTGTTAGAGTCTGACCTGTGGATGGATGTGTTGCACAGGATTTCCCAGTCGCCAGATTACACTCTCCAAATCTTCACTGCAACTCCCCAGTGACTGTGAATCTGGATGATGGTAACATACTATTAGGGCAACTGGTGGTGTATCTTTCTTAATCACTATCCCTAATTCTGTAGTAAAGAGCAGATGAGATGAAGCAGTGCCAATGCCAGCCAAAACTGTCACGCTGCAGCTGCCTGCCCTGCCTCCTACACCAACCACATATGCCTTCACAACCTCCACTCAGACATGTCTGTACACCTGCTACCTACACCTCACTAGACATGTACTAAGCAGTGCTCTGCCTGTTCTCTGGACAGAGAACTGACACACGGAGAAACGAAAAATTAAGATTCAATGCCAAGATGTCCAGGGGATCGAGTTCTATTGGTGTGACAGCACTTGTGCTGGGAGGGCAGACTGCTTTGGTCTCTCACATTGCTTCGGCTTCCGGTCTGAAACAAGCAGCCCAATGGGGTCTTCTGAAAGTATCTTCTGCTTAACAAACCTGCTTTTTCTCAGAACTGCGTTTTCGTACAAATTCTTGAGGATTGCTTCGTTCCAGTGGCAGGGACTGCTAGTGACACGCCAGCCTTTAAAATATGTTGACCATGTCATGAACGTCATTTGCATATTAATAGATCTTCTTCTGTCTCGAGGGATTAATTGTCTTCCCAATAGAATCACACAATCCCATTTAAGCAGGTTTTTTCCGGCTCTGAAATAAATCGGGGTGGGGATGGGCAGTTGTCTGCACTTCTATTATTTCAGAATCTGGCATCTCTCAGCCCTTTCCTTTTTAAGTTCAGTAATTGTGAGCAGTATGAAACAGTGATAGACCTTTTAAAACAAGTTTATCCAACTCAAAGCTGGTTTATATTCGGCAGGTATTCAACATCTGATTTTTTAAAGTGGACGTCAAATTAAATCATTTGATTCTAGAATTCTGCAGAGTGGATAAATTGCACATTAAGGAGCAATTGATACACGTTATTATAAATGTAAAAACTACCAATCTGAGTACAGAATAATAATCTAGAATCCCTTCCTTTGCAAAAAGAGCAGTCTATGGAGAAAATACGATGCCAGGCTATTTGCTCACACAGGCTATTCTCAACTAACACATGCTTAATGAGGCCACACATTTGTGGTCTCTCCTACAGTCAGTTAAGAGGAGATTTCAAAGCACCCTCACAATATACTGTCGCTGAAATGATCTAAATGTGAAAAAAAAATCCTGGCAACCATGAAGCATGAGCAAGCTGTGAGCGATCACGGCTTAAGCTAGGAAAATATCTAGCGCACCCAGTGTTCACGCGGAAAGAGCTCATTAGTGAATGTGGCAGAGGCTACAGCAGATTTGCAAATTATTGCAGTGACCTGCAGCACAAGAATCCACTTGGCAGGTTTTAGATTCCAAAAAACCTCTTCCTGCAATAACCTATGTACTTTTCCCCTAAAAGGAATAAATAAGGGGAGGGGGATTGACTAGTGCCCTATTTCAGATTAGGAACTAAAACCTTTTCCATCTGAATTATTGTAACAACACTGCCTTTAGTACAAAATTATTGGGGAAACACAAATTCCTCTCCGTTTACAATCTTTTTTCTCCCCCAAAGTGCTTTTCCCACTCACCTTCTGGTTCACCCTTTACATAAATAGACCTAACACGAGTTGAAACTACCAATGCACAGGAAGAATTGCTAGAATATTGTGCTTGGCACAGCTGGAAATCCACAATCTTTAGTGACATTCATCTCAGTGCTTTCTAGGCCCAAGGATAGTCAGATAATAACAGAAGAAAGTTCTCTTAAAAAGCACCACCACTGTAATTTCCACGTTATTTTCTTGTACTACTGCTGCTTCAAAGCCTCTATCTCTGCAAGTTAGGGCTCTTCAGAGGAAACAAACAGTCACCTCTCTGCTTTTCACAGAGCATCAGGGATTGGAAGGGACCTCGAAAGATCATCTAGGCCAATCCCCCCACCACAGCAGGATCACCTAGACCAAGTCACACAGGAACACATCCAGGCGGGTTTTGCTGCTCTGAAGTTATCAATGAGCAAGTTTGATAGACTTCATAAGAAAAAATTAATATTCTAATCAGCTTGCTAGCGGAACACCTCATATGTATCCCAGAACAGAGTAAACATTTTTAAGGGGATAAGGAGAAAGCAGCATACAAAGAAAACATTATTCGAGATTCTAAACATAGCTCCGGCACCCCCCACAAAGCTCTACAACACTTACCATTCAGCCTAAGGGTGCTCCAGATGGATGAAGGACCAAAGACACCTTCCCAACATTGAAAGAAAAGAATACTTATTTTCACCATTGAGAAAAACCAGGTCAAACCAGGTATCTTAAATATAATCCTCTTTCTGCGCAAAGAAGGTGGTAAAGTCATTTCTTTGAATCCCGACAGTCAATCAACAGAAAGCATTACCCTTGCTGACTGCTCCTTGATATGTTCTCCAAGCACCAGAGAGAATTTATCTCCTAAGCTTTCCTTTCGAAGACACCATCTCTCCAGCCCTCTGTTAACATGACCACACAGCAACCATTCTCCTCAAATACACCAGCCTCTGAAGCTCTCCAACCACAATTCAGAGTCCAGTAACCATGTACTTCAAAATCTTACCTCTAGCTACACCTCACCATTAATCTAACAATCTCAGTGAGCCCTATCACAATGGATAGGCTTTACAAATTGAACTCGGCATAACTTGAAACAGGTTAGATGTTGTCAATACTATTTGATGGGATATAAACACTTAGACTTGAAAACTGGACATTTTCAGGACAATTGCACCAACACAGGCACCTGTGATTTCCTTAGGAGGTTACCAAGGCTCCTTCTCTCACCAAAACCATATGCAGAGCACTGATTGAAGATTTCAGGAGGAATTTTCCTTCTAAAATCAGAGGACCAGAGCATTTGACAGATTATTTGTCCTTCCCCCTGCACTCTGTTATTAAATTAAAGGAATCTAAATTTGATCTTCTATTTTTAAGTAATTTCTGACATCAGATTCACAGAACATTAGGGATTAGAAGGGACCTCGAAAGATCATTTAGTCCAATCCCCCTGCCACAGCAGGATCACCTAGACCAAGTCACACAGGAGAGTTTTAAACATCTCCAGAGAAGGAGACTCCACAACCCCCCCCAGGCAGCCTGTTCCAGTGCTTTGTCATCCTCACTGTGAAGAAGTTCCTTCTCATATTTATCTGGAACCCCTCATGTTCCAGCTTACACCCATTGCCCCTTGTCCTATCACTAGATGACATTGAGAAAAGCCTGGCTCCATCCTCCTGAC
>JAOXOE010000745.1:4915201-4945461 GCA_028565055.1 Phoeniculus purpureus | reverse complement strand
CTCATATTGATGTGGAACCTCCTATGTTCCAGCTCACACCCATTGCCCCTTGTCCTATCACTAGATGACATTGAGAAAAGCCTGGCTCCATCCTCCTGACATCCACCCTTCAAATATTTATCTGAAATAAAAGCAAACAAATAATTACCCAGTCAGAAAGTGTGAAATTCCACACACTACTAACTTTATGTCCTCTAGACATTGCATTGATTAATTATCTGATTTCATAACTGTAATAGAAAACCCTTCAATCTGATTCTGGTCACATTTTTCAAACATCTGTTTCAAGAAAAATGATAAAAAGCTATTTTCTACCTCACACAAACTCTGTAGAAAGGAACAGGCTGAGAACAAGTTACATAACCAGGTTGTTGTTAGGGCATTTTTACATCATGTTGCAAGCACGCTTTTGCTGGTACATCTATATCGCTATTGAAAGTTTAAGTACTGTGATCAAACCAGATCATCAGGGCAGAGGTACCTATGTCTTGCTTCTAAACTGTTTCAATTGCATCTGATTTTGCTGATGGGAGGAGCTGGGATGCAGACCATCCAGCCTGGATGAGAAGGGGCTGTGTGCTCACAACTGATTTAAAAGATTAAGGTAATTGTTAGAATATGTGGCAAAAGCAGCACATCATATTGTGAGGCACCTTTTCATTATGCAATACACCATACAAAATGGTCTGAACAGAACCAAGTTTTGACATTTTAGCCCTATAAGCGAATGTTAACACATTAATGAATCTAACAAAATCGTATCTTACAGGAAAGTCCACTCTACAACAACATAAGACATAAACAGAGAGGAAATCAGTGAGCTACAAAGTGCTACAAAAGACCACTTATTTACAAAAACTGTGATCCACGTTAGAAGCAGTGCTGGGATTTCTTCCCTTGGTAGGAATGTACACAAATTGCATCAAGACACTGCAAGCCAAATTCATACAACCCTTTTTGGCTTTACTACAGATGTAGCTTTAGTGAAAATTCAGAAAGGCTTGAAGCTTCTGATCAAAAGGAGGACTGTAAATCCCATTAAAGTGGGCTAAGGAAACACTGCACGTTGCTAAAGATACCAAGTGTAATTTTAGAAGTCTTCAAACATTACCATTCCATTACTATGATAATATTCAGCAAAAAAAGCAAAAAGTCCTGTTTAAAACTTGTTTGTTTCCGTTTGAACATGTGTTTGCATAGACTTCATAGCGCATCTCGTCCACCTCGCTGTGTACAAGACTCTGCATAGTTAATGTTTTATCACCAGCAGCTTCCCTCTGCACATGTCAAACCATTCAGTAACCACTTGTAAAGACTTGTCTAATGCTGGAGACACAGGACCACTTATGGTCTCAGGCACAGCTTCTGTTTTCCATTAGACTGTAAGGTCAGGTAGAGCAAATTTCACACAAGGGCCACCGCTGAGTTGAAGCTTGCAAATCTGAGATGGGTCTTTCTAACAAGATCCAGCTTATATACTGAGTTTCTTCTTGCTTCATTTGCATTTCCATATGTACACAAAGAAATACAATGCACAATTAATAAAGACTAAAGACAATTCTCTAATAGGTTATTTTTGTTAAAAATCAATTCAATACATCACAGGAAAGACTTTGTCTCTTCTTATTTTATGTTGCTAGTCCTCATGACAGTGGTTGCATGTTTCCACATATATTTTCCTCTACGCAAATCTATAGAGCATTTGATGTATAGAGCAGATCCAGAGAGACATCTACTTCGACAACGTTATTTATAATATATTTATCACTTAGATTTTGAGGTTTAGATTTTCAGGACTTGTATTATTTTAGGGTTTACAGAATATAAATGCTTTTAGAAGAGCTTAAAATACTTGCTACTAGTTTTTCTGGGACTGCAGAGGTTTATGGTGACTATAGCATCACAGTTACATTAGTCAGCTCTTAATCAGTTTAGTCACTAGCCATTTTAACATTTCTGCTGGAGAAGTGGGGCTATTTATGTGCAGAAGATTGTACATTTCCATGAACGCTTATAGAACAGAATTAAATGCATAGCAGTCCAAATTTTTCCCTGATTTAAGACAGCAATGATTCAGAGTATGTCTAAAAATTACTTTACACTAGAAACTTAAACACAGTAAATTGAATTAACCAAGATACATACAATTATTTCATTGACATAAACTTTATACTCTGATACAACTCAAAACAATTTAGCCCTGAAAAACAGCCAAGACAAATTCTATCATCCTACAAACTACATGGAAACGTCTAAGAGAAGACAGTCCTGAAACAATGACTTCATGCAGTTAAAGCCAGGCTACCCTCCATTCCATCGGGTTCTCAGGTTTGTGCTAGAGAAAAAACCTTAAACAAACAGGGCATCCATTCTATCATCCAAACACACAAAAGCTTTAGGGAAGAGAGAGGATTGAAGCAATTCTTCCAGTTCTGCACTCAGCAATACTAAATGGATGCTGGACAAGACATTTTAGTACTTTTCAATGCCACAATATATAGTTAATTATTTTAATACAGGCTGTAAATCATTAAGTTGCACAAAATATATTGCATGTTACTACAGCTCCTCTCTACCATCTTGCAGAAGCTGCAATTTCTAAGAAAAATCTAAGGACAGGGGGACAGTAAACAATTAGCAATCTGCTTAATCTAGGAATGCATGCCAGCAACCCCGATAATGATTAGGAATAGTCTTTTACTTGTCAATTTAGTTATTATAGCCCAGTGTCTGTAGCTGAACGCATTTCTCCCCTTTAGAATGTATCTACTCCAATGAAGAATTCAAACTCATTTTGAAAAAGTAGAATACGGTCTGTGTGCTGTGGAAGAAAGCAGAAGCCTGTTATGTTTTCAATTTACCCATCAGAAATCGGTATTTGTCTATATTTTTTTCAAATAGCTGACTACAATAAGAACAGCAGGCAGCAGGAAATACATAGCCCTAAATCCCCACGTTTTTTAAGATATTGAGATTGTTCTAGTACATAATTGACAAAAGCAATTACAAATTACTGATGGGCAATCATTCTCCACTGCAATAATCTTTCTAATTAAAATCCAACTAATTGGACAGACGCAAGTTTAAAAAGCATTGAAAATTATGTCCGTATTTTAAGTTTCCTATTTTTTCAACAACACTGGAATCACTGCTGAACCTGTCTCCTCACTGTATATAACATGCTAAACCACGTGTTTCTCTCTATAATTAAGTTACTGAAATCAAAGAACTTTGTAACTGAATGTGGTAGAGGCAACTCTGTGTTCAAAACCAGCATTAGAACCACATGGGGAATAGACACTGGAGCTACCCAGTATCTGAGCTTTGGTCACCTGCACAGAACAATGAAATGACTTGGAGAGTGAGGTTGTGCTGCCTGTTGCTAGTTACAGACTTGTGCTCGAACCATGCGACAGGGTAGCAGACAGATCTGTAAAACTCAGTACTTGTCAAGAGTTAAACAGTGTCGGCTATCTTATGCCACTCATTTAAAAGTTGAGGCGTTAAGGACTCAGAGTAATAAACTTGGAACCATTTTTTTTCTGCAGCAATTAATACAATCATGTGTGAAGATAGTTTTCAAAAGCAGAAATAGGTGTATGTACTCATCTCCTTCTTAGATATCTTTACAATAAATAAAGCAAAGGAAGAAGCATCTTTCTGAGGAAGGATCTCATCTGCTAAAGAAAGGGTTTAGCCTCATCAACTTCAAGCAAAGTAGGAAGTTTATACTTTTCTTTGAAAATGATAAATGTAGCACCAGGGAAACAAAGAGCCACACTGTTGCCTGGGCTTGGTGCAGCCTTCACCATTCCTCCTTCACAGTGGCCAGAGGCTACCCACACCAAGTGACAGCAGCAAGATACATGTCATTTTGGGCAGATATCCTACAGTGCCACCAACAGTTTCCAACTAAGGATGGAAGTCACAGAGTTAGGAAGAGCAAGATAAGGTAGCTTCTTTCATAACATCAGCTTTCTGCAGCTCCAGAGGCAAAACGACCTGGAAAATATGGGGTTTTTTAAAAGTCAAATACTTAGTGCCATTCCTTTCCCAATAATCTCTGTTCTAGTGCTGTTACAACGGGATGCTTCAGAAGCCACGTTTTCCCAGGGATTTTGAGGAACACTGAGAACTGCCTAATTCCCATACAGACACCAAGATAGAGGCCACATGGGAGTTTGTTAAATTGTGGTTGTATTTGGGATGTGGCCGAGACTGGCTCCTGTAACTGTGGAGCAGGTCACAGCCATCTCCTTAATTCAGCTGAGATTCCCTAAGCACACACAGACATCTGTGATTACGGCCACGGGAACAGAGAAGGGGAAAAGGCTGTTATCATCTCCAGGCAGACTCTTATCAACACTTCCATTAACACACAGTAAACTGCTACCGATGATAAAATTACCAGTGAGGTATTTTAAATGCATTATTGATGCACTCTTGGGGTGGGTAGAATTAACCCTTCATGGTAAGCATAATGAGGGAACCAAACAAATAGAATACCACTGATTTTTTTTCCAGTTCAAACGTTTGTATTTGCAATGCTAGCCATTAACATGTGTGTTTGCAAACACATCTCCTCCTGGGTGCCTTCACCACCCTTTCAAGTAAGTGAAAGTTCAGAGTAAGCAGCATCTCCTAAGCATCCTTAGTACACCATCACAAGCAGTTGCTGTGTTATGGTGCTTTGGAGTGGGTGTTTGCTTGGTTGGCTGGCTTTTAATTTTAAACAGAAAAATGAGTACATCACACCTCTTGCAGACATTTCTATTATTTTCTCCTGTATAAAAAAAAAAAAAAAATCTCATCTGCCCTATTTTGAACAAACAGCACATACAGTTACTTTTTATCTGTTAAATAAAGAATTAATTATAAACCACCTGTTTAGCTTAGTTTACAAACCTTTCTGTAATCGTTATTGGGGGTTGGTTTGAATCACCAGGCTTCCTGGGTCCACTACTTCCTACTTCACCAGTTATTTTTAAATAAATTGCCAGATAAGCTACTATGTTCTTTTTCCCTGTAGATAAATCATTAAACTAATTGTTTATCAGAAAACTGCAGGCTGACACCACCTTAAGAGGCAACAGAGGGGCCACACTCACCTTTACTACCAGAGATCAAAGGAGGAAAACAAAAAAAATCAATTAGAAGGCACACACACCTTTTCTTCCCAGGTTCAAAATTTAAATAGAATAAATACAGATGCTCTAAAAAAATTTCATGACAAAATACAAATTCTAATAAGCAAAGGGCAAAAGGTAAATAAATCCTTTAAAATAGAGTAGGGATACAAAACCGACAGGTTTTAAATATTTAGTTTACCATAGATGTTTTTGTTGCATTTTCCTATAGCTAACTTCAAAGTGAAGGTCTGTAAGTTAGTTGCAGTCATAACGCTTATTAAATTATTAAATTATAACTACAGCGGTAGGTATAATTGGGTTGGGTGTCAGGAGGACGGAGCCAGACTCTTCTCAGTGTCATCTAATGACAGGAGAAGGGGCAATGGGCATAAGCGGGAACACAATATGGGAAGGAACTTCTTCCCAGTGAGGGTGACAGAGCACTGGAACAGGCTGTCCAGGGGGGTTGCGGAGTCTCTTTTTCTGGAGACGTTTAAAACTCTCCTGGACATGTTCCTGTGCGACTTGGTCTAGGTGATCCTGCTGTGGCAGGGGGATTGGACTAGATGATCTTTTGAGGTCCCTTCCAATTCCTAATATTCTGTGACTTTTACTGATTAGGATGCATTAAATTCTCTCACTTTTTTTACTATTTCCAAATGAGAAAGAAAATGGGCAAACTGAGACAAAGAAACCATTTCACCCCCTTTTTGCTTTGTTTTTCCCGGTAAATGCAGCACATCTGAATTTGAAAATCTGGAGAAACTTGGTACGAGGATATTCTACAGCATTTTGTATACTGTAACAACATCTTCATATACATACCTCAAAGGTAATAATTGAAAATGTATAAAGCTAACACCTTCTTCCCTGCTTCCCCATCCCTCAGATTACAGGTACCGTGTCAAAAGGACTTAATAAATTGCATTAATAGAATGAGTGAGTAGTTAAGGAAAAAAAAAATTCAGTGCTTCAGTTTTTTCCTCAGTCTCCAAAAATGGGCTTAAATACACCAATGTAAAAACTAATGACTGGCACAAAATCTTTACCCTCTGATACTTGAACAAGCAGTATAAGTAATGCTAAATAGGCCACCATACCATCTGAGACTGAAAACCAGCGTACTAGCCAGTGCAGTGTATTCAATTTTTCTACTAACTCTAATTAGCACCTCACTAGCACCAACTTTTAATCCTGGCTGGCCGAAATAGCTTCTCAGGATCAATATCAATGCTTTTCATAGTGTTTTCCAGGTATTTGGTTCTCCATTGCATATTAGTTCAGGTTTCATTAACATTATTTTTAATCAGGTCTGAAAGCCAAGCCACTCAAGTTCCTGTGTTTTATAGAAAGATCACAGGGAATGAAAATTTTGAATAGGTCAAGTGATGTGAGTATGCACATACCAATCATTATCTGCTCTTTTCCTATTCTTTCACTAAACGGGTAGAGGAAAAACATTAATCATTGCTCAGCACTATTCAGCTAGCTCCTCCTGACTACTATCCTCAGAATACTACTGTCTGAACAAGCACACATGCAGGAATTATACTACGTGCAAGCCACACTAAGGCTGCTTTATTTAACTGGACAGATTAAAGGGTAAGAAAACCCAGACTTTGGACCCATGCTGAAATTTATCTCAAAATTGAATTAATTTAAAGCTGCTCTTTTCCAGTTTTTCTCACAGATTTACATGCTAAGCATTTAGCCATCTAGCCTCTTAATTCAATAAAATACATGTATTAACATCACCTGCAAGCCTTTTGTGAAATATTTATCTAGCTGAGATCCTTTCCTGAGTTGTATATTTGCCTTCTACAGAAGAAAACACATGACTCCTCCCCCCAAAATCAAATGCTCATAATCCCTCATTAATGAGCAAAATTAATATCTTTCCAAAATATGGGTCATAAAAGGGTGCAAAACCACATTTTCAAGCATTTACTTTTTCTTGCTGAAAACATGAGGAGCTAAGAGAAAGTTAATAAACTGGAAGTACCAGTATCAGCTTCCCAGAATAGCCTGTCGGATAAGATCGTTTTCTGACTCTTAATTTGGCAAGAAAGATTTGTTGTAAATATCTGATGGTAGAGCTGTATTATCGCTAAAATTTCCTGACCAAAGATCTTCCCACCAAGGCCTTTTTTGATCCCTTCCTAACATCACCCAAACTAGTTGAATGCAAACTAGGCGAATATTAAAGAAGAGCCTTGGATATACTTAGAGCATTCACAGCTCTTCGTGTGCTTTGCAAAACACCTTCCTTCAACTAAGCAAGGAGAGAATTTCCTCAGAATTCATTCTCCCAAAGCCACATGTTGTCCCTGCATCTCAGCACTGCAATGTTTTAATAACAGATTCAAATCGATGCTCAAATAACAAATTTAGTGAACTCTGCTATCCCAACTGTGTAGAGAAGTAATATGAAAACACATTAAAATCCATATGAATGGTTATGAGGCACTTTACAAGATGCTCCAGCTTGTAAATAAGTGGGCATGCTCTCTGTGAAAAACACAGGAGACTAACACAAAATGGCCAGTATAGCTTGAAAGCTCACACAGTAGTCGCCTCACAGCACGGGAAATATATTTTGCATGCTAAATATAAGCTGACAAAAGATGTATATGCCCACGTTGTCAGCATGTTCCTTGCTGCCAAAAAGCAGGCTGCCTTCAAATAGTTTATGTTCATTTGGCCTTTGGGAATGGTGGCATCTTAGAATTTCAATTTCAAAACTAATTAGAAAAACGAGAAAAAAATCCAAACGTTAAAAAGGCTGGAGGAGGAATGTCCTGTACAGAATACTTCATTCAGAATCTGAACGGTTTTTAACGTAAACCAGTGCAGCAGCTAGATACCGGAACACACAAAATACTACACCAGTACTACACAGGCTTGTTTCCCTAAATACCTCCAGTGTTTCAATGGAAACAAGGGCAATCATTCTGAACGTAGAGCACCAAGCAAGATACAGCACCAAGCTTCAGCCACAAACTAGAAGAAGAATAGAATAACCATGCACAAACGTAGAGTATTTCCACTCATGTATCATGGAAGTATTATCATAGAACGGTTTCGACTGGAACAGACCTCAGAGATCACCTAGTTTCAAGCCCCTTGCTATGAACAGGGACACCTCTCACTAGACCAGGTTGCCCAGAGCCCCATCCAACCTGGCCTTGAACACTTCTAGTGTTGGAGCATCCACAACCTCCCTGAGCAACCTGTTCCAGTGCCTCAGCACAATCACAGTGAGGAATTTCTTCCTAAATTCCATCCTAAATCTACCATCTTTTAGCTTGAAAGCATTCCCCCTTGTCCTATCATTACAGTCCTTCACAAAAAGTTCCTCTCCAGCTTTTCTGTAGGGCCCTCAGGTACTGGAAGGCTGCTATAATGTCCCACCAGAACTTACTTTCTCCAGGTTGAACAGCCCCAAATCCCTCAGCCTGAAAGAAAGTGAAGTGTGATGGTTACAAACAACCCACAACACCACCCAGTACTCTGCTTTTCAGTTTGTCCATCTAGGTGACAACAGGACTACGAGGAATGTTATCTAATAACGCGCTAATTTTTTACCTCTAAAAGCAGACATAAATGGTGAAATACATTTTAAATCCAAACAGATGGCTCTAAGTGAATAACAGATTCAATTAACCAAACATTTTATTTCCTGTATCTTGAATAATTAACAAAAAAAGTGTTTACCAACAATTACATAACAGCTTTTATAGTAACGCAAGGAGGAGAAAAACATCTAGCACTGACTCTCATAAATAATTCAAAAGGTCTAATTCACCATAATCATGTCTGGCATTTATCTGCAGTAAATAATGGATTAGGCATATACTGTGCACTATTTCCTACAGTAACTACTAGAGAGCATTAGGAACAAGCCCATCTGTGTTTAGCATTCTGCAAATCAGGCCAGCTCTCACATGCATAAAATGATAGCTGATTAAGCCGTTTACCTACGCAATGGATAGAAGTGACATCTTTTAATGTAAAATTAAATAAAAATTATAGAAACGGCAAAACAGTTGAGGTTTTTCATACACCATAAATATTCATAGCTCCCAAACTGACGAAGCATACCCCAGAAACCATAGGAACCACTCTAGGAAAAGAGTTGAGTCTTCCACATTCACTGTGCCACTGACAGGGTAATTTGCATAAGAGCAAATTAACATCTCAAAAGCCTTGTCTTTGCCAGCAATTTCAAGAAGGCACCCACCATTACACTAAAACCACCGCAGTTACCTTGGCAAAGCAGAAATGTGAGCACCAGTGCAGCCTGGGCCATTGCTCATGCGTTTGCTTGGGGCACCACTGGCCCAACTCCTTCCAGGTTTTAAGGATTTCCTCTTCCTTTTCGACTATTTCCTATTTCTGCCTGTGAAGTCTGCAATTCACTTCACCACTTCTGGAATTCACACATTTCAAATAACAGAATGCACAAATACATCTCCTTAAGGAGAATGAAGGGATACTCTAATGCATGAGGGCACAAGTCGGATAAATTAAATGATCTGGTGACATTTCACACACCTTGACAAGGGCTGTCATTGAGATCTCCGAGAAGCCTACCTTAAGGGTGCCATGGGGTACCTTCAGCAGAATTGTCTGTATTTCAAGCACATTTAAGTTAATTTGTACCTTTATTCCTTGTGCCTGTGTGAAAAAAACCATCACACACCACAGCCACACGCAGTATTTGCCCACTCATCTCCTGGGATTATTTTATTGTGTAAAGAAAGGTTTTAGTTGTGCATACTTTGCCTGTCTCACATTAATTGCAGCATATGTTCTTGTAGAATCCTCGTGTTGAGACTTCTACAGATCTCCTATCAAACGAACCAGCCTGTGAACAGGCAGTACACAACAGGCATTCCACGTTATAGAACACATAGAAGTAGTTCAAGAACTATTGTTTCTTTCACATTCTTTCAGACTACTGAAATTAATTTTAAAGGAGGCCAGTACAAAGTGGCAGAATAACATTCTGTTTTACTGAGTCGAAACAGTGGAATCCCTGAATGTCCCAACAGTCTCTGCTTGGTCAAAGCTTAGCTGGAAACAGGTGGTGTTTGCATGTCTCAGACTGCAGAGCAGCAGAGCACTGCACACCTCACCACCTAACCAAACACGTCAGCAACTCAAGAGAAAGCCTCCATGACAGCTCACAGATAGGGAAGACCTTCATTACAGCCTGCTTGATGCATGAAAGAAAGAGGCTTGCAAGTTATCCTTACAATCCTCATCCTTATTTTCTTCTGCCAACACTAACTTTGTGAATCGTCTTTTAGACATCCAAGTGGCAAAGTTATGTGGTACCACAGCAAGTGTCTCCAGTAGGCTAACACACACCTGACCAACCAGAACTTAATCCAATCTACAGTAAAAACAGAACATTGGCATGCGATAAGCACAGGCAGGTGCTGAATGAAGCCTCCCTCCAACAAAAAAGGCTGTTGTAGGCAGTAAGAAACTCTAATTACGCTCGCTTAGTGTAATCTTTGTGTGGCTGTAAAGATCAGTAAAGAAATCACAGAAGGTTACTTTAAAAAATGGAAATAAGTATCTTCAGCAACAAATAGAGCAAATTAGATGAACCTTTTGCATCTTGTCTGGAATCACACCTGCATTAACTACCATGTGGGGAGATGCACCCTCATTATGAAGAAAGGGCCCTTGAGCGCAGACAAAAGCATATAAACACACGTGTTCCAAAGACTCAAAGAGCAAAAAGCATAAATGTCATTTACAGAGGTATTTTTGAAGGCAATACAGTTTGGAGGACACTATAGAATTTAATGACACATAATGCCATAACAAGCCTTCCATCAAAATATCTTTCCGTCATTAATCTCAACAGGACCAAAATCGCAGTTAGTTCCAAGCAGTCTCTTAACCCTTGTTTAATATCCCTTTCGTTGTCAATGCTGATTGAGAAGCTTCATAAGGAGCTCAACTAGTAAATATTAACTGTGCTGGAAAGACTTACTTAAATATCTATAACTTTAAGTTACGATGCATGAACTAAAGCAAACCGCAAACATGTGTTTTACTATATGTAAAGCAGAATACGAGTTACATTTGTTCATCACTTATTCGCTGTCCAGCATTTTATAAAAACAAATTAATACCTATCTACAGCTTCAGCTTCCTGATCAAAAAAATGAATCCCTTTCACAGTAGAAATGCCTACTGCCACTTTGTCAAGTTCAGATAACACCTATTTTCATGATCCATGAAGAAAAAGAAAAACATAGCAGGAACCTAAGAACAGAAAATTAAACTATCAGGATAAATGTCAGGCATTAAATAAGCATGTCCATGAAAACTTCATGCTGGAGGCTGCTGTTATCTCTGAGCTACTGCCACATTCTCAAAATGAAAGAATAATGCAAACTATTCAGATGTCTAAACAGACCCTAAAGGAATTTGTAATTAGAGGCTCGTTTTCCTAACAGACTTCCCACCACCTTGGCATTTTGTCAGTAAGTTTGAGCTAGTAAATAAGTGGTGCTGAAACCTCTGGACGCGGGATTGATCATCAATAGTAACACTTCGGTGGGCAAAATAGTAAAACAGAAGCCAGATAAGAAATCCACTTGAGGAGTCAATTGTTGTCCTTACAGTTGTCTGTAAATAATTTCAGAAACATGGAAGGCAGCTTGTTTTATAATTACTGATTATTTTCAGAGTCTTATAATTGTATTACAGCCAATGCTTACCCCTTATCATCCAGAGAGCATACCTATTCGTGCAACATAGCTAGTCACCTCTAAACCAGCCTTTGTACCCCCACACCAACAGAAAATCTAAGAGGACCCTCTCTCTGCCTGCACCAAGAGGCATAAAGACTTGCGGGAGCTCTGATCCTCTTTAAATCCTTATGACAGCAGGCAGATTAGCAGAAGATTTAGAATTGTATTCTTCAAAGAGTGTAGGATTTTTTTAACTCCTCAGTATATAAACTATCAAATTACTTAACTAATCCACACAGTGCAGCTACTTCCTCCAGATTCCACACACTTGCTACGTGTTTGTCAAATCTGTCTGTATATTCTCGTAGACAGCAACATCTTCCTGACATTGTCTCTGCCAGGATAGTCACCAATACTTATGTGCAGGTTACTGTACAGTGATAACGTGCAGTGCCCCCCACATCCACCTATATGACCCATATCAGGGTTAGACCATGCAGCTCTTGCAGAATGCAACACCTATATCATAAAAGACTGAACCCAAACACCAAATATACTTGGATGTTATCTACCTTGACTTCAGTGAAGCACTTGACAGAGTCTCCTACAGCATGCTCGCAGCTAAACTGAGCAACTGTGAGGAAGCACAGGTCGGGCACTGACCTGTTGGAGAGCAACACAGGAGAAAGGGATGTGGGGGGCATGGTGGACAGCAGGATGACCATGAGCCAGCAATGTGCTCTAGTGGCAAGGAAGGCCAATGGCATCCTGGGGTGGATCAGAAAGGGGGTGATTAGTAGATCAAGAGAGGTTCTCTTCCCCCTCTCCCCTGGTGAGACCACATCTGGAATATTGTGCCAAGTTCTGGGCTCTGTTGAAGAGAGTCCAGAGCCACAAAGTCAAAGGAAGTGGAACATCTCCCTGATGAGGAAAGGCTGAGGGAGCTGGGACTCTTTAGTTTGGAGAAGAGGAGACTGAGTTGACCTCATTAACAGTTAAAAACACGACAAGGGTCAGTGCCAGTAGGACGGAGTCAGGCTCTTCTCAGTGTCACCCATGATAGAACAAGGGACAAGCGTGTAGGCTGGAACATAGGATGTTCCACATCCATATGAGAAGGAACTTCTTCCCAGTGAGGGTGACAGAGCACTGAAACAGGCTGCCCAGAAAGGTTGTGGAGTCTCCTTCTCTGGAGACATTTTAAACCCATCAGGACCTGTTCCTGTATGACTTGATCTAGGTGATCCTGCTGTGGCAGAGGGATTGGACTAGATGATCTTTCAAGGTCCCTTCCAATCCCTAATGTTCTGTGGTTCTGTAAATACAAAATGAATTTGTTAAAATGTAATGAGCATATAATTCTAGCATTATCACAAATGTTTAAGATCATAGATACAACAGAATCACAGCATCATTAAGGCTAGGAGATCTTGTGGTCTCTCAACTCCAACCCAATGCCATCATGCACAATAAACTATGTTTTCAAGTGCCAGATCTACACATTTTTTGAACACCTCCAGAGACAGTGACTCCACCACCTCCCTAGGCAGCCTATTCCAATACCTGAATATTTTTTCAGTGAAGAAATTTTTCCTGATGTCCAATCTAAACCTCCTCTGGCACAACTTGAGGCCATTTCCTCTTGTTCTATCACTAGTGACTTGGGAGAAGAAATAAACCCCCACCTCTCTACACCCTTTTTTCAGGTAGTTGTAAAGAGCAATATCATCTCCCCTCAGCCTCCTTTTCTGCAGACTAAACAACTCCTGTTCCCCTCAGTCGCTCCTCATCAGACCAGGCTCTTCACCAGCTTCACTGCCCTTCTTCGGGCCCACTCCAGCACCTTAATGTCCTTCTTGTATTGAGGTGCCCAAAACTGAACACAGATGAGACCTCACTAGGGCAGAGGGACAATCACATCCTTTTTGGCCACCAGGGCACACTGCTGGCTCATCATGTTCAGCTGCTGTCAATCAGCACCCACAGGTCCTTTTTCACTGAGCAGTCCTTGAGTCACTCTTCTCCAAGCCTGTAGCACCGCACAGTATCTTTGTTTAGAATATTTTTTTGCCGGTTTGGATTTCTCTGCATGTCTCCATGCACCAGCAATGGCTGCTGAAATTTAAGCACATTAACAATTCAGTCAGTAAAATACCTTGTTCATAGAACCAGAACTTATCACCATTCAAATAGCTCTGCAGATTGTCACTGCTAGGAAGTCTATACATTCTAAATGAGATTGAGTACTCTCTTTATTATGAAATCCAATTTTATCTTTCTGTCCCATTTAATGACAACTTTTTGACAAGTATTGTCAACAACATTCATTATATGTCTGAAATACAAAAAAAAAGGTCGCCTTAGCAAGACAAAGCAGTAAATGAAATTACAGAACTGAGGCTGCAGTCCTTAGCTGCTTTGTGCAGTAAATGAGAGCATCACACATTCCACCTTTTTGGTTTAGGCAAGGCAGACATTTTAAATCAGACTGTATTAACAAATCTAAAAAGCTACAAAAACCATCCTCACAACTGGTGATGTTAACAAGGATTCAGTAGCAACATGCTACTAAACATCTTTCTGAGGATGGGCTTTCTAGGAACATAGTTTAGAAATTAAGTGTTTGAAATATGGGGACAGATACTTTTGAGTTTGGAACGTAAGTCTTATATTCATTTTAAGTTTGGCATAGCTGTGTTTTCCAAAAGGTTTTACAGCAAATTAGCTTTAATAAATGTTATAACACTGAATTCCTAGAATTTTCATAGCAGAGCAGCATCTGCCAAGTTCTCTTGTTCATCATGGCAAATCTCAAGCTGTTTGATGCCTTTTTAAAGGCTCAATTTTGAGGGGAAAAATAAGTTATTACATATAAATTGAGCTCCAAATTGAGCATATATACCAATTTCATTATTTTAGAGCAAATACTGAAAATTGGTCAGCCTTAAGATTAAAAACTAGCAGAGCAAGTAGATGTGATGAACTGGTTCTATCTCTAGTTTTTAAAGGGACTGGTCTCGCAATTTTTGATTGCCTAGGATTGGTGCTATTAGGCAAGCAGGATGCATTTCTCAACAGCCTAGAAATAGATCTAGTGAGGAGGATTGGTCACACGAGCAAGGAACTCAATTGCAGCTTTTGCCTTTCTTGCTCTGTATTCTGAAGCTTCAATTCCTCTTGCTGCTTTTTCAAAAACAGGAAATCTTTCTCAGGGCTGCAGCCCTTGGCAGTTTTCAGAGAGTGCCAATTCTTCCAACCGCTTGGTCCCAGACAAGCAAAGCCATCAGGTAACCGATGAGCAGAGCACATCAATAGATTCAGTTTGAGCCCTGTATTCTGGGATGTAAATGCCAGCCTACATAAGTACCAATGTTTATAACTATCATCTGCCTTTCACAGACTTTAACCACATGAAAACAATTCAAATTTAGCTTACAAAAATGCAGAAACTGAGAAAATTAGACTTTTGCTGTCAGTTGTTTTTCATGCTCTGTCTAGGTTCAGAAGCACTCTACCGTGCGCTCTTTTACTTGGTATTTAGAGGTAAACTTACTGTTTGTCATGATGCATCAAACAGTATTCATTTGTTTGGATTCAGGACGCAGGAAACTTTCATTTCTGTGTTACTGCTTTCATTTCTGATTATTCCAGAAAAGTAATCTCAGTCTTAAGAGAGCTTATTGCAACACAAGAAAAGAAAACCAAACCTTAAACTCCTTCAGGATTTAAAAGATAACATTATCAAAGGAAGAGAAGAATTATCACCATGTGGGTTATTTTAAATACTGGTTTCACAAATATCCTGTTAAACAATTTTTTTAAAAGATACTGAGTTTTTCTAAAATACTGGTTTCACAGCTATCCTATTGTATTGAACAATACATAAAATGTGCCAGAAAAGAATGTACCTTAGTTTGCACTTTTCCCCAGAAAGCCAGAATAAATGCACTTGAGGGTAGAACAGATGCTGTGGTCTGGTCCCATTCAGTGCAACTATAATTACATTGTTTTAGCGATTAATTCTGTCTGGGGTTTTGCTCAGCTCTCACAACGTTCAGCAAGTGGCCTTGTGCGATTCGTTTCCTTTCTGCAGTGAAACACTCAGACTGCTAAATTTGCTTTCAGCAGCCTGACAAGAAATCCTGAAAACTCTTTAGGATTCAAACAATGATTTGAAAAGTGCAAGCAAAGCAGAAGTCAGGGTTCTACTCATATCCTGTTAGAAGAGAGTGGTAGAGTACAGTTCTCTATAAGAGAGTGAAAAATGAACTTTAGATTACTGCCACAGCTCACGGAGTTATCCATGAATACGGTAGAAAAAGATGAAGGAAGGAGAGTTTGCCACAGAACCATGTATGAAAAAATTCTGTAAACTTATCTGAAAATTCTTAACTCATGATGACCACTACTATACAAAGAAAAGAATCTGATACCAACTTAAACAAGAGATTCACCAAGTAGACATGCAAAGACTTTTCCTCGTTAGCGGAAACATACTGTCTTGATATGTTACTTACCGTTCTTTTCACTTGCAGGTGCATACTTTTCAAATTTGCATACAGTGAGAAAATTCCCAACTCCAGAGAAAAAAGAATTATGTTAGGAATGAAAAAGAAACCTCTCTCTTTAAAATATATCATTACCGCTCAGATAGAAGACTGCGCGAGTCACTGAAAGTCAGCTTGATGGATGTGTTCCCAGAGCACTCATGGCAAGGAATGCAATCGAAAGTGCAATGGATGAGACAAGTGTTTCTAAGTTAACTTGGCAACATTCAGTTCTAGTAGTTGTTATCTCATCAAATAAATGTTTAAGATTATGCTCACATTCACATATATTGTTTTGTGAGCTTTCTATACACATTTCTCCCCCCTAGAAGTCTAACTTTACAGTGTCTAGCTATGTAACCTATGCCTATAAGATTAATAGTACCACAGTAACTGCTGTCCAGTGTCTGTTCATTATAGGAGTTCCATTTCCTCACAGAGTTCCTCTTTATGTGATAAATAGAAAGCATTCACATTGCATCAACAGCTTGATTAATGACACTACAGTTGCTTTCTTACACAATAAGAATGGCAGAAGTATTGTAAGTGCCAGCTGTACAGCTTCAAGTCAATTCACTGTTCTTCACCATTAACAAAGGGTAAAAAGAGGTGAAAAATTGGCATACATACTGCAAAAAGGTTCTTTTACAATTAAATTTACCCGTATCCAGCTGTGCTATTTTGTCTATAAAGAAAAAAAGCAAAGGTTTTGATATCTAATGTGACCTCATTAATGTTTATATATATGTACAGGGTGGGTGTCGGGAGGATGGAGTCAGGCTCTTCTCAGTGTCATGTAATGATAAGACAAGGGGCAATGGGTGTAAGAGGGAACATAGGAGGTTCCACACCAATACGAGAAGGAATTTCTTCACAGTAAGGGTGACAGAGCACAGGCTGCCATAGGGGGTTTAGAAGCCTCCTCTGGAGGTGTTTAAAACCTGCCTGGATATGTTCCTGTGCAATGGGATCTAGGTGATCCTCCTGTGGTGGGGGAATTGGACTAGAGGATCCTTCGACGTTCCTTCCAATCCCTAATGTTCTGTGATTTGGAGCAAAGTGCGTTGACCATATATCAAAGACTTATCACGTCAGTTTAGATTTCTAATTTTCTACTAATTGTTTTAGAACAAAAAAAATAATTGCAAGCAAGAGATAGCAAGGAACTGGTGTGAAATGACAAGAAAAAATAGTCTGATGTCTAACTCTTAAGCTGTGACGCCTTTCACAGTGCTGTAGCATGCATAGCTGACAAGAGTGAGTTTCCCATCCAACTGCATCTCCAGTTTTATTGGAGAGTCAGGCGCTTAATGTTGTCTTCAAACAGCTTTTCAGATGTCAGTTGATTTCTCTGTAGCTAAGTAATTTTAATTGACCTTTCCAAATAGTCACACACCAACAAATTATTTTATCAAGCAATTTAAAAGTAATTGAACAAACATAATCTACAACACAGCAAATGACTTGAAGAAACAGCATCAAGAAATACTTTGGTGCAGTTGATAAATGACAACAGAAAGGCAATACCTGCTTTATTTTATTTTCTTCCTTTCATATGCATTAAAGATGCCACAAACATTTGAAGAGATAGGCAACGCAAATAAATCATTCCAATAGCCTAGAGTGCAGCAATAAAACACCACTTTCTACTAGAACTTTACCAAAACTGACAACACAAAGCTTAAGTCACGCACTCTAGTCAGAAAGCTAATGCACAAAACACAGTTATAACGAAAAGCAAACCAGTGGTCTCACAAGAATGAGGAGAACAGGACAACTTTGTTGCTCCAGTTTAATAAAGGATCCAATTGTACTGACAGCAAACCAAGTCAAGTTATAAGAGATGCAAAGATGCACTGTGGATTTGTTCCTGGATGCTGTGTCTATACTCCTATATCATTCATCACCCTGAACCAACTAGTTTATGCTGTCCCCATAATCAGCACAAGTGAACAATGTATTCGTTATATAGTCTACAATAATCATTATGGACATAAGAGCAGCCACACTGGATGAACAGATACGGTATCTAGCAGCAGAAGTTTAAATAACATGCTATTAAGATGTAAGAAGTACGTGTTAATATTCTCCCAATACTCTCCTAGGCATCAATACTCTGTGATGCATGAACTTCAAAACAAAACTAGCACCTGCATCCATTTGATTTTTCATTCCTTTCAGTAAACCTTTCCTTTGTAAATGTCTAATTGCAAAACTTATTTATACTTTGGCATCATGACAGTGAATTACACAGATTACGTCTAATGGAAACAGCATTTCCTTTATATCAAAACTGTTAAGGTAGTTTCATATGATGCTCTTCAACTCTTCTGTTAAGAGAAACTGAATAATTTCTTGATCACTTCTTTTCTGTCATCAGTGAGGTCACACAGCCTCCAAACTAGCCTTTTCTCCCTTAACATCTCTTTTTTTATGCCAGTCCTAATTTCACCCGTCGAAGGTATCCTATTCACCCCATCATCATATTAAGAATTAGCCTCTGCCTTTCCTCATTGTACTGCAACCCTGCTGAGACGGAAAAATCCCAGGATTTGAGTCCAGTAAAAATGAACAGCAGAGCGTAATTTCGTTTTATTCTCTGTTCCATTCCCAGCAATTCTCACTGTCCTTTTTGCTAATCTGGACTTCCACTCTGTTTAAAGTGCTGTTCTGTTGTTACTCTGTAGGTCTCACTTGCACTGCCAGACTTCCTCTTTTGCTCTAAGCTCACGGAGGAAATCAGTAGGACCAGAAATAGATGAGAAGGCAGTACCTTCTCCCTTTGTGACATTAGCAGTTCTGTATCCCCTTAAGAGATACAAGTTCCTCAGAGATATATTTGCTCACCTGAAATCTGTGTGGGATTTTTATTAAAAGGCAGAGATCAAATGGGCCATATCATTTGCTGACCTGAATGTTGTTTGTATTACAAAGCCTGCAAACATCATCTCAATGTTATAAAGCAAACATGGCAATTTAGTAGAACATAACTGTAATGTAGCACATCACTATTGTGTTCTTTCATTAAATTCCTAGGCTCTAAGTCAAAAGAAACAGCAGATACATGAACTGGGTCACACTGACTATGTTAGGATATATTGGTAGATTGCACAATTTCTGCATTATATTGCTTCCCAATTGCAAGACATATAACCAACCGCACATTTAAAGTTGCTCTTGGTCACGTGGCTGTTATCCCATTTAACGATACTCCTTGAAGGAGTTACTGCTTTCAGCAGTAATCTCAAGCTCACAAAAGAAAACCATCCACTTTTTAAATCTTTCAATTTTAAGTATATATGAAAATATGCCATCCTGAAGAATTGTACTATGTCCACCTCATTTTTAAATATTAAATACAACAGATTTAAAAATTAGAAGAGTCAAAGATATATTTTTAAAATGTTTCCATCTTTTCATTTACTAACACTTGCAGCTGATTATGGAACCCAAGCCACAACAGAACTGAGTTGCTAGACCTCATTTCCATTTCTACAGAAGCACATCTTCAGTCTGGAAGCAACTATCGAAGGTTTTCAAATGACATGAAATAAGCATAATTCTTTTTCCTGCACATGGTTAACACCTCAGAGGATCTCACTAGAATAGACAGTAAAGAAACAAGGATGACAGAACACACCAATCCAGGACTAGAGCAGGACAAAAGCATTATGCTTGGAATATATGGAATGTCTGATGTGTGCTACCAGTACTGTTATCTTGACCTTACAACTGAGATCCAACAGCTGATTCGAGAGATAAGTGAGAAAGCCTGGAAACAGACAAGTAGTTCTTGGTAAGTGCTGATTTAAGCTGCAGTGATGTTCCAGCAGACTGAACATTTCCCTGCCTTTTCCCAATGGTAACACGTGAAAATTCAAGGAGAAACAACAGTAACATAAGCAATTCAGGAAAAATATACATACATATACTTTTTCTTCTTTAAAGGAAAACAGTTTTGTTTAAGTTTTAAGAAGGTGTCAGGGTTTAACTCCAGCTGACCACCAAGAACTGCGCAGCTGCTCACTCATTCCCCTCTCAGTGGGATGGTGGAGAGAATCAGAAAAGTATGGAAGAACAAAGGAACCAACGACTGTCCAAATCACAGAACTGCTTTGGTTGGAAAAGCCCTTCTAGATAGCTTAAAGTAATACCAAACTGACAACCTGTTAAGAGTCCTTAGAGTTTTCAGCTGCAGTGTTCTCCAGGTAGCATTATGTGTTTGAAAAGCTTTTGCCCAAACAAAGACATTAGTTTGAAATGAAGTTTTATCATTTCCTAACATACAGACGATAAAAATATGATAAAAAGCTGCAAATACACTTTAGAGAAGAATTACATTTTAAATTCTAAAATCACTAACCTACTCAAGAGTTTTAGGAAGAGCTATCTGTACCTTACAAAAGCTTGCTTCTGTTGAAGTTAGCTCAGTGTGACCTCTAGTTATTACATGCTAATGTCTCAGACGGCTGAACTATTTTGGTTGCTATAACGACTTAGCTCAACCACTGCATTACAAACGTTTCTGGAAATATATAAATATGTATTTCCAGAAAGAATAAAATTCCATTGGCAAACAAACACCGACAAATAGAACAATCTGAATGAATGCCCTGAAATCTCGAGTTCCTGTATTCTGCAACTATCTCTCTTCAATGCCAGCAGCAAAACCATGTTTCTTGGGTCCTCTAATACCTGTCAAGTAAAAACTGCTTTTTGCCCTCTAGCATCTATTCTGTAAGATTCCAAATTTCACAGTAAGTATGAACTCTGAAGGGTAAAGCTTTCCTGAGCATCAGTATTCCCCTCTCCTTACAACAGGAGCCACTTTTCAGTAGACCCATCACACTCACCTGAATGGAGGCAATTACTGTGGAAATCTGATGAGTTTTCCTAACATAATAAGCTGCAGAAAATGTTATCTAAATGCAGTTTCACGATGTTTATTGAAAAAGCTTAAACAAGAATCTCCAACATACACAACACTAGAGTTGGAGCGCACCGTCTTTCTCTAATAACTACAAGTTTAGTTCCAAAGAGAGAAAGAAGCGATAACTCCCAGGCAAACTTTGGATGCTACTCACCCCCTCAACCTCCAACCCAGACAAGCTTTTCAGTGGAGAAAGGTCAGACTGTAGTCACAGAAATGTGAAAAATAACCACTCTTACTGGTATTGAACGGCTTCCATTAGAGACAACAGCTTTCAGGACAATAACATTCTGTGAGAAGTTGGGGTTGTGATAACAGACCCTTCTGTATGCTCCAAAATACTAAATAGTATGTCAGCTGTCTAAGGGGAAATAAAACTTTATGACCTAGTATAAAAGATAGTAAGCAAATGTGGCTAGGAGAAGGTTTGCAAATGCAATTGAAAAGCCTCTTCAAATTTTGAGCCACGTGAAATGAGATGAAATCCTTTCCTGCTTTCTCAGAACTGTCCCTCACAGACTGCTTTTAAGTTCAATCCCTTTCAAAGACCATAGCAAAGAACATGAGAATAGCTTTGCTTTATACTTTTCAAACATATCCCCTCAATTTTCAGAAAGTACTTTACAAACATGAATGCGCCCGTATCTGCAAGACAGATAATGAAAAAAATGTAATAACCCAAAATAAATAACTTGTACAAAAATCCTTCTAGCTGAACCTGGTGTCCACAAACTACAGTTGCTGCCATCACACCAGCCGAGAGAGTCTTCTGGTTTTTGTCTCCAGATACAACGCATGAAGACAAGTAGGTAAAAAAGTACATGCTCATCCGACAGGAGCAACAGGGGTGGGCAGCACCAGGCTGTACTCCTCTCTATGTATCACCTTTCCTCTTCCACATAAAAAAAAGAACAAAACAAAACCCCCAACCCTTCAAATCAAACATGACTTTTTCCTCAGATATTGAAAAAAATTACTGTAAACTCAAGACTATTCCATGATGCAGTTATTCCAATACCTACAGTTTGACAGAGCTCAAATGGCAAGAAAAAGAGCAAGACCCACTAATTCAAGATTTTCACTTGGAACCAAAACAACAACATATGGTACTACGATGAACTAAAGAGAATGGTGGACACAAAGGAGTGTCCATTTGCTAAACACACCCTAAAACATGTTGTTCGGTGTGGTGATGAAATAAAAGTGGAGAAGTTAAACCGTGATAGCTCAAAGGAGTACGGTTTCGTATTTGCTTCTGTTACTATAGAACCACTGATCTAAAGCAATAACTAAAATTATCTCCTTTCTGTTGTCAACGACAATCACTGAATTTAGCCACTGCTTTTTCAATATATGGTGCTAGACATCTAAATAGTTTTCATTTTTATTCAAGGTTTTCAAGGTGAGCAGCTAATAACCTACAATGAGTTAAATTACTCACTTGAGATTAATGAGACTGCATTCAGTTCTGTACTTCAGGTCACCTATCTACCAGTTAATAGCTGTGGACCACACACATCTAGAGATATTGCAATTCAGTGCTACTACCCAACAGGCCAAGAAGGACCTAGCTAGCCATTCCTAAGTTTATAATTTTTTAATGACTAGCTGCAGACTTTATTTCAGAAACTCAAATAGCATTTTGAGCTTGACAGGAAATTTAAGAATCTGATGCAAAGTCCATCAAAGTAAAATTTGATTTTAACTGACTTCAGTATCCTTGTAACTGACTTCAGTATCTTTGGACAAAGTCCACAAGTGCTTTAAAAGACTCTCTCTCTGTTGGGGTTTGGTTTTTTCCCCCCAGCATCACATCATTAGTAATCTGCATCCTCTAAAAACTCGTCTACGAAAAAAAAGGTAAAACTTCATTGTTGTGTCCAGATCCTGATGTAGAAGGAACAACAGGCACTAGAACTTGTGTTTTATTCTTATCTTTTTCACCCTCTCTAAGCACTCTCATACAGTGAGTGACACACAACAAAAATCAAAGACCGCATTTGACTGTGAGAGGCTAAACAAAGCTGGACACAAACTGCAGACAAGATAAATACCACGCGTTTGTCTCTGAAATCTGCAGAATGTTACCCTTTCTTCTGATATTCAGCAGTAAACTCCAGTAATTTAAACACTTGAATTACATTCATCTAGTCCAGTATATATGGAACTAGAATTTTATTCCCCTAAAAATACTCTTCAAATGACAAATATTTCAATTCTGTCTTTCTAAACTTATCAGAACTGATTTAACTGTACCATGAGATTACAAAAAAAAGAAATCTAGCAAAATAGGAAGCTCATCTAAGACAAACAAAAAGCCAGTCCCCAGTAAGTATCTTCATAGCTATTAAAAATAGAACTCAATTTAGAAATAAGTATTAGAAGGAGCATTTTAGTTTTCAGACCCCTTTATACCAAAGAATGCCATTTCTTCTGTACACTTCAAGACAATAATTTTATAGAAATTTGAAGAGTTATGTTAGGAGTTTCCACTGCATCGTTTTTTACTTCTAATATTTTTTAAATTTGATTAAACAGTGCTAGTTGGACTATTATATTACTAAGTATTATTGAACATTTTTCAATATGAAAAATATTGGCACAGTGAAAAACATATTTGAAACTTCTGATACATCATGTCATCTTCACTAACAATTCTCTGAACAGATGATCCCATTTTCCAATTTGTAACCTAACCAGAAGTGAATAACATGAAATAATTTTTCATTTATTTCAGGAAGAACGTGCAGGGCATCTATAACTGTAATGCAGAAACCATAGCAACCCTGTCATATTTAAATATCAAAAGAGCAGCTCTTATTTGTAGCTGCTACCTGCCCCTGAGATGACATGATAGCATGTCTAAGGTATTTCTATTTACTTTTTAAGGTTAGCCTGGGCATAAATTCCACTAGGTGCAGATCTTCATCTTCTTCTGTCCTCCAGGGAGTCACGTTTCAGACTGCCATTTTAAAAGGTAATAGATAACGAGTCCTTTACTCATTTTACCTTTAAGGCCTGTAAAGCTATTTGTAGAAATGGCATCGAGAACATCACCAGCTGGTGACAACCTCACCTGTGAGCAGGTGCAATGCTCACTCCCTTCTACTCTGTCCTTTATGCACACTGATAAATACACCACTAATGGTATTGAGTATATCAAGTTAAGAAACTGCAGGAAGAAATGTGTATTCACTCTTCCATATGGAACTTAGTTTGCAGAGGAAGGAGAGCAGTAGAGACTTTTGTGGGCTTAAAGGTCAGGAGATCAAAGAACTGACCTTTCAAAGAAGATCTGCTCTTAACTTTTTCCATCCTACAGTCACTGCCATGGGTTTTAGCCCACGTACATGCTGTCTCTCTATTTTTTATTTTTCCCTTGTGACCTCCTTTCCATGATTTGCTTTGGGTCATGGAGGCTTTTTTCTGGTTTAAGGGATTTCTTTTTTTAAATAAACACTGCATGAGTGGCAACTTGCCATTCCATGCACTGTACTTTCTTTTCCCATTCATGATGATATCACGCTTTCCTAAACCAGCAATAGTAATTCATCTTCCTTCCATAGGAATTCGCCTTCGTTCAACAGTAGTCCACTGCTTCTCTCTGTATGAAAATGAACTCTCTCTCAACTTTTACATAACCTAACCTGACTGTAAAATCATCTCCCTCTGATTTTCTGCTGGACTATTAAATGATTATGGGTAGCAGCACACTGTGATCCTGCTGAGGACTCCCACATGCTCACTGTTCCATACTGTTCCACAGTTTCTTCTGCAAGAGAGACAGCCTTGCCTAAAATTCAGCTCAGGAAATAAATGTTAACAACTTGTCATTCTTAGTTCTTGCCTTCAAGGGGATCTTAGAACACAGACTTTACAGCTCTCTAGTTGTGCTACACTGAGACCCTTTTATGTAATATCGCTTATTACTGTTAGACCCTTTAATCAAAAGGGACAAAACAAGGATGATTTTTCTTTCCTGGGATATAGAAAGCAAATCTCCTTATGCTCATACTTCTTCCAAACATGCAGAAATAGCTCTTGTAAAAAAGAGCCAATAAGAAGATTGGTGTAAGTATTTTTATCATTGCATAATAAGTTGCACTGTACAAAGCCATTTTTAGTAAAGCAGTTGGTATGAGATAACTAGAGGTTTTGAAACTCACCCTTCTGCTTAATTCGGCACTTCTTCACGTAGAAACGTCTGGAGAAGGGCCAAATACTTTTAGCTCTACTTTTGATCATGATACCGTCACGGGAAAAGGGATGAGCTCCCCACCCGAGCCTGAACCACAGAAGTGTAATTTGCTATTGGCTTCGCTCTACAAGTAAAAGTAATCAACATAATGAAACCACGGGTGTTCTCTGCTATTCACTGCGTAAGTAATGGAGGTAATTACTTGCAGTTTCTGGCCACTGCTAGCACAACACACAGGTCCTCGAAGACTGCAGGCTCATTCTTATGCTGCATCAGCCTCATAGAGGAACCAGCTACATTATCATTTGAAGAGGCCTAACAATAGGCGGGGGGGGGTTATATTCAACCACTACTTGTATGTTTAATAAGCACATTGTGCCACATCAATAGATGAAATTGTTCACATGTTTTTCTGTGAATACAAATATACTACTAGCAAGAATGTCAAACAAATTAGAACTGAAATAACACTCAATGCACAGAAAATGAATAAGAAGGACATGAACCACTCACAGAAGAAAATGGACAAAGTGATGGAGTTGGTAAATGTGAATCTGCATAGTAGGCAACGTAGTTTAAGTCTCTGGAAATTACTCGCAGCTGGAAGCACTACAGAGCAAGTTTGCTTACATCCCTAGCAGTAGCAGAAAGCACTGTACTGCTGCGTGATGAACTCTCCACTAGACTCAGAACCAGCACCAGTGGAGGGACAACGTAGAGTTCTCTTTATCTGAAGGATGCCTTGGTTTGATGCAGGATTGGAGATTATCATAGAATTCTTTGATGCTTTCTAAAGGGCCCATCAATTCCATAAAGGAAAGCAACTAATAAATATCACAGAACTGATCGGAGACATTGTTAACTTTGTGGTTGATGTAGCTTTACAAGAGATGCTATGAGCACTTTAAGTGATTTATAGTAGAATTATCTGCAGGGGCAAAAGAAGATCTGATAAGAAAGATGCTTGCAAGAGAGATTACCCAATCAAGTTCTGGGTGTATCACACAAAACTCACAGCAAGTCTAACATGCCCTCATCAATTCCTGGCTTCTGTTGACAGTGCCCTAAGGAACAGTTTTTACTCCTATGAAAAAGAAACTAACAGGTCACATATTGCTCTGCACCATTCTGCTTTTACAGTTAATAGTTCTTTCAAAAGATCATTACTTTGCACAAATAAATACTAGGAGCTACACAGAGTTGATACTCCATTTCATGCACAAAAGATCTGCAGGATTTAACTCTTTCCCCCCACAGCAAGCCCATTCCAAAGTTTTACCCGTTGTAAAGTTGTTGGTTAGTTTGTTTTTAAAGATGCCTTCAAGCCCCTCAGAAACAGAAAGGGAGATTGGCTTCACTCAGCTCTGCTTTAAAACCTAAGGGGGATAACACAAGAAGCCAAGCCTGTTTCACCTGTTTGTGGAGAAAACACTGAAAATGGTCACTTGCTTAATCAGCACCTGCTACAGCTAATCCCAAAGTCGTGTAACTATGATGGCAAGTGCTGGGTTTATTTCAGATTGAAATTGCTTACTCTAGGCACAGCTGAAGCCAGAGCATACCCTGTACCCAGGCCATGCACCTCTATCATGCACAGCTCTTTGTTGTGAAGATAAGTCTTAGGGTCTTTATACTGAATTAACATGGAGATGTCATCTGTCCACAGTACAGAGTTTTCAGGAGAAAAAGATTCTTCTTCCCATCTATCTCTCAAAGTTGGAACAAATGTTGAAAGCCTGAATCTTCATTTATAATACTTCCAACTGTAATGGTCCAGCAGGACATAAAAACAGCAGAAAGGATCATTCAGATGCAACTAAGGCCATTAAACTTGGAGAGTTTAGCTTTAAGTAGTAAAAGAAATAAGCGTCTCTCCATGTGTATTCTACCTTTTTATGTCAACAGCTCCAAGAATTAAGACAAGTGATAAGTCCACTAATAAGTTTGTACAAATTAGACTACACAGGTACATGTTAATCAGAAAAAGAGCTGCTTTTTCAGCTGAGATGATTTATAGGCTTCCATATAGTTTCAGAAATAGGGTATCTTTTTGAGGTACAAATCACTGGCCCTGACACAGGGATGTCCAGCAGTAGTAGTTGTCCTGCACAAGTGAGTGGTTTTTGCAGAGCTCTTCCCCAGGACCTACTTAATTGAATCAAATAACTAACTTTAAAAATTAGTTTAGCCTATAAAGTTCCAAGCAAGCTCCTCCAGAGTTAAAGGATCTAGGCATTTAATTCAGGTATATTTAATGAGATACACTCACAAGCTGGAAGTTTCTAACCTGGTAAAGAAAAAAATCATCAATTCTTTCCAAATCATACCCAAACACACCCGCGATGAGCTCTGACTGCTAACCTGGAAAATAAATGGCCAATACAAAACAAATTAATACCTGAATACAAACTTCATCTTGCAAATGAAAAGTTCGTCCACTTTATCCCTTCATTATTTACTATTCAGATCATATGGTGGTTTACAAACACTAGAAAATTAGATATTTACAATCTTCAGGATGCAAATTCATATCTGAACCCTCCCCTTGAAGAGCAATAAGGCTAATCCTACTCAAATCTTTAAAACACATCAAAAAGGACTTGCTGCTCTACCTTCTTAGGGTCTTACTCATGCTGCCATCCTGTGACAAGAAACAGTAAATGCAAGAAAAGTTGCACAAGAAAACCCCAGACCATTATAAAAATACTTGTGACGTTCCTGCCCACTTTTTAAGCTTAGAAGACAGTCTGGTATTAAACCCAAAACTTCAAAACACGATGCCTGAGAGGGCTGCGTAATTGCTTTATCAATTTCACGGTGATAAACTGTCACTTCTCCTAATCTCTCTTACAGAAATTGTCACAAAAGGAAGAAAAACTACTAAATAGGTCAAGCTAATAAAAGCTTATTATGGATCCAGGGAGATTTTTTTCTCTCTCTCTGCTCTAAGAGTGTAACAGGTCACATTTTCTTGAAACATCTTGTAGCAGTGTCAGAAGATTAAAATGCTTCTCCTGGCTGGTTGAAATGAAGTAACTGCAACACATGAAATGAGGTGGAACTGGGCTCAGGACTCCTGAGAAGAGAAGCATAGGAGCAGCTATTTCAAGTCAACATTTAACTGACTGTTTCTAAGGTGTTTTAATTACTCTTAATGGTAATAAATCCTAGAGAGGTAAGAACTTCACATAATTGGTTTTTTTCTTCCTTGCGCCGACAAAGCACTTGAGTTCATTTTGTGAAACAGAGCAATGCAGGTTACCTTGAAGCATCAGCACATCAGCAGTGACACTAGAACAGGAAGGAAGTAGAAGGAAAGGCTTAAGTGGTGTCAGACACTCAAACTAGGTATCAGGTTTTGTCTATTCCCTAGGAAATCACCAGAATCTTCAGAAGCTGAATGGGAGTCTGGGCTTAGACATGAAAGAAAAAAAAACAGCAGGCAACCATTTTTTGGGGGAAACATCAGGACAAACTTAATGACAAGCATCCTCGCTGTTCTACTGAGGTCATGATGTCAGACACCCACCAAGCACGTTCCCTGAAAACTGACAAGTCCTAGAACCCGGCACACTAAAAATACAGCTGGAGAATGCCTTCGGGACCCCCAGAGGACGTCACACCTGCCTGAACACACCTGGAAGCCACATATATAGTACAATTCAGTAGCTTAATATGCTGCCCAGGATCTTCAGGCTGGCAGACTTCAGGCAGTAGTCACACCAGTATAAAACAAACAGATCACAGCCCACGCTGCTCTCACAGCCACTCTGATGGCTGCCTGTTGTAAGGCTGTATAGACAAGGTCTATAGCTTACTTGACAAGAAAGATTGGCAGCTAGCCCAGTGGAGTCAAAGCAGACTGAAACAGCCCGTAGCTATTTCCACTTGTACTGATGGACAGAAATTATCAGAATCCATAGCCACTGGCCAGCACTAAAAAAATAAGAGTTAAAAGAAAAAAGGGCCCAGATCACAGACAGGAGATGCTTAGGCAAATGCAGAAATCCTGAAGGGATTGGGTTTTTTTGGAGTTAAGATAAAATAAATTAGCCAGAAACTCTGGCCTGCACACGTCACTTGTTAAGGAGCACTTGCTGAAGGACAGAATCACTTGCCTTAGAACTTGCACCCTGTCAGTAGGAGGGCAAGTTTTCTTGAGTAATCAAGATAGACTAAACAAACATTACAAAATGAAATGCTGAGTGTTTGCATAGAAAGATAATTGTGTGTTCACACATGTTGCAAGCTGCATGTTCACCACTACCTATTGCTCCGCCGTGGTGAGAAAGGCTCCTTCTAGAAACTCATGAGACAGTAGAATTTGAATACAAGAACTTTTTTAGCACCTCATCCAGAAAGAAGAAGGGATGAAGGTTCTTCTGTCATAGATTTGATATCAGGTGTGACCCATATGAACCTTAAGAGGTTCAACAAGGCCAAGTGCAGAGTCCTGCACCTGGATCAGGGTAACTGGTATTATCAGTACTGGCTGGGAGTGGATCTACTGGAGAGGGACTTGAGGGTGCTGGTGGATGAAAAACTGGACATGAGCCACCAGTGTGCAATCACAGCCCAGAAAGCCAATCACATTCTGGGCTGCATTAAAAGAACTATGGCCAGCAGATCAAGAGAGGTGATTCTGGCCCTCTACTCTGCCCTGGTGAGACCTCATCTGGAGTATTGTGTCCAGTTCTTGAGCCCCCCACACAAGATGGATGTAGACACACTGGAGCATGT
>JAOXOE010000745.1:4886373-4915101 GCA_028565055.1 Phoeniculus purpureus | reverse complement strand
GCCAGCAGATCAAGAGAGGTGATTCTGTCCCTCTACTCTGCCCTGGTGAGACCTCATCTGGAGTATCGTGTCCAGTTCTTGAGCCCCCCACACAAGATGGATGTAGACACACTGGAGCATGTCCAGAAGAGCATCACTAGAACGATCAGGGGAACAGAGCATCTCTCATATGAGGACAGGCTGAGAAAGTTGGAGAAAAGAAGACTCCAGGTGGACCTTATTTTGACCTTCCAGTATCTGAGCAGGGCCTACATGAAGGCAGGGGAAGGTCTGTTCAACAGGGTTTGTACTGATAGGACAGAGAGCAATGGGTTCAAGCTGGGAAGTTATAGATTTAGGCTGGATATTAGAAAAATGTTCTTCAATGTGAGGGTGGTTGATCACTGGAATGGGCTGTCTGAGGTGGTGGGGGCCCCATTCCTGGAATAATTTAAGGTCAGGCTTGATGAGGCTCTGAGCAATCTGACCTAAGTAGAGTTGTCCCTGTGTAGGGAGGTTGGACTAGATAATGTCTAGAGGTCACTTCCAGCCTAGAACATTCTATGTTCTATGAGATTCTGTGAGATCTACCAAGCTAGGCATGAACAGCCTGGCTACTAACTCATTATAACACTCAGGGGTTCCTCTTAAGAGAAATGTAAGGGTTTTTCTTAGAGGAAAACACAGGGAAGTGGAATCAAGACACACACACACAAAAAGAGGTGACTGTATGCTATGATTTTTCAGAGGAGGAACACAATTAACAAGGATCAGAAAATAACCTACAACTAGGTCAACTTAAAGAGCTAAGGATGTAAAATGAAGAACACAAAGTGTCTGGCAGTTTCAGCTCATCTGAAATAAATCAAAATAACATGTTATAGCTTTCAATTAGCCTGACACTTCCATGATAAAGTCTTTTCCCACAAGGTTTCACTCTGAATTTACACAGAAATGTGCTAGTACCACAGCCTAGCTCTTACTGTCATTCTCACTTTCGGAACAGGAAAGCTGAAGGTCACTCTGATCTTCAGAAACATTTATCGACACATCTGTGCTTTGACAAGGCTGTAACACAGCCCAAGAAGCACAGGCATGAGCAGAAACTGATTTATTATTATTGGATTCCACAGATTGTAAGAATAAGTCTACATAACTCATTACACAACTCACAACCATAGAGGCAAAGGAGACTACCTTTGACCAGACACATCCAGAAAGAAAAACCAAAGGTAATAAGAAAGTCCACTACAAAAGGAAGACCCATCCAAATCTATTACCCATTCAACTTACAGTCCACCAGGTTAAGTCCATTATAGCAGCAGCCTGTCCACGGAGAAGAAGAACCCCATTGAGACAGACAATGTAGCTCTACCCCCACCTCAGGATACCTGCACAAGCAGCCTCTCTCTTATACTGTGCTGCTGCTTCAACAGCTACCTCCTGAAGCAAAACACCTGCTGCCATTTAATCCAGATTATCTCTTAAAGTTGCCTCACTCTGGTAAGGCAGTCAGGGATTGTTTTCCTCCACACTCCCTCATGAGAACCTGAACACTGGCAGACTCTCATTGGAAAAGGTATTATCCATATGTCAACCTCAGTTCTTAGCACTTCAGTGTGACACACAATGGCAAGAGTATTTTTTTAAGACATTGTAAGACATTAATAATCAGCCTCTGTTTAAAACTTTTAATGTAAAAAACCTCAACCAACTTCCCTTTCAGCATTTGCTGTACATTCT
This sequence comes from Phoeniculus purpureus, assembly GCA_028565055.1. Classification (NCBI taxonomy): domain Eukaryota; kingdom Metazoa; phylum Chordata; class Aves; order Bucerotiformes; family Phoeniculidae; genus Phoeniculus; species Phoeniculus purpureus. Next base: position 4,913,379 of record JAOXOE010000745.1, on the reverse strand, counting down.
GATTCAAACAGTATTTGAGGCAAAACAACTCATCAGAAGCAAACTCACCAGACTCACTGAGCGAGACCTGGCCACCCGTGGTACTTTGCTACAACATGAAAGCTCCTCGGTCTGTAACTGCTTCCTTTTCCAGTATACAGTCTCTGAGTTCAACTGCACACCAAACCTTAGAAAGACAACAGTTCCACAAGCCAAGTTTTCTTTAGAATTTTGTCACTTAGTTTGAATTTGTTTAAATGCTACCAAGCAAAATGAGAACTTTATATACCTACACCACACAAAAACATACTGTAAATGTGTATTTTTCTGTATAAAGCAAGGAGTTCCTCTCACCTTCCTCACATTACAGTATTTTTAACATTTAGGGGGTTTTGAGTACTACTCACTCTGGCACTAAGTAGCAGCTCCCTAGAGAGTAGCCAAGCACTACTAAAATACCACTTCTACGTGGAACTCCATGCACCTGGCTCAAGTACCTCATTGCTACTACGGTCAATAGCTTTAAAAAACTTTGGAGAAAAACACACAAGAGAAGAGCTTGGTAAAGCTTAGATCTCTTTCACAGCACACTCTGGGGAAGTAAGCTGCCCCAGGGTTTTGTTTCTTTCTTTTTTAACTTTTATGATTTATCATGGTTCATTTTAGTTGTAATTGCAACTGAAGTGTTTCTTACATGATCCACAGCCGCTCAGTAGAGAATACTGAATCGTGTAGAAGTAACCCAGATGGCACCAAGGCCACCACGAAACTAAGCCATACTCCAGGCTGGTCAAGTCATCATTGTGACTACAAAGTCAGTGACTGCCAAAAATGGCATTAACCACACTGTTCATTTACCTACTGTAATCTACATACTTTCAATAACACCGGTGGAGCAAATCATGCAGACTTGAGACCTTTCATCAGAAAGCAAACAGATAGAAAGGCATATGTGGTGAAAGCATTTTAATATTCTTCCTCTGCCTCAAGGCAAGAGAAAAGGTCAGATGACACTGTATGGATAACCCTACCTCTACAAACAATTTTAAGTTATATCAAACCTCTAAATGGTTCTCTGAGCAACTCTGATTAGAGAACTTGGATATTATGGATATTCTACTTCAGCTAAATAAATTTCAAATTCTACCTCTGGAACCATATACATGTTGGGTATTTATAGTTAGGAAATGGAAAATTGGCTCAACATATTTTAAGCTAATAGGACCATTCAAGAAAATAGGGTTAAATAGTCACTGTTGATAGTTTACAGTATTAAAACTAATTAACTTCATCTCCTATAATGAACACCTTGAATGAAATAGACTGAGTTCTAATGATAGACTCAATATTTATAAGAGAAAAATAAAACACTTTAGCTGATTTTTGGAACCTTTTCCATCTATGTAAATAATTAGAATGTTTCTTGTTTTGTTGGTTTTTTAAAATTATTGCTAGTTTTGGTGAAAAACCTTATAAAATTGCAGTGCCAAGAAACAGAAGCAAAGAGAGCATTTTTCCAGATGTACAGAAAATAGATTTTTAAAGAGCTTAACTCACGAGCTCACGTATGCAAGACGTTTTTACTGACAGAATTGCAAAGGGGACTTTTTACACACAGAGGAATTTTCCTTAGAAAGTCAAAGGGTCCAGGAGATACCTTACAAAAAACAAAAATAAATCCTGCTCTGAGAAGGTCAGACAACAGACTGGGCTTGTCTGGTACAATGAATCACGGCATCCAATTACTCCTTTTTTCTTTTTCCTTTACTTTTCCATTTTGTAATGGACTGCTGTTAATACTTATGGAGCACAACCGAGGACATTGTTCTTCTACACAGAAGACAGTACGGGAGATCTTTTTCATGCCTGGATGAACAGCACCTGCAGTACGACAGCTTGCTACGCTACTTGGATATTTTTATCCTTGCACAGGTAGAGCAATCCTTGAATATGTAATGAATACATAGGAGAGGGAAGGAGCTCTGTGCTGGGGCGTTTATTTCCCATCATTCTTTTTACTCATTCTCCAATAACAAATGAATAATTAAGAAAAAAAAACAAAGAAACAAGCAAACAAATAAATAGTTGGTGCTGTAATCCTTATTCAAACTTGGAACCATACGGTAATGCTATCCTTATTTTGAGGACTATTGAGATGGAAGAAACAAAGTCTACACAACATGGTGGACAACACTCATTAGTGATAAATTGCACATTCTTCAGACAATAAAGAGTATTAAGTAGCTCTATAACTTTTTAGAATCATAGAATCATTCAGGTTGGAAAAGACCCTTGGGATCATCAAGTCCAACCATCATGCCTATTCTACAAGTTCACCCCTAACCCCTATCCCCCAGCACCACATCTAAACCTCTTTTAAATACCATCCAGGGATGGTGACTGAACCACCACCTTGGGCAGCCCATTTTTGTATCTTCTTTAATCTAATTTCATAATGCTTATGCAGTTACATAATACAAATCAGTACAAAATTTTCTGAGCTTTTAAGAGGGTTGATTTTTGGTTTGGAGGGGTGTTTTGTTTGCTTTTGTTTTTTTAAGGATGGTGTAAGGCCATATGTATACACATATACATATAAACACAACATCTTGTAAAACTCTTCCAGCCTAGCAACGACAAAATATTTAAGATGCACATGGAATCATTAAATAGTTTTAAAAACAGAATCTTAAATATAAAATTAAAAAGATTAAATTAAGCAAAAGCTATTACTACCCCTTTTTAACACAGTAATTTGTTCAAGATCACATGATTTGCTATAGTTACCCAAAGAAATTTAGTCAATTACCTGTTTTTTAATGGCAACTGTGGTCATTTAAGGAAACTTTACAACTACAGCCTGTTCCATGCCTCCTGTTTCCCATGGAATCCTGTGATGTTTCTCACACTTCTTCAAACACATATATAGTATTTCAATACTAAGAACAGAAAATTCTACCCCAAGCACAATCTGTGGTCTTAACCTATCCTGAAAAAGGGTATTGTAATGTGTCAATCTTCTGTGCTTTTGTTGAGTAAGGTCAGTCTAATGGCTTTTAACACTTACCCTGAATAAATAATGACCGTTACCCTTCTTTACTTTAAAGTTATATCTGAACACAAGCATGACAATGATAGATAAGACTCAGAAAAACGGCTTCTTGTGAGGGATTAACTTATAAAATTGAAGGTGGGGGAAAAGATTAGTTTAATAAGAAAGCTATCTTTCCTACATGAAATGAATTGGTTTATTCAAATCTCAACAATCTTACTACCCTACATTCAAATACTTCTGTGCTTAATCGAGTGGTCACACAACATGACCTCTGCAGACAGAGAAGAGTAAGAATAGAACAAAGTGAGACCTATGAAGAGCACTTGAGAAAATCAAGTTGAATTAGAAATAGGAAACATTTTTGAACAGGTCTCTGAACTACCTGGAGTAATCTGAAGCTAACACGGTGCAATTGTGGGTCTTGCAGAAAGCCACACTAGGTGACAGGAATATTCTGAATGCCATGCTGCTTTCCTCCTGGTAACAGAGCTGTAGGTACAATAGCAAGTCAAAACCAAGTTCCAAGTTTCAGATAGCATCACTGCAACTGTTCACTAAGCACCAAGTACCAGACAGCGCTATTAAAACATGTCTCAAAGACATTGCTACCAGCCAGGACGTATGGGCACAATCATGATTTGCTCAAGATCACCCAGCAGCAGCTCTGGTGATACAGTGGGTCTCTGGAAGAACAGTACATACACTTTTGCAGTTAAAATAAATCACATCTTGACTTAATGTGAAGCCATCAAGGAGATTTATAATTACTCTTCATATTTAAGTTGTAAAATTTCTCCAGTCTAAGGAACAGTGCACTCTCAAACATTTCACACCTCTTTTCCAACAGAACACAGTCTCATGAGAGATAAGTCTCACTACTGTGTACGACTACAGTGAATGTAACAGAACTTCTACACTGCAGAGCCAATCCTTTTGCAATTTTCAATCTTTTTGCAGTTTATACAATAGTCAGCATTCTAAGTACTGTTTTACAGGCTTCAACAGCACCATGCAATCACAGCAGATGCCGATCCATTCATATATCCCATATACACGTGGAAATTTTTTTACTAGCACCAGCTGTAACTAGCTGTCAGTCCAGCAGCAATTCTTTTCCTCAGTTTACATAATTTCTCATGAGCGGACATTACTTTAGCCTTAGACAGTCAAGTCAGAATCAGCTATGCTTTTGCTATACTTTTGCCACTCACCATTTCATTGCAAGTTTCATTAAAAGCAAAAATGGCCTTACTTCAGGCACAAGACTACAGATGCACCATTCGCATCACCAAGCCAAGTAACTCCTACCTATGTTTGCCTCAATTGCTCCTGAACTGATGTGAATTCACATGTCTTGGTGATGAGTTCACTCTTAAATGAGATTGAATTAACGTTAATCCTGCACACATCTTGTTTTCATTCATTCTTAAGCCTTTGGAAACTGATGCTATATCATCTAGCCTCAAGACTGTTCTTGTTTGACAGCACTGCTACTATATTGGAAGTTAGAGAAAACCGACCTGCTCAGTCAACTAGATCAATCACTATAAACCACCCCATGAAAGCAAATTTTGCACACGAGTGGTCATCAAAGCCTCTTTTTTAAAGTGCAGACAGTAAGCAGAATTTTCCACATCTTTATAAATATGGAACAAGACTTGATGTAAATTACATAAGGTTAATCAACAGTTCAGGGGCAAAACTGGGGCTGTAGGTTTTTTGGAAGCTTCCAAAGCACAAGGAGCATTACTGAATTCCGTGCAATGATTGCGCCTACCAGCCAACAAATACATTCACATTTCAGCCAGTAGCTAAGGTGTAAAAGGATCATCTCTGCCACATTACAGTTATCCCATAATACTGAAAACTTGGCTTTAAGCAAGCAAAGTTGAAGCAACGCAAGCCACCATCTGCCTGGGTTTGTCCTTCTAGTCACATTAGAAAACCATAGGTTCTTGCTAGACTCTTGAGGAAGATAATCTGACAGGCACAGAGGGTTTGTGTGAACAATAGGGATTTTGTACTTTAAGGCATTATATTTTAGGTTGTTCATTTCAGTGACGATTCTCGAGAAAAGCTGAGTTAGCAGCTGGTTTTGTCTGACAAATTATGTGCAGAATAATTAGTTTTCAGTTATACGACTCCAGTATATTTGTAAACCGAGATAAACAAACAACATGCAATCAAATAAATATGGCCATACATGAATAATTCTACGCACTAACATCTGAATTATTCCAACACATAAGTATAGGTCCCAACACCACATATAATGCTGTTTTCTACCGTACTTTTTCGGCAAAAATTCTCCAGACATCTTGTAAGGCTGAGGAAGATCTACTGAAGAACTGTATGTTTACATTAATAACATGCTTAAGGTAGACAGGACAGGATTGGTGCAAAATCATGACTGCACTTCAATTATTTTCCTAGACATATATAATCTATGTACAGAATAAAGGACTTCAGCAGAAGAAACATTAATTTTTAAAATATGCTATGGAATTCAAATTTTAAGTACCTAGGAAGCCAAATCCATAAGTCAGAATTACATCATTACATGGTCATTTCGTTTCGGATGCTTTTTCTGATTTGAAATTTACATGTCTTAGCATATAATTTCCTCTTAATTTTACTTCTTGGCAAAAGTTTTGAAACCCTCTGCTACTCACACATTTCAAAGATAGCAAAATTGTCCTTCTGACTGTGGGTTATATGTTTCTAATATGAAAACTATTCATTAACAGATTTGTCAAAAATAATCACCACAACAGAGACATTGACAGAATTCCACTCAAATTCATTCTCCAAGAGTATTAAACCACAGGAGGAAAAAAGCTTTCTTTAGTCACTCCTTTGCTCCTATGCATTCCATTCCTCTTACTACGTTTACATCTCCCTGTTCTCACCTTTAGCTGTTTACAAACACTCCAAAGGAACTTCCTGATACCGTATCCTGCCTGCAGTTTGTGTTGTCATAAGTACTCTGCAAAATTGTTATGACTGAAGTTTTCCATTTAATTGTGGAAGGAATCCTGTCTCGCTTCAGTTCCCACCCTCCCAACCTGACCCCCTTTCACACACCATTTGAGGTACAATTAAGTATATTGGCTGTCACTAGGGCAGTAATAACCTTTTCTTTCCAATAAGATTCACAACATGGAAGATGCACAGCAGATCCTAATGTATTTATTCTTCCTTTGAAAGGTTCAAACGTCATAACCTAACAACCAAGTAATTTTGTATTTGCATAGCCTTCCCCCGTTCTTATGTATTAAGCCATTATTGGTTTTATTATCGCATATTTGTCTCCAGCCGACCAGCTCCTCACAACAGCATTATGATTACACCTGCTGAAGGCACTGAAAAAATTACTTCAATGGCAAAAATGTACAGAGAAAGAAAATGGTAGCTATGAACTAGTGAGAGCACAAAGAAGGACAGGCTGGAAAAGAACACACAGAAAATAAATTTCTGTAAGTAATTGCCACAAGGACAAAAATAATCAGCTACCCATAAAAGGATAAAGAAAATTGTTTGATTTCCAATTTAGCTGCATCTGACATTTATGAATCTTACACCATAACAAGTCTTACTGGCTGGATCTCACTTGGAACAAAACCAGAAAAGGTCAGAACTCCGAAGGATCTAAATACAATTTAACAGGTGCAGAACTATAGCTATGTGCAAAAAAAAAATAGCAAGAAAGAAGTACCGCGGGGGCAGAATTAAGGAACAAAAGAAGAAAATGTTTGGAAAATTCCTTTCTAATATTAACATAGCATCTAACTTTGTATTTAAAGCACAGGGAGAACTGCTGGAGAGAGTCCAGCACAGAGCCACAAAGATGATAAAGGGAGCGAACGCACTCCTTATGAGGAGAGGCTGAGGGAGCTGGGTCTCTTTGGCTTGGAAAAACAGAGACTGAGGGGTGACCTCATTAATGTCTATAAATATGTGAAAGGTGGGTGTCAGGAGGATGGAGCCAGGCTCTGGTCAGGGTCACCTAATGATAAGACAAGCGGCAGTGGGTGGGAGCTGGAACAGAGGAGGTTCCACATCAATATGAGAAGGAATTGCTTCCCAGTGAGGGTGACAGAGCACTGGAACAGGCTGCCCAGGGGGATTGTGGTGTCTCCTTATCTAGAGACGGTTAAAACCCACCTGGGTATGTTCCTGCACAACTTGATCTAGGTAATCCTGCTCTGGCTGGGGAATTGGACTAGATGATCTTTTGAGGTTCCTTCCAATCTCTAATTGTCTGACAAGCAAGCTTTAATTTCACGTGCCAGCACAATGCTTTATGAAAGTTTATTGTCAACTACACACACCAAATAGCAGCCACAGAAATAAGGGTGTCTCTATCAATTTTGTAGTTGTTCAGGACTGCTACAGGAAACCATTTATCTTTCAGTAGTGAGAGAAGTTTTATTTTAAGAGTGTTAAATTAATGTTTGGTAGCTCTCAGAGTTGATCCCTTCCATGTACTTTGCTTTACTTCCATATCCATATGCTAATGCTGTTCTTCACCACCTGATCCTCTCTCCGTATGCCAAACAGCCTAGAAAGTGTTTCTCCTGATCCAAATAATTTAAACCTGGCTGCTGCGGTGATTTTAATAGGGTAATTGAAATCTAAATTGGCCAACAGAAATCCTCCAGTTTCCTTTCATATGCCACTCCCCCACAATGTTTTTCATGGAAAGTTCCATCCATGGAAATGATGTCAGAACTCATATCTGCTTTCACTGTGAAATTGTGTTGCAGTTGGTAACAATGGGTGGAAGTATGAAGTGTGAAGTGAGTATTAAGATGATTTTTCTTTTTGTATGATGCCATCTATAATGTGATCTTTCTTCTTGTACTTTGTTGAAGAAATGGCAGGAGATATTGTAAAAGACATGACGTGCGTGGAGGGTAATAAATCTGTTGGATGCAGATAATCAATGGCTGCAAGTCATAACGCAAAGCTTTAGTATTAGCCTCCTACCAGTTTTCATTATCAGTGAAAATTTCTATTAATGTAATACGATAGCATCACGTACAAACAGCTCAGCAGTCATACGTCTTGCACAGCTGTCACAAAATGATAGTCATTTGGCTTCAAGGTAAAGCTGAAGTTTGAATATTCCTGCTTTTCATCTTTGAAGCTTTGTCACTTCAGAAGATGGTCATATCTAATCTTGTGACCAGTGGTGTGTTCCAAACACATCAAATTTTAATACCTATAGTGTGTAGACTCTTCCTTTGTCTTGGAAACAACTAATTACTTAGGTAGCTTGACACAAAATCTTGGGAGTGTATCGGGAATGTATGAATAGCCAAATACTACATTATGACTTAAAGGAACAATGGGAACACTCTGGCCCTGACCAAAGTTTTCACAGTTCCTCCCACACATCACTTTCACAGCACTTTAACAGGCTAAAGGTACTACAACTGCATAAGTTTGATTCCTGCTTTTTAGGAAAGCAAGTCAAATTCTTGTTTGTGTATAAAAGCACAAAGAAGCTCCTTGCCAGTTACTGTAGAATAATTTAAAGTAAAAGCAAGATGAGAAGACATTAATCCTTCTACAAGCTGACAAATTATCTCCGTTAAGATACTGTGGCTGGTAAAGACAGTAAAAGAAAATGGTTAGTGAAGCAACTGAGAGCTGAAGGGTTTAGCTCTGAAACAGAAGGGAAATTCTCATGTTAACATGGCAAATTAAAAAAAAAGCACAATACACCCAGCTTCTCCCACTCATGCAATCAACTTAGTGGAAATTACTCAAGATACTGTAATTATGTGAGAAGTTACATGCTCCTACTCTTAGAACAGCGGTGTCTGTAGAAAAAACCCACCTGACTGTTAAAAAGCGAGCACCTTGGTCTAAGAGCCTGCAACATCAGTGCAAACTGCTTTAAAAGAACGGGTCAGAAAGTGTTGAGACCTTACAAAACAAAGATTGTAAAATACTGTCTGGGGCTGAAGCCTGAGAGAGACCTGCCAAAATGTCACGCCTTTCAGTACCTGAAGGTTACAGAGAACCAAGGGTATTTATGGAGGAGCACAGTACGAGTGACAGACAGCAGTCATAAATTGAAATGGAAGTTCCAGCCTGAGTAAGTAACTTTCATTGAAGGAGACAAGCATTAGAGCAAAAGAAGTTGTGGTATCTGCCCCTGAATGTTCTGATGATCAGACTTAAGACCCAAGAAACCTGCACTGATTTCAGCACTGGCCTCACCTTGAACAGAAAGTTAGGAAACTTAAGCCATCTTACAGAATGAGTTATTCTGTGATTCCAGAAATTATTAAAAACAGAGTTTCATAGCTGAAGAGAGAAGTGATACAAAGACGGACAATTTGGGGCTCTTTCCAGAACCAGTTCTGCTGAGTCACTAGTACCAAAACAAAAGTCTCAGTTATAAGAGTACAATTAGAATTTTTAAGATCAGCATGACTGTATTCAGAAGAACATTAATCAGAGGAGATCTACTGAACTTGCACATTACAGAGGAACAGTGTTAACATAATATATAATCTGCCAGCTGCATAAAATTCAGGGTAGCTAGTGAACTCCACATTTTGAGTGCACCAAAGGAAAACATTTCATGAGGTTGTTAGAAGCTCAAAAGTAATTTCTACCCTTTCCTAAAAACTAACACCAAAGCTTCAATAAGGAAACTACTTAAGCAAGCAATCAACAGGATCCAGTTAAGTCCCAATAACACTTAATGAATTACACACACACGCCCCTCTCGTGCTAAATCCCCAATCTTATGAACTATCGTGGGTTACCATACGATATATTTTGTTACTGCACCTGAGGACAACTTTTTCTTACATTTTCCTTAACTTCGGTGCTGTAAGAGCTCATAATCTACTTTGAAGGATAAATAGTAATAGCTATCTTTTTAACTGCCTCCTTTACTGCCAACTGATTTATGCAAAACATTTGGCATCAGTCTCAGCAGAAAACATTTCTCTCTAGAACATCTGTGCATTTTAAAACAGAGAGATTCAAACATAAGATAAATAAGGTCATTCAGAAAGAGGAGGACAGGGAGAGAGGCAAAGACGACAACAACAACATGTCAGATTAAGAAAGGCAAAAGCAAAACACAGTAGGAGCAAGTGCTCAACAAAGAGATTGCCTTCCAATATTGTAGAAATTGCTTTGGTCACCTTCATGAAACATATTGGCTTCATTCTCTCCAGTTCTTTCAGGAATCTTGACAGACAGAACAAACAGCTAGGGAAAAACCACCTGTCAAACTTTTCTGATTAGTAGTCATTAACAGCCCCTGTATGTCTTGATGACTTTATTTAACAAACCAAACAAGCTGAACCTAGAACCACAAAGATTAAGCATAAGTAGTGCTCAGAAAGAATTCAAAACTAAGAAGAGTTAAGAACAAAATTTACTAAATACCAACAATTGCTGGTAGTAAAGCACTAGAAGATGTGGTGCATATGTAAGGAATAAACCAGGAATTTACAGGTAATCAACCATTTTCTTCTCTCATTGGAACATAACAGTGTCTTAGAAGCCCTACAGAAGCTTTCTTACCTACGTACTTCACAGTTACACCTAACATAAGAACACGCTGGGACATCTTGTCAAGCCAACACTGCTGAAGTCACATCCTACCGTGTGGTTGTTGGACTTCAAGTTACATAGATAAAGATTGCTCACAAGTTAAATCTGTTATATCTTAAGTATTTAACCAAAAAGCCATATATTCTAAGAAGATCATTTGATTGCAGGCTTAAAAAGTGTGTTGGGGTGGGGAAACGTAACCATACAGCCAATCTGGCCAACCTACACTGCAGTGATGACAGGGCTTTATAATCTGTTCCTACTCTGCAAGTTGAAAGATCCCCTCAAGGTAAATCTTAAGAAGATTAAGTCACAAAGTTTAGCAGTATTAGACAGAGACACCGAAGAAGAAACACAGTTACTTTCATTGCTTGTATTCCAAAACAATAGCTTATGTAGTTCCCCTTCGTAACACAAGGCAGTCTCACTAGATCTACCTACAGGTAGGTAACCTGTTCTGAAAAGCCATCCTGCAAGAGTGCCACACTAGTTTGCGATAACAGGAAAGAACTGATAATTCTTGTGTTTAAAGACCAGCCCTTGTTCATCTACCATGGATACAGAGAACATACTACTACTTCCTCCTGGTTTTCTGCATATGAAGAATGTTGACATATTTCACGTTTTTGCCAGGTTTGCTCAGGCAGCGCTCGGCCCATGGCACTGACTCATTAGTGAAACAGGTCAGGTTCTTCCTCTCATCCCTTTCCTTTGCCCCATTCATATTTCTGAACACTTTCTTTCTCAGAAATACCCCTTTTTTTTTTAGTTTGATGGCGTTTTTTCCTCCTTCTCCAGTTTTCTAGCTTGTTGGAAGGTTACTATCACTTTCATAGAAAGTGGGGGGGTTTTTTTCATGGGGGTTTTTTTATTTTCCCCCTCCACCTACATGACATAAGTATCTTACCTTTAAGAGCTTCTAGAGTTTAGAGCGTTTCTAGTCTCATAAATATGTATTTGACATATGCTTCATCACACATGTAGTTCCCTGTCAATTCTCAGCTCTCTACAGAGATTAAAGATTGCCACATCAGCCATTTCACCAGAAGATATGGCAGAAACACCGAGCAGGTAAAACGTATTCTTGCAGGAAATCAATCCTCATTCTCTCAGTATATTCACAATAGCCACAGCTACCAGAAGCAAAGGCAGCTGGAGTCTGTGGATGACTTCCATATATCAGAGGGGCTTGACACACGCATAATGTGCTATCATGGGTGGAGCTGACAGGAAAAAAAAAGTCAATAGAGAGAGGAGAGAGAACAGCCCTTCCTTGTAATAAGTGCTAAAGCAACACAAGAGAAAACTAATTTGTGCTCCTAGCAAACATGAAACTTCAGCAGGAAGACAGTGCAAGTTCAGTCTCTCTGAGGGCACCTATACAAGATTACAACTATTTATGTAAATTAATCAGGGTAGGAGCAGAAGCAACAACTTTGCCCATCTCTATCTCCAATCTGCTAAGGTAATCAGCTTTCTCATTAGGTTTTTCAAAGAGCATTCTGAAAAACTGCTTCTCTTGTGTTAGGAATCTTTCAGGAAATAAACTTGATCCTCAGGTGCATGAAGTGAAAACCATATTCTTATACAAACCATAGAGCAAAGCATATCAAGTACTTCTATCTTCCACTACATTATTCACCTTTGCCTTCTTAAATGCCGTCTCCTTCCCGAAAGCTGCCCGGAACAGGGTATTGCTCAGCGTTCCTATTCTGAAGACACATTTAAAAACACACCCACCCACCAACAGACTTCACTATAAATTCAAATCTGTTTTTTCCTTAATTCTCAAAGATCACCATTGATGAAAGGGCCTTATTTTACCTTTGTCTAGCCAAGCAAATTGTTTTCTTGACTTCCACCTATTGTTACTCCCAGTCTAGCTCATTAAAACAATCAGAGATGCTCCAGCTAAGGCCCTGCTAAAGAGTACATAAAACCAATGCTCTTCAGCAGGAGGGCTTTATGACAGCTTAATCCCTGTGCTCTGTATTCTACTGGCTATTTCATTCCTAGATTAAATTTGATACACTGCTTGTAAAGTCTGTACGCTCTTACATGAACAAGTCTGTCTCTCCTAACCAATCACAGTCTCCTCATGTCTGTACTAGCTACCAACTATCAGACTGCTAACACCACCTAGAGAAAGGCTTCCAAAGACCCTTCCCCAACATCCAACCAAGTATGATTTTTAAAAAGGGTGTATTTTTAAAAGAAAGTCTTTTTAAAACCAAGCATTTCTATGATTTTGTCATTCAATCCAAGTACTTAAGCTTTAACAAATTAACTGGGCAGCTGCCAAACAGGGACACAAAAACGTCCACACCATTTTACCAAAGTACACATGGAAAAAGCAAAATGGAACTTCATAAGAACAACACAATAATCAAGTATTTCATGAAGACCTTTTAGTGAAGCATTTACAGCAATCTAAAATACAGTGTCTACTCTATCAATATATAATTTGTGTTGTACAATGTGTAATCACTTACTATAAGCACAAAAAAATTGTACCTTACAGAACAGTAATGACGTTTGAAAGTGTAGAGTATTGATTAGTAGTCGCTTAGAAGTGAATCACCACTACAAAGCAGCATCTATTCATGGCTCTACATACCTTCACTGGAGAGATAATTTGCATGGAGACTGGCTCTTTTACCTTGAAATACAAGCATTTTCCAATACAGGATGTGAAAACAACCAGCCATAAATGCATTAAGCAAGGGAATTAGCATTCATTTCCTTTCAAGATCTGATGTTTTCCAGTTGGATTGTCCACTTAATAATTTCCATATTAAAAGACATCATTGGGAGTGTAATGCAGGTGCCATAAACTTACTGACACCATCTCATATTTCAATTACATACTAACAATAGAATGTATTTACTTTCAATAATGCAAGTAAGCGGATCATGCTGCGCTTGCAAAACCCAGAAAGACATAGAAAAATATTGCAAAAGAAAGAGTGCTGATGGCAGAAGAGCAGGAATTCACTGTGGCTTAAAACAGAGCTTTTCTTTTTGTTAAAGGAAATTAGAAAACATAATTACTGATATTCCGGCTGATTTAGACTACATTTTAAAAACATTCCCACCATCAAGAAATTATTACTCCTGCCATACTATTCAAACACATGATGAGAGCAAGATCAGAGATCATTCAAGATGCAGTACTAGCTTCATGAGGCAAAGAAAATTTTTCAATAGCTTCAGAGATGGCAGAACTTTCTTATAAGGAAAAAGGAAAAAATATTCTCAGTTATTGAGGAAAAAGAGGTCACACTACTGAAAGTTGAATAGCACACTGGTATTTTTCTCAACAGATCAATATCCTACCTGAAAATTAGTACTGGACCCAGCAGATTTTTCCACCTGATGTATTAGTGGCCTATGAATGTGTTTGATTTTTTTTTTCCTTGAACAAAGACAAATTAAAATACCAATCCAAAAGTAGTTACACCTTTATGTCCCTAGAGAGAACAGCGCTATATGCCTTCAAACAGTGCTCGGTAACTTGTTTAGGTTGGAGAATAACCCTGTGATTCAAGTAGCCCAAAGACCTATAAGAATTAAAGAGGATAGAAGCTCAAGCTCTACAAGTTCCAAAACATCATTTGCATTAATCATCAGATTTAAGTGCTTTAAGATTCTCATATACATATTTCTTTTCTTTTCTAATGCTTTATTTTAATTCAATGCTAGGAGACATTTTCCATAATCTAGACTTACACAGTTTCAATTATAATTCAGTACCTTTGAACAGAGCTTTCAGTAAGCTCTATACCATTTATGTGGCTGTGTTTGCAGGGGGTGGTGATATTGTGGTTTGTTGGGTTTTAAATCATAGTCATATGCCTACAATTTTTTTATTACTATTTGTTTATTTTTTGTAAGAAAAGTGTATTATTTTTGCAATTTTAATATTGCTCAGCTGGCAAAAGTTTAAATTGAAATCCAAGAAGCGATTACATGTCTGTCCTTTAAAGTGCACACCTCAATCCTGCTGACCCTTCCCTTCAAAGCAGTAGTTGCAGTGTCTGGAGCAAAGAAGCAGCAGCCTAAAAGACCAAAACCAGCATAAGGCTGAATTTAAAAAAAAAGCAATTAGCATCAAGATGATTGGACTAAACTTCTGTAAGAATTTAAGTCACTATTATACAATTTAAAAGTAAAGATAGATGCACTGGTGGCATCAGATATGCTAGCTGAATACTAATTGATCTAAATCACCCTGTTGTATTAGGTCTGGACTGACATTTCCATAGTTGTAAGGAACTAACGAGACACAGCACCAAATCTAGTTCTAAACCTTTAAAAATAGGACTGCTATATATATTGAAAAACCTGCTTTGAGAAAACACAATTATTTGAGACCTCCTAACACAATGGGGAATTTGTTGAAAGGAGTAGGCAGATGCAGACTACAGACTGCTTGAGACCAAGGCACTTGGTGCTTACATAACAGTGAAGACTCTGTTAGACGACTTATGTAAGAATCCAAGACAGGTTTAAACAAGCTTTTCTTCAGTAAGAAATGTTTATGGTGGAACCAATGAATAAAAATGTCTTTTCAGTTAGAAATCAGTCCTACATTTGCAATAAAAATGCATCAACTGTTCAGGACCAAATCAAGAATTATCAAAGCTCAGAATATTTAAAAAAACAAAACCAACCACAAACATAGTCTCTTCACAAGAAATCTGAGTAAATACAGAACACTTTGCATTTTTAGAGAACCAGGCACTTGATTGAAATTAGAAAAGCTTTCCTGCATAACAATGATTTTTAGTATTAACAGAAGGCACATTACCTGCATTTTTTTGCTTCTATTTTATTACTACTATTCCTTTACTACGGGGTGGAACTCAAAACACATTATTATTGTGGACATTATAATATAAACTGTCTGTGCCTCCAAAATTCTATTTGTAGCAGATGAAGTATCTTCCTGGCACTAAACCCTCGCTTTGCATCCTATGCTTACAAGCCTATTTTTGCCAGTGGGCTACGCTTTTGCATTTACTACAGAACTCACCAAACACAGAGTCTTCAGAAAAAAAAATTCAAGCGTCAAGATGCAAATACGGCAGATGTCTTTTGGAAGTCTAGGGGAAAAAATAAGCACCTAAGAGGCAATTAAAATTTGAATCAGTTCCTAGGCCGCAGAAGTATTTGCTAAGTAGGTGTGTATGCGTCTACATCACCTCGCAGCTTCTTGAATGCTGACAAATCTGTATGACAACTCCCTAAAATAAGATGGCTCAGTAATAATATTGTCCTGCTTTCTTCTGTACAGTTTTTTGAACACTGAATGGTTTTCCTTCACTTTGGAAGGAATGAGTAGAAAATTAAAATACTGCATTTAAAAAGGTTGATTTCACTAAAAAGCTCACAATAATTTCTGAAATTATTTAATGAATTATTGCTATTATTTATGAACTATTTAATGTGTTTGTTCAATCCAGAGTTCACTTGGATGAAAGGTAAAAAAAACGTGTATCAGGAAAAGTCATATGTCCCATATCTTCTTAGGAGGCACAACGACATACTTGGGTAATATCATCATAATGTGGTAACATAAAACATTCTGTTAAAATAAAGCAAGCTGGTTTTTTGAAGAAAACATACTTTGAAAAAGTGATGCAAATATTCTTGCGCAGCTTTTTGAAGCTCAAGGGGATAGCAATGCTGGTCACTCATTTGATGTTCGCAGTCCAGCAAGACTTGAGAATTGTAACAACCAAGTCAATATTCCTAGCCATAACATGTTGCTTTACTGAGTATCTCACCTAATTTCATCTGCTCAATGAAATTTTAGTATGGGTCAAATTACTTTTAATGTGTAAACGATCTGGGCAGTAGACACTGTCAATCATGCCTTGATTTCAAATGCATTCCTTTGAACGTGGCGCTCACTGTCTGTGCCAACATGATGAATCAAGTAACCTTTACATTAATTTTTCATTTAGCAAGCCTTTATTAAACTAAATGGCACTACGAAGCAGTTGGTAATTGAGAAACCTATACTGCCCAGATACCTAATTATACACACACATTTTATATCTTCATTTGTTTAATAATCAGAAAATGTGGATTCGTCCAGTAATGCTAGAAGCTACACTGCTTCCAAAAGTGGAATTTTGACTTTAAGAAGACATTGATCACCCAGAGCTCTTGGTAAATACCAAATGGAGTCTTGGTGCAGGGCTTGCAGGGAGGCAGAAGGGAGAAAAAAAGGTGTTTGCATTTGGTGCCCTACTGCACTATCACTTCCTAAATTGTTGTGACAACTTCTGTAACTGACTATGCATTTTGAAAATGCCTGCAGATCTTGAGCTTTGATATGGTTGTATTCACACAGCCAGGCAGAAGAAATATGCTTTATAACAATGCAAAGAGATACACGGTAAAGTCTTCTGTCTTCTAGGCTCATTTGCCATGAACAACAGCAAGAAACAGCAAGCTTAGAAGGACAGAGACATTTGAAATTCTTAATAAAAAAAAAACCAAACAGAGGTTTCTTATAACCACTGTAACCAGAAAGGAAAAGAAAAAAGAAACTACAACAGAGGAGGTGACAGAGGAATAAAAACGTTCTAAATACCTGTCTGATCTGTTTTGCATTTTCGCTTTCATTCAATAATGAAATATCTTAACAAAAACAAGACACAAAACCAAAGTAGCTTGGAATGAATACACACGGTCCACCTTCAAAAACAGGGGCAGAGATTCCTTAGTGAAACAGAAAGGATGCTGATGAAAAGGTAAAATGAATAGCTTGCAATTATCTACCATTATAGCAACCAATAGGAAGAAATCTTACTACTTCAGAGAGAAAAATACATTACAGCAGGGATGACAGCAGTATCTACTATGAGGAAGAGAATAATAATTAAGAATCCCACACTGACTCTTTGTTGATTTTAGCACAACTGCAAAACATTGTATAGTCCGTGTTCTTCTAGCACATCTTGGACTATCTGTATTTGGTACAATTTCTAAAGGCATTTTTGTGCAAAAAATGGCTGCGCATAGAACAGCTGCAAAGTTAAATAAAGGTACTTGATATGGAACAATTAAAAAAATGCAAGTCTTTTAATAATACTTGATTAGATACTAATCAAAACTGAAAGGTCCATCTGGTTTATAAATTTAAGAAGCTCATACCTAAATACGAGGACATAAACTACACAGTCTGTAAAGAATATGAGCTGGAAGGATAATAAATATTGAATGTCTATTATTTTGTATTAAATTAAGAGTTTGAGCCATATATTGAAGACATTTAATGGCCTTAAAAGGTAGTAAGAGACCTCAAATATTTTTGCTCTTAATAGCTCTGTATTTTAACTTAGTGAAACGTATGTTTTGCAGTCCTAAGTATACAACACTAAAGAGATGGATTCTGTTAAGGAACTTCTATGCCTTTAGTAATCATGAAGCCAGTTGCTTTCATTTTTCATGGACAGCATTAGCTTTGTTTCAACTGCTACATGTGCCACCCTTTACATAACTTCACTCATATACAAGCCTTTCAAAATAAATGCTACAAGCTCAAGGAATTACTTTCTTCATAATCAGATATCAGAAAAATTAACATGTTACTCCAAACTAAAAATTGCGTCTAAAAACCAACATAGGTGTTCAATGAGTGTCTCTGTAATCAATGAATGCCTCTTCACTTGCATATTGCTTTGAGTTCACATATTAAATACCGCAGAAAACACAGTCTTAAAATCTTTTACATGTTCCCTGGTCTATCCTCATATTTTTTTCAGGAACTACTTTAAAAATAAATTGTCTACAGCACAGACCTTTACCATAGGTTTCATATTTAAACTAGAGTGGGCACAGTCCTAGATATACAGGTAATACTCAAAACCACTTTCTCATTACCCTCTGCCCCAATTACGTGGACTTATACCAATTTCTCAAGGTTTTTTTGCAACACTTCACTAGCTTATTACCCAGCTCTGCAGCTGAGCAAGAAGATAACCACATTCATTCCTCTTATCTGTAATGATGTAATACATCCCAGCACTGGGTCGAGATGATTGTGAGAATAATGGGATTGTAAAAACTGCAGAGATGACAAACAACAGTGCAGCCGCCTACTCCTGATACAGTGAATAGTGTACATACACCACAGAAAACAATATAATATGCACTAATTCTGCTCCTTGATTGGAGTTAACATTTTTCATATAAAGCAGCTGTTTCCATACAGAAACATCAGCATCACAATGCAGCAATCAGATTAAACACCTGCAATCTAGGCTGATGCCTAGACTTCAAGAAATAAAAGTGTGGGAGTTTAATTTCTAATGATTAAAAAAAAAAAAGATAATCTGAACAGAAAAACTATCAGTTCAATCAAAGACTCTCCAGATAGTGCAGTGCAATGCAAAGAATCATCAGAGACTAGTATGCAATACAAAAATAGACCAAAGCACGTACAGCACTGTTTTCCTATTCATTTAAAAATTAAATCTACCTCCATTTTCTCTGTTAAAACGTTTCTTACTGCAACTGTAGAGATCCTTACCTTCTGCAGGAGCTGGGAACCTGAGTACTTGGCTGCAATGGATTTGATCTCTCCACCAAATGCTGAGGCCCAGAGCTTTACACTGAAGAAAAAAAAAGAGACAGGAAGAAATGTAATACACATGTCATAGCAAGCAACAGACTGTAACTGCTTCAGCTGCACTCAAAAGGATCCTAGCAATTTTGCATTAAAGAGCTCACTAAGGAACCTAAGTACAGCAAGAGATTAGCGCAAGCGTTCAAGTACAAGCACCAACTAGATGCTGTGCTATGGCAAGGCCTCTGATATGAAACTACCCAACCAGTACTATGTGAATGTAAGGAATAAACTTGTATAGAAACATGCTTTGCGACATGTGTTATACACATATACCCACTAAAAGGAAAGAGCCAGACAGAATGGCAAAACAGTTCCAAATAATAAATTCGCACATTAGAGGGAGTTAACAGCATCAGCTTCAGTAAAAACAAGCACTCAAGACTCTGCGGTCACATACTTCACCAACACATGCTCCTACAATAAAATCGAAGTCGTGCTGAATGCGTTAGACTACCACTTTAAACACAGCTGACAGGAGCAAAGGTGCCTTAAACACTCAAGTATCTGCAATACAAAAAGACAGAAACTTGAGCATTCAAGCTCTCACCCTTGAACATGGTCCTGAAAGCAATAGCATGAAAGCACTTACACAGACAAGGGGATCTGCTGCTCCGATCCAACCACATCCACTAAGGCTGTGTTAAATGCTGTCCAGAAGATAAAGAAAAAACGGCAAAAAGCCCGAAGCAGATTCAGATTCTCTGGCATTGTGCCTCTCTGTGCCTGGAAAGATTTGGGAAAATTCAAGTAAAGCTGGATTCAGCAGCAGTGGGGTTTTGCTCCTGAAGCCTCTTTCCCCACTCTCACCCCACTCCTCCCCACTAGAGCAACACTGGAAGAAATCACAGCTCCATCCTCATCCCTCCAAAGAATGACCCTCTCTGTGTAATGGAAGGAGAGGACCAGAAGCGAAGCTCTAATGACTTGAGAACTATTGTGTCCCTGGTAACAGCAAAGGGTTTTCCGGCACTACTGCAGCCACTTGCACGTAGTTCTTTACAACTCCGCAGTCAGCAGTGTGCTGGAGTTACTTCAGTGACCTACTGCTGCTCCAAAGTGCCCTTAACAGCCAGAAAGCAGACTATCGATTCCAACTGGGAAGACTGTCTTCTTGCAATTACTGCTCGCTTTGCAAATGGAAAGCTGCCTAGAGTTCTCCTTTCCCTCGCCGATAACCTCCAGCCTTCATCCCACATCAAGTCAGCCAAGGCATTGGTTGAGCGGAGCAGGAGCAGCAGCCTTTTAACGGGATACGCGGAGAGAGAGGCAGGCACGGGAGGAGCTGGACCGGGGGTGGGGAGGGTGCCGCTCTATGGCAAAAGCGGAGAAAGTCTGGAGGAGCTGGAAGTGCAGTTGAGCCCTTCCAGGCAGGCGAGCAGAGAGCGCGGCACATTGCCGGGGGCTGAGCCAGGGAGGGCTGGCAGGGGCGGGGGGAGGCTGTGGGGAGCCGTGCACACCCACCGGAGCCCCGGCCAATTCAGGGCGGGCAGCGTTGCCTGACAGGCGGCATCACCCGCCCCCCCGGGATGCGAAACGCGGCCGGAGCGGAGCCGCGGCAGCCCGTGCTGGCGGAGCGGCCCCCGCCGGTGCGATAGCGCTGGCCGGCGGCAGCGGCGGGTCCCCGGAGCGAGCCACGGGCTCGGGTCAGGCTCAGACACTTCAGCGAGCCCCACAGAGCCGGTCCGTGGGCATAAAGCCGCGTTCGCGGTTAATTCCCACGCCTGAACGCTGCAGCGAGTCAGTGTCCGACAGATCGGGACCAGCGAAGGTTTCTGAACGGAGAGAAATGCAGCGCAAGTAAATCAGTGCGGGCTGGCTGAGCCGAGCCCATGAATAAATTATTAATTTGTGCTCATGGAAGAATCCTCTTGATAGAGCAAACACGGGATTACAGGCTTCTCCACGGAGAAAGCACCACTGAGAGCCGGAGACTGAGCCAGGTATTCTTCTTGTTGCGTTTTGAAAAATCTACCCTCCCTCCTTTTGCTCCTCTTCTTCTCTCTCTGCTTGTTTCTACCTTCTCCAGTAAATGCACAGACTTAAAATAGCAATTGAACTTTAATGTAAATAAGTATGGCAAGACCCGGAGATGATCTGAGCACGGGCTGAGTCATCCTTGCATCATACAGTATAGCTCCGGTGTCCTCTCCCGAATTACAGTTTCTTCCCTTTGTAGTTAGAATTAACACCTCAAAATACTCACTCTGCCTTTGTATAGCGTTCTTGTCTTTGTTGTTCAACGCTTTCTGTCTTGAAGCTAGATATGTAGTAGCTGTATTGGTTTTTTCCACGTTAACGTTTCTGAGAGCACTGAACATTTTGCTTTAAATATCAAAAACCTCTACTCAACACCTGGCTGATAAAAGCTTTCTCAAAAGAAACCGAAAGTTTAAAGACAACCTTAGGGGAACTGTATAGAGCAGAGCAGCTTGGAACACTGCAACTTTCACCTCCCACCGGCCATCCCCACCAGGAACCGTAAATAGACCACACTGTTGTCTGTCCTGTTGCCTTCATACGAAGGCAATAACGAACCTTTGATTAAAAAGGATGCACATTTTGCGTATTAATCAACCATTGTAAAGTCCTATTACCTACGCTGCTCCTGTGGATTTTCTAAACAGTGTTTTGAATGTGCTGCCACATCACCAGGTGTTCAGCTACCTACAGGCGGAAATGGAAAATTGCACATGCCTGACTAACCACACATAATGAATCATTTGCCCCTTTGAACATACTATAGAAATAGGATCTTTTCAAAACTGGGAATGAAACTGCCTCACTGCTGCTATTCAGCTTTCTTACATGCTGAACAATGTCAGGAAGGAAATTCATAAGGCTAATTTTGTGGGACTCAAACTTCATTTTTACATTAATGCAGATCCTTATCTGCTTCAAGTCAACACAGCAAACTGGTGACAAGTAACAGCTAGCTAATTCTTCAAACAATTAGTCCTAGAAACTTTCTGAAAGCACACACAATGTGCCTGTGCTCAACAGATCTGAAATATTTAATGTACATTATAACTGTCACTAAGTATTGGCAAGAAAATATGATAAAGTCACTTGTCAAACCTTGACTTTATCTAGAATTATTACATATTTGATACCATTTCAGATCTACAGTGTATGTTTGGCATGTAGAGCCCAACGTTCACATTTGTTTACATTTGTAACTGGGCACGATGCAGAAACCCTATTCCTACTAACAGCTCGTAATTGGCACTACAAGCACGGCCACCTCCTTCTGTGTTAACAAATGTTTCTCTAATGCATATACCATCAAGTGCTTGCAGCATCTTTCATTCACAGACACTGTTCATACCATTATGTAGTTGTTCTTGATAATTAAGAGAATGGAATGCAAACCCCTACTGTAACAGTGGTTTAACACAAACCATACATACAAAATACTACAAGCAATGGCACTTTCTGTCAAGCTACTGTATCCTGGCCTGACCACTACTGATTACTCCTGGTACAAACATCACTGCAGTCAACACACCAGGTTCAAAACTAATGTTACCGTTTCCCCTGTGACGAGACAGAAGCTTTCCCAAAATGGATTTGCATAAGGATCAAGGAAATTAAATAGAAAAAAGGAGTGGTAAGTCCTGCTGAGTGTTTTGAGCCCTTCATACTGGAGATACAGGAGTCTGCTTCATTAGTTGGTACAATCTCATGATATTCTGGAGTGAAGTCAGAAGAAAACCAAGTTTCAAGGCATCCAAGCAACAAATATATATTTTGGAAGTAATGTGGCATTTCTATTGTGTCCTTATGCTGTTATAGGTGACTGTCAAATCTGGAAGAATCTGTAAGTGCTCATCTCACTAGAAAAATGCATGTACAGAACTGATCAGAGGGGGAATACACTTATGTGCTTAGGTAATTTAAATTCTAAAACCAAGTGCATCTTAGCGGTAAGTGCAGGTAAGTTACTTACATGCCAGTGGTCTCAGAAGCAGTTCCCCATAAAAGCTCACTAAGTCAGATCACCTTGCCCCCAGCACCCTCATTTTTAAGGTCTGAAACTGGTGTCTCATCTCCCTGTGTGTGCCTTTGATGATCAAGTACAATGGCACATTTTAGTACCATTTAGTACAGAAAATGAAAGAAGCTGTTTTCCCTGAGAAAACAGAAATAAAATTTGGACATATGAATCATCAAGTGTTGTAATAGAAAGTCACAGGCACAGCCAGATAAAGTTGATGAATCCCCAAAGCTTCTGCAAGTGGACCACATCCAGGGAAATAGCTGACAGACTGAGGGAAAAACCAAAACAAACAAAAAACCCAAATCAAGCAAATAATCCAGGTCAAGGGCAAAGGGTAATAAGAGATTTGACACAAAAACCGAAGTAGAGAACAAAGACTAAGGGTAAGTTCTGTGTATAAACATATACACTAACTTTACTTGACAAATTAATCCCTTTGTTCTTTCCTCTGTCTACTTAGGGATATAACACTTTATGTTTCTGAGAGTCACTTTCACATCATCACAGCATAGTTTGAGGTCTTTTGATTAGATACGTACCAAGCCCTAATAACAATCAACTGAGATGAACAGAGGGAAGAGAACATATGGTGCAGGGGAGAAGAGTAGGAGGAAATTATATAATTAACACAAATGTTTATTGTATTTCTTTTTTCAGATGCTTATCTACAATAAGTTCTAAACAGAGAATAATAAACGCAGAAGTCTGAAATGCTAAAAGCCTTGCTGAAGATGAAAGCAATCTACATTGGAGATTATGTTTTTTAAAAAGCCAGCACAATCGAAAATGGAAATATGACCATTTATTTTTATTCTACACACTAGAAGACTCAGATGCTGCAAAAGTAGACAAGTCCTAATCACACCGCATGGAATGGTGTTAATACTTGTTTTGTACTACATTCCTCAGCAGCTCTAAATACCAAGATTATAATCCCCAAATGTGTTCTCCACAGTGCTTTATTTTCATTGGTCAGTAGATTAAAATGTCTCTTCCACCTTCTTTTGCATTCTCCAAAACTTTTATCTTAAAAAGTGATCCCTTAAATATGTCAGGGGGTGGAAAGGAGAAAGTGAAAAGGCACCTAATGCAACACACAATTCAGCAGTGCCCTGTACTTCAAACCTTTCCAGCCTTTAACAGCTCTGGATGCAACTTTTCCCTCACCTCTCTGCAAATAAATGTTTCACATACCCATGGAAAAGAAAAATACAAGTTGAGAGCTAACAAAAGTTATCTCAGCTTCACAGGTGAAAGGCAAAATCTGAATGTTTAGGATTTTTTATTTGGAAACAACCCAATGGTTGAAGGATTCTTCAAACAGTGTTTGCATGCTGTGAGAGCACAGGCTCACTTGTTTCAAGTGAGCTCTACATCTCAGAAGGAGAAGAGACTGCACATTAAACCTTTTTTGTAGACACGTAACAGATGCGCGTGTATTCTTAGAATTTCATGAAGGTCCCGTGTGTATAAATCTGTTTCATTGGTACCAAAATTATTGACTGACTCCAGCCCACTTACAACAAAGATTAAGGTCAGTAACATTACTCTCAGGATTAAATGAACACAATTTTTCACATAATGGGCAACGGACTTCCAGAAATAAATTTATTGCAAAAATTCTAAACCATGTGATTATTCCACGTGCAACTTGATAATATTATCATCTTGTTTGTGTATGCCATTCAGGTTAAATCTACCATTGGTACTGCATTTCACTAGAATATTAGGGATATATGCAACCTCTGTTTACATACACTCAAAATCAGTTCCATAAGAATAAATAAAATCTATAAAGGCTTTTTAAAAAAAAAACCCACCCCAGTATTACACACTAACAATTAATATGTTGCAAGTAAAAGCATTTTAGGCTACTGTCATGTTATCAACAGCACACTTCAACAGCAAATAAACCTCACAGTTTGCTATAAGCCCCCAAGGAATGCATGGTTAATTTAGCTTCTACAAAGCCTATGTTCAGCTGGCTTTAGCATCTCCACAAGGAGTTAAAATGTAAAAGAGCAAAGCATTATCACATCCCAGCCTATGAGAGCTCACCCTGCGTGGTAAGCTAGAATGCTTTAAGTTAATGATGTTTATAGCTAACCAAATCCAATTTCAGCAGTCCACTGTAGCTCTAGTCTGTTTGTGCCATTTTATATAAGCTTCATTTGTTCTGAATTTTCAACTATTAAGGCAAAGTCCACATTTGGTTTCTTTCGAGTGTCATGCTAGGAAAATGAACTCTTCTCTATTTTATTCCCCATTATTTTATTCCTTTTTATTCCCAAGACTAGTGCTAGGTTGTAAACATGACTGCTTTGCATTCAAAACACTTGGAAGCCAAAAGATAGGACTTAAAAAAGAGAAACTCAGAGTTCTGACAAAATACTAGGGAACAAACAAGCTCAGCATTCTTTTGCGGATGATATCAGTGAAGACTAAAGCTCTCAACACGTTCAAGTGCTAATCTATTAGTATCTATGCAGTAGAATGAAACCCACAGTAATACCTCTAATGGCCTGTGAGCATTCACCCAGACCTTGCAAACACCTCAAAGCAGTTTTAAGAGACCCCTGGAGACGTCCAAAATAAAGACTTCAAAGGTTAGAAAAGCATTGCCTTTACTTCAGATCTTGTAAGGACTAATGACACATGAATGCTGGGTGCCAAATATTATGTGTTTGAGGGGTGAGAAAGAGAGGAAGTGCTAATGAGTAGGTTCTTTCAAAAGAGAGCTCCTTTAGCTTCATCAATAGATGAAGTGTCATCTGTCGACCCACTGTTAAGGAGAGAAAGTTTCCAAACCCTCAGCTGAAAGCCACCTGCAAGCTTTAACACTTTATTACTTGCAAGAGACTGTCCTTATTGCAAAGTCCAAAATATAGTATAGCTCTTGATCCAAGAAACAGAGCTATCTCAAGTAATTACATTAAGCCAGAAGGTACTTTAGAGGTCCATAACACCTGTCACCCGTCAATTAATTCCTGCATCACAAGTATGAATTCTGAGGTGGAAACATGACTTTTCTGAAGTCTCGACTATCAGATCAAGTAACTGGTAGATTAATCACCACAGAGTTGCTTATGAAATGTTACAGAACACAAAATTTGTATGATTCTACAGCAGCAGTTGCTAACCTGTGATCTCTGTCACTTTGATGAGTCTTGTTTATTTATTATGAGCTCTGAAAAACAAAATGTACACATCAACATAAGAAATACTCCTGATGAGTGAGGATATTAGACCATCTTTAGTATCTGATCACAATTGCAGAGTAAGACTACCAACAATTACCAAAAGGGTTTTAATAAAACTAAATTAATACTAGGAAGCACTAAATACATTTCTTAAACTCTTTAGAGTTTAAACTTTACTTGTTTAACTCCAAAAGGAGTGCAGGCAACTCATTAAATGTCTTAAGGACACAACAGCAACCTATCTATCTAATGTCTATCTAAGACTTGCTGCTTACTGCAAATCAAGTTTCTCTTCTCCAGCAGTTACTTCAAGTAAGAACCAAATTAAAGATTGTATTTTTCCCAGCAGTGCAAGTGCCTACTTGTTCTAGTGAATAGTTGATATCTTGATGCCTGTAAGCAAATAAAACAATCTATTATTAGGGCAATCCTACAATATCCTAAGTCATGGAAAAAGTGGAGTTGGGCTCATTAATGTCTATAAATATTTGAAGGGTGGGTGTCAGGAGGATGGAGCCAGGCTCTTCTCAATGTCATCTAGTGA
>JAOXOE010000745.1:4841031-4886273 GCA_028565055.1 Phoeniculus purpureus | reverse complement strand
GACAGACATGCATATCCAAAGCATACTGTACACCTGTTGGACTGATTCCCAGTGCCAGACAGGTAAAGAAACATCACAATCAAAAAGTACCATCTGAGATCTTCTCTACTACGTTTTTTAAGCAGCACAGCTGTACTGACATTCTGCAAGTTAATTAGTCTTGATACAGAGTTCAGATTTATCTTATTAATGGAATCTGATGGCTAAACCTTGACTGTGCTCTGCTCTGAAGGAAGAGTTCTCAGCCTCTTTGTGGTTGCCCATGTTATATTCCACCACTCAGTGTAGCCACACCTTATGCTAATGCTAATACATTATTATGAAGTTTCTTCAGAGTAAGATCCCACAGTAGTGCAAAATATTTCATGTTTATACTGCAGGAAAACAGAGATGCAATAAAAAGCATTAAGCTTTCATACAAACACAGAGAGGAAGTGAATGTCTCACCCAGGAGAGAATATGAGTGGAAGCTATTTGGTAAAAACCTTCATTTAAATGCATGAACACCAGTGACAGAATTCAGTTAAGTGCTGCATCAGTGTATTTCAACCTCAGCCCAAAAGATATGAAATAATTTGAAAGTAATAGCTGTTGGACCTAATAATGCAAAACCAGCTTGGAAACTGAGAACATTTATTGACTTGACTTTTTATCAAGTCCTTCTACCTATTAGATGTTCCAGCCCTAAAAAGCCAATACTAGGTTCTAGAGATATTCTTTGTGATGTTCTTTCTCCTACTGATTTATCATCTTCTATCTTGCTGTAAAACCTTCACTATAGGACTAAAGTGATTTTGGATTTGCACACAGCTTCACTAAAATATTCTAGAGATATTTCAAATAGCATTAAATTGAAGATTTTTACCTCAGCAAAATACTATCAGAGTGTAGTGAGATGCCTCAGAAATATCGCCCACCGTCCTTAATGCTAAATTCTCCATATAGCACACATTTCTAATTTTAGACTTACAGAGCTATTGAACTTCCCCTGAATACAAAGTCTCTGAAGTCGCTCCAACACTTGGTCTCCCTCCTCCTTCTCACCTGTCCCTGAACATTTTGACTAGCGTAAGAAATATATGCCTTATTCAAACTGACCTCCTTCTGCTTCACTGAAAGTAAACAAGTTTTATCAGTGTCATTCATTGTTTAGTAGCAATCAAAAAGATTTCCATCCCTCAAATGAAAGAAGAGAGGGAAAAAGTCAAGGAAGAGAATATACATTGCAGTTTTATGTCTGAATAAAACAGAAAATTCATTTCTAACCTGTACAGAGTTCTGCTATTTGAAGAGAGTTTGACAAAAGTCTCTGCTATTTTAAACAGGAAGATTAAAGAAGGCGGACCCAGGTAACCATAGACTAGGCAGCCTCACCTTCAACCTTCTTTGCCTCTGTCTATACTTCTGGGGGCTGTCCTGATACCAAACCCCAGACTGCTGAGACTCCAGAGGAAGTTGAGACAAGAGAGGAGCTTGCCTTGGTTGATGAAGACTGGGTTAGGGATAAGTTGAGCAAACTGGATGCACATAAATCCATGGGCCCTGATGGGATGCACAGACACGTGCTAAGGGAGACGGCAGAAGTCATTGCTAAGCCACTCTCCATCACCTTTTCTAAGTCATAGGGATCAGGAGAGGTGCCCAGGGACAGGAAGATTTTGGTTTTTGTTGATTTGCTTTTCCCAAATTTTTGCAAATCTCAGCAGCACTTATTTACCAATTAATGTCATTCCCCCACGTCAGTCACTGCATTTCAAACTTGTACTTTGCTTCAGTCTGACTCCAAGCACTGAAAAATGGTATTGTAGATGAGTCTGCAAATGAGTGGATATGAAGTGCTTCCTTTTCCTAGAGCATCATAAATGATAACTTTTATTTTCTTCCTTTTACTTTTTGTTCCTTAGCAAGGGACAGAGTATGTTGAATCCCCTATCAACATTTGCATTGGTTTTTATTTCATCTCTTATGCTGGAAGATTTGTCTAAATGAGAAAAAAGTCAGTTTTGAAAGTCCATCTGACTCTAAAATGTCCAAAGACTCTATGTCTAAACTACACTCTAAACCATCTAAAGTAAACCAGTATCAAGCAGCCACATTTCTCTTCTAGCAAAAAGAATGTCCACAGGTAATAATAGGCTGCCTTCCATGGTCAAAATCAGTTAAGATTTAGTAAATCAATGAGAGATACAGGACAAACACATTTTGAGGATAAATTTGGATACAAACCAGTGTCACAGTGACAAGACGTCTGTAGAGTTCTGTCAAGACCATCAAAAAATGCAGCCAGATTATGCTGCAAGTATCAGATGATATTGCAGAAGCTTCCACAGCATCAGAGTTACATGGGGAGAGAGGTTTTACTAACAATTTCAATAAAAATCCTGAATTGTACTGAGGCCAAAAATTGATGTAATGCACGCTTAATTCCTAAGGTTGAATACACAAGATTTACCAAGGCAAGTACCACTGAAACAGTGGTGTTCTAACATCATACAGAGGAATTTTACAAATCTGTCAGTCTGCAATCTTCATTGCATTTGAATGATTGATATGAGGGCAAATCAAAGAGCCATTTTCACTATTTGCATTCATTACTTGTACTGCTAATACAGTATTTCTGTCTGCAGACCAACAGACGGGAGCTATTGTGGCAAGACGTATGGGAAGTGTCCTGCCCTATTCTTAAAAATAGAACTAGATGCAACAGGAGCTCCACTCAGAACTTGTTATCTGCTGATCTTTGCAGAGAAAATTGAAGAAGGACAAGTGTCTTATTTTTGGCTGAACATAAAAGCTAGCACAAGCAAACATGATGAAAGCATTAATCTCAGAATTAGACAGTTAGCTGTTGATGGCACTTTTGATAAAAGACCAGAGGTTGGCCAGGTTTCTTTCTCTGTAGGGAAACTATGACCTGTTGGATAGAAGAATCATAAACGCAACAGATCTTAATTTATCAAAGACTTTGGCACTATCTCACGTAAAATTTCATTACTAAATAGGAGACATAAATAGTATTCCCTCTTTCAGGGTGAATGGTTGAAAAACCAATCTTAAAGAATATTTCTGGA
Organism: Phoeniculus purpureus; assembly: GCA_028565055.1. Lineage (NCBI taxonomy): Eukaryota > Metazoa > Chordata > Aves > Bucerotiformes > Phoeniculidae > Phoeniculus > Phoeniculus purpureus. Next base: position 4,883,202 of record JAOXOE010000745.1, on the reverse strand, counting down.
GGCAACACCTGGTGTCTTTCCTCTGAGACAGAGGAAAAACCCCACTTAGCAGTATCACCCATCATGCACAACGATCATAAAAATGTATTGTGTTGGAAGGGACCTCTACATGTCATCCAGTCCAACACCCCTACAACAAGCAAAGTTATCTCTAGATTGCTCTGAGCCACATCAAGACTGACCTTGAAGGTCTCCAGGGATGGGGTCTCCACCATCTCTCTAGGCAACTGGTTCCAGTGATCCATCACCCTCAGATTAAAGAATTTTTTCATAATATCCAGCCTAACTCTAACCCATTTCAGACTTAAAACCATGACACCTCACCCTATTGTTCCATGCCCTTGTGAACAGTTTTTCCCAGCCTTCTTACAGCCCCTATTGGATTGGAGAGTCACTATAAGGTCTCCCATGGAGTCATCTTCTCTTCAGGTTGAGCAACTCCAGCTTTCTCAGCCTGTCTTCATATGAGAGGTTCTCCAGCCCTCTGACCATTTTCATGGCCCTCTTCTGGACATGCTCCAACAGGTCCTTGCCCCTTTTGTGTAGGGGGCATCAGAACAGGACAAATCAGGGCAGAATCCCCTCTCTTGATCTGCACTCCACACTAGTCTTGATGCAGGCCCAGGAAGCAATTACTGATTGCAAATTGGTGGGTCATGTCTGGCTTTTCATTGATAAAGATATCATCCTGTAATACTCAGAATAATTTTCTTACAATATTTTTGAAGTAAATGACTTCTGTAGTCACAAATACTCCAGGTGTTTGCAGCTGATGGTGTGAATAATGCAAAGCTGATTTCTTAAACCAGGGCTGATTCCCATGTAACAATTTCTGAAGCCATTAATAGAAATGAAAGTGACATACAGTCTTCAGTCCCTTGTTATAATTAGTTTGACTGGCTTCTACACATCTAAATTAATTCTGGGATGTCAAAATTACTCTAAACTATAGTTGAGGGCCCAAAATTGTACTGTTGTGAAGATGTTTGAGAAGAAAATCCAGAGCTCATATTGCTATGACATAGGTTTTCCTCTTAACATTCAGATAATACATAAACACGTTGAAGAACATCAGACAAGTTTTTGGCTGCAAACTCTGGGATGACTAATTGACAGGCCCTAAAAGTGATGTTTAAGTGACTCACGAATAGTATTTGTTGATAATGTGCATACAGTTATCATTAGAGATCTTACGTCCCAATTATTTTTAAAATAATCTAACATTGCTTGATCACTTCAGAAAGTATTTGTACATTATACTGAATTAATTAACTGAGGATTTTATCTGCTCTGTAAATGATGATTATGTATCACAAGTACAAGATGAACACAGAGAACAGAAAAGGTCATTCATCTCTCCCTTTCCTGACTCACCACTCCTTTTCTCACAGAGTCAGCCCATTTTTCCCTAATGTATAAAATGCCACATCTACAAGTTTTCACCAAGCTATATCAAGTTGCATCCCACAAAAGAATTAATCTTAGATTATCTGAATATTTTAGGGGAGTGTATTATTTTAAGAGCAATTATTCCTGATCAAAAAACCTTGCCACAAAAGATGAGCAATAATTACAGTAATAGGTTAACTACTGAACAAGCAAAGAAACATGAATAATGAATATTTTAGGTTTAGAGACGATGTACCCACCAAAAGAAAATTGCCTCTCGTATAATTATAGTTCATTATATATTCACCTACATATGTTACTTATGTAAAGAACCTCCATTTTCTAGAACCATCCCTGTGTGGCTGCTACACATCTGCAAAGAGAAAAATTTAGCCAAAACCTGAAGACTTTGTTAGCAGAACACGCACTGAAGTATTTTGAAAATTATACAGAAAAATTTATTTGGGGGACAGAGAAAAAGGGGGGAAATCTCCATGTGCTGTGCTCATGTTTTAAAGTATCTATGTTTTTTCTCTTTTACCACAGCCTCCTGCACTCACACAATGCTGCTTGCATATACCCAAAAGATACATCAAATCAGCATCCTCCAGGTCACACAAATTTCTGAACAATTATTAAAGTGATAATATCTTTTTCCATTGCTGTGTAGTTACTCATTGAAAAATGTAAGCACTGGAGACAATAAGTAGTCAACAACAGGAGTAAAGTATTCACAATCTGATCCTAAGTAATGGGTCCTCAGTTTCTAAAATCTTGATTTGTAGCTCAGAAACTCACTAGGGACTCTGCAATGACCAGATAAGCACAGAGAAATTTTACATAAAATACGTAATTGCCAAACCTTTTTAATGGCCATCACTCTGTGAATACTCACTAAGCCCTCATTAACCTCTCAAAGCATTCTTACAACAGCCACTGAACTAACTTAAAATTCAGAAAGTATTTTCAATGTAGCATCTTTTCTTAGATTCCAAAATCTTGGTTAAAAAACCTGAAGAGAATCTAGAAGCAAACAGATGATTACAAACTAGGGTGGCATTACTGTGTTTAATGTTCTCTCACTAAACGTGGAACCACAATGATTAGTATTTTAACTGTTTGCACAATAACAATAATAATATTAAAGCATTAAACTATGGATTCCAAACTATTATTTCATTATTAAAATCAAGGACATTGAAACTAAAAGGGAAATCCCGTCATCCTTAGTATTCACTAGCACATGATTCTCCTTACCTGGTGCAGACATTAGATATTATATGACCCTGCAATGTCAGATCAACTTGCCATTTTCACAGATGCTACCCCTGTGGCCACAGGATCATCAGTGCTGATGGGAGGAAACAGTGGAACACACAGATGTGGGTAAGTCTTTGATCTGCTCAGTCTCCACTGTTGTGACAAAGCTCACACATCAGAAGAAAACCTTTTCATTAAACGTTTAGACTTAACAATGCAGCATTTTCCAACAGAACAGTGTTTTGTAATTCCTGGCCAGGCCTACTTCTGTGTTACACAAACTGACATTTATTCCATTTAGTTCAGTTTACATCAGAGAGGTTCATAAATATTCAGTAAAGGGGCACTTACAGAGCATCTGAATTTAAACACCTGGTCCTATGTGTACATGAATTTCAGTTTAAAATTCAAAACTGCTTAAGTTCATCAACCACTTCTCATTCACATGATTTAGTAAAGCTCAACAGAAAAACGTAGACATGCCAAAAACAAAGTTATTGTATGCATTATAAATTCTGACACCTAAAACTAACCTCTGGTATCTATATAATGGGAATAGTTTCCATTGCTTCAGTACCACTGACTGATATTTAACCTTCTGAAAATCAGGCCAGTTAGATTTAGGCACCAATCCATGTAATTGGAATCTGATTTTTGACTTCCAAATTGAAAACTTACTTAAATCTACTCAATGTTCCTGTCAACTAGTAAAATCATTAGAGGAATTTGAAATTTTAGTTTACATATATGCTGGACACCCTAAGGACACATTGTCAACCAATGGTACAACAAACACATAATGCAGACAAAAGGACTTCGGCTTCTCTTCTAGCATTGATCATATTTTATTTATTTTTCCATATGTTTTGAAATACATAGGTTTAATAATTTTGAGATTATGGTAAGAGATAAAATATATGTACAAGAAGAGCAAAACAAGCAATAATGTGTTCTGTCTGCACAGAAACATGGATCTCTACCTGACTGAATCATCAAAACATGTTTGTGTCTGTAGCTAAAATAGAAGCATTTCAGAGTACAGAATGGTAAGAATAGTAACCTGGCACAACTTCCTTAGCAGATGCTATTAATGTAATGAAACTAAATAAGTTGCATAGAAAGCCAACAATTTTGCTTTCCACAAGCACGCTATTACGAACACAGCAAACTAGTACAAGAGAGACTATGCGCTTATATACTAATATGTTTGAAGGTATGGTCTTAAAACAGTTAGGACCAATCCAATTAAAAGCTAGTACTGCTGTGCTATGACTACTTGGTGCCTGGCTGTGTACATATGACATATTGTCGTCACCATGCAAAAAACTATACATGAAGCAGTTAATATAACTACCATTCTCTGTATTAACCTGTTCACCAAAATTAAAGTGTGTCAGTCAATGAGTATTTGCAGAGAAAGCAGTCATAACAACCTAGCAGAGACTGAGAACAGCATTGAATACACGATTGCCAAGAGTAACCCAAAATTAATTTCCCAGAGGTCCAGTCATGGCTCATGTGTTTTGCTGACAGAAAGCTTTGGCAAAACCAGTAAGAGCACAAGTTAAAGAAGAAAACAAAACCCAAACTTGCTTACAGCACTCTGGATTGTTCCAAGATGCTTCTAAACAGATTAAGCAATAGATTAAGATAGAAGCTGAACTTGCAAGAGAGCTATTTTGCAAAAGAAACTCCTTCAAACTAATAGTTTTTTGTATTATAGGCAGAAGCGTTTAAAGAAATTACGGTGTCACCTTTGATGGCAACCCTGCTTCCCTTGTAAAGAACTCTTCATCTTTAAGAGAAGAGTAGTGGAATTATACACTACAAGAAGGAAAACAGCTTAAAAACTGGAACAGGAACAAGAAGAAAGCAAAAATTGCTATACACTCATGTAGTGATATAAAGCTGTAATAAAAGCTGTCAGTAACTTGAGTGAAACAGAAAACCCCTTCATCATCAGTCCTTCTACTGTATCACATTTGCTCTATGTTTGTGATGTGGGAATGAAAACCCTGTTTGAGAAATATCGTTACAAATTCTTTGGCATTACTGTAAATATTTTACATTTTAAAAAACTTCTCAACCAGATAGTTTTATTCAAGACTGTATACATATGAAAACACACTCCTTTATGATTCATTGCTCTTGAATGTCAAATTTGTTTTTGAAGTGACATGCAATACCTCATCCACCCATGAAATCCAGATGAAGGATTATATATAGTCTCTAGTCTGGATTTAATTGTAATTACTCAGAATTCACAGCAATATATAAAGAACAACCTTTAGACATGTCCAGTACAAATGGCACTAGAAAAATATAGGGAATCTGTCTGATATTTTGAATGATATAATGATGCTCAGAATTCTCTCATATTTTATTCTCCTCCTTTCAAATTCTAGACTGAAAAAAAAAGCTGACATACAGGAAGGTGAATGCAAACAAATATATATTTTATTAAAATAAAAAGGCTAGTTCAGGAAGCTTGATAATAAAGCCTAGTATATTATTCAACACTAAAATTTCTAAAATTATAATGAGATGGTGCATGAACATTCACATTATGTTAATCTGAATTCCTTCAGGACCATCCATGATAAAAGCTGAATCTGACAGAAACCATTTGTGGCTAAGCAACAGTTTCTGCAGTCACATATCTGAAGTGCATGTTAGTTCTGTAAAAGTGCTTTGTTCTTAGTCTTCGGAGCTGTTCTTCATTAGACATGCAAAGCTCACTCTGGTATAATTTCACCAAGTTTAAAAGGCAGAACAGAAAAAGTTTGTCTTATAGAACTATAACATGAAATATTTAACTGAAATTCTATTTGGATGTCCAAGCAATTGAAGCAATCGTTGACTCTTTTTAGGCAAAACTTAGTCTACATTTTTAAATTTTAAATAAATGATTCTATGACTCTAAATACCCTGTGGTTAGCATATAATGATTAAAGAATCAACAACAGTAACTTCATTATATGACTTCATGTATTATTTCTTAAAGCCAACATATATACATTTTGTCATCCAAAGTAACGTGGTTTACTTCTGCTGGAAATTGAAGTAATTTATTCTTGTGATCTCAAAGGTGAAAAACTGATCCTTATTTTGTAACAGATGTTTATTAATTATTTGAATACTGAGCAAATAGTTTAGAGAATAATTCTAGTATTACAAACATTTTCCTTCATATTAGGACCTCATGGTTCTTAGCCATATAGTGTGATTTGTGAACCTTAATTATGGCAGTCATTTAAAATGCCTCTCGTAAGCTGGCAGTGGAGTCTTTTCTTGTGCAGTCAGCAACATTCCAGCATACATACATAAATATTTCTTAAAACTCTAGTCAACTTTTCTGCCCTGAAGTAAACCCAGAAAAAGATGGGGAAAACTCAGGGAACAACAATATTTACACTTTTAACCTCCTCACCAGAAACATGGTATCTTTGTGCTTAGCAAATACAAACAGCTTTCAGGAAAAAATGAAACATCCAAGAATCTGTCTGCTTATGGTCAGCAATATGGCACCTTCACTTTGTTGTTCCAGTGCTTCTAGATAATCAACTATACCACATTGAGAGTCAGGAGAAAGCAAAGAATCATAAGAGTAGTAAGCACTGAACGGAATGTAAAACTGTTTGCCTTTCTGTTACAACAGTATTGTTACGTTTCTATTTTTCTTACATCTCACATTTTCAAGCCCTAGTGTCAATGATTTATTCTGAAACCAAATTAACCAATGAATTTAGTTAATGTGCTAATGGGACAAAACAAAAAGAAAACAAGAAATCTTTGAGAACCACTTATAAATTGCAGGCAAAATCAAAAACTAACTCTATTTGGGGAAAAAAACCAACAAGACACAATTTCTTCCACATTAAAAACTCCAACACAAAGACATGCAGATTAATCACAGTTCTTACATAACTGGGCCAAGCTGTCTCCACCCTCTCAAGGGGAATAGACTTTCAGTTCTTTTTCATTGCGGAAATATAGAGTTCTTTGAGTTCATGCACGCATCCCTCAGTTCCACATTCCATGTGTTTCCAAGCCAGTCTTCCATTTCCAGCATGTCCATTCCTACAGCCACAAATGGGGGAAAAACTCTCTCTAGTTCAGCAAACAATGGATTACAGGCAAAACCTCCCCTCCACCAATCTCCAAGAACATCCATTCTCTTTCATTCTGCACGCTTCCACAGCAAGATGGCTGCTGTGTCCAGCCCAGTGCCATGTGTGTCTTCTCTAAAGAAATAGACAGAGCCTAGTGAAGGAGGAGCTGGAAACCCAGAACCAGAAGCTCCAAAGCAGTTGTATCAGTTTGCAGACTCAAAAATATTTCACAAGTTGCCATAGCAACTTCCAAATGCCTCAGGCCAAGAAACCCGCCAAATTCAAACCATGACATTCAGAAATTATGCAATTCTCATAGCACATCTTTTATCAGTAATTAAACAAATCAAGTATAATACAAGGTAGGACCAATGTCTATAAAATTCTTTTAAGAATATGTAATATGTAGCTCAGTGACAAGATCTATAATCATCTGGTTCAAGATTTACATCTCTAGAGTTCTCCTGCTGTTGCTGCACACAGTTTTGCAAAGGTGTATTTATTTTGCTGTGCTTCACTACCTCTGTGTTTCCTTTGGGTTTAGCTACCACAGTAATATATCACCAACAATATGAAAAGCTTAACGGAGCCACCAGGCATTTATAAGATTATCTTCATAGTTCCTAAGGAAAATGAAGTAGCAGTATCCCCACTGGTGGAAGCACACCTGGAGACAGAGTGATTGAAGATCGGCTATTCTAAAGCAAATAGTTGCAGAGAAAGGAAATATTTTATATACAAATACATAGGTAAATTTGAAAAATTGAGATCATTGATACGTGAAGAATTTCCTGTAGTTCAAGTGTGCTTGACATGTACCTTACTCAACATTATTACATCTAAGTGATGGGCCACGGCAATTAATACAATAAACATAATGTCAAAACACCAAATCTGGAGGAAAGGTCTCTCAAAACAGGTTTTCATTGTGACTATTAGGCACTTACATAACTTAGTACTCCCTGGTTATCCATATAGCACTAGAATTTAAGAATACTTGTCTGCCACTTCACTGGTTTTTGTCTTATCCTAAAAGCAACACCATTCTTTATCATGTCATGATAGGGTTTGGACTTAAAAGTAAACATCCTTACAGATTTGAATGTAACATAGCTACTCATTTTAAGGTAGCGCTGAAAGTAAATGCCTGTAGAAATCCCAGTGCTAAAATACTACACTATGCAGCTGCTTATCTTCTAGACCAAAGGAAACATAAAGAGTGCCTCATTTGGTCATTTCTTACGACTACTGACTAAATGACTAAGTCATTTCTCATAGCTGCTGACTTAATCCTCAAGTCTTATTCTCAAAAATATGATAACCAGAAATTCATAAGCATAACTTCAGAAGAATTTATTGTCATCAACAGCTTCTAGGGATTATGAAAAATACGGAAGCCTGCACAAACTTTTGCAACTTATTGGCAGTTACAAAGAAAAATGCTGATTAAAGATTACCACACCTTAAAGAGAAACACTTCACTACACAGCTTGGCTGGAAAGGAAGACAGGACATGTACTGCCCTTCTCCACAAAAGCACATTCTGAGATTGAGGCAGACATAAATCTTTATTATTAGTGCTAATCCTTGCACTTTTTAATGAGTCACCACCAAGGGATCTGAAAGGGAAGTGTAGAAGCAGCATATCGCACCGCATAGCTCCAGTTTCTCAAATGTCAATCAGCCTTTGTTTCTGGAATACATTTGAACAAGTGAACTACATTTGAACTACAAGAATGAAACATGAATACATTTGAACTACAGAAATCAATACAAGACATTATTATTAAATCAAGGGTATGGGTTATTTTTTGACTCCTCCAACAGATAGTTTACTTTATCTTGTATTATTCTTGACCACTTCATTTTCTTTGTATCCTTTGGTCAACTTTTGCTTTGCGTGAGCTATCACTTCTATTCAAACCAATTCCATTAAATCCATTCATTAAGTTCTTTAGTATATGGTATATGCTTTAAAAGCAATTGATTATTGCAGTAGCCTGCAGTTATCAGCTATTCACAAAGACTGAACAATGGTATTAATTGCAATATATATTTTTTAGCAAAAAATTTCATTGGCAAATCTATGTGGTCAACTAATTGTTTTGAACAGGAAAATAAAATCCATTCTTATAAACATGATTTACAGTAATGGGATGAATAAGTCCAAATAAAGAATGGATGAGTACATTCAAAAAAAACTCTAAAAAGCTGCATAGGCACGTCTTCAGCCACTGTGATTATTTTTTACAACAGTTTTAGAACCAAATTTAATATTTAATAAGGTCAAGTGTAAAAAGGCAGAGTTTTTTAAGGGCCTGAAAAAAAATGAGGGCCCAGCTCATACCTCTTATGGAAGCTTAAGGAAGATATGTCTGTCACAGTAGATAGAAGCCCTTGTTTTTAAATTATAGTAACAATATATATATAATGACATCTTCAGGAAGTTATGAGTCTTCACATGCTTTTTATTTTAATATGGGGTTTCAAAAGTGAGCATGGTGGGACAGTAAGTTTATATTAACAAAATGCGCAGTCATTTGCCCTGTCTGAGGGCAAGTGACGTTTCTGATAATATCTGGTGAGCATAAATTGAACTGACCTTGGGAGAAACCTTAGTGTCCTCATGTGCATAAACCAGCGAGGAACTATCTATATGCAGTTTCACACTTCATGAACTCTTACACATTATTCATCTAAATCAGAGATCCAAATCTAAAATCTGGCACTTGGGACACTGTGTGGATTTCTGATATTCCTTGGCAAATGCAGGGTCCTGAAATAAATGGCTAGATTTAAATGATTTACAGATGTAGGGGTAGGATAGCAGGGGAGAGGTCCATTTTCATTTCTTATTCCAGATGCACACCTAAAGAATAGATAATCATTGTTCTGTCTAATGGTGTTTCAAAACACCATGTTTGAGTGAGCACAATGGCATGGGAACTGATTATACAAAACATGAGTGGAGACTACAGAATTTCCTAGCATCTGGCATACTCAGTTAAATGAAGAGCTTGTCATATGCCGGCTTTTTGACTGGCACGTCACCTAAAGTCTGCAGTGCTACAGCACGGATGAAATGACACAGCTGATACACCAGGATGTGACATACCTTTAATTTCACATGCCATTCAGAGCTGCATCCTCCACTGTGAAATGTTGTAGAGGCAGATTTTTCAGGTGATGTTACATTATTTTGCTGGACAATTTGCTCCAATTTAAAGTCACAGCACAATTAGCATTTGAGATTAGAGGAAAAATATTAGCCAAGCTGTTTGAATGGCACACTTTAACTGGAGACTCTATCTTCTCATAATGCTAATCACCACTGCTACTGCCACTAATTTTACATTCAGGACATAAATGCTTTTTTCAGAATTGGACTATCAAAGAAGGCACATGGCAAATGTAGGCCAGAAATCTGGACATAACTATTTTGGGCAGAAGTAGAAAAACAATTAAAACTGCCAAAAAGCCTATACATTCATTATACAAAATACCAATAAGGTACGTGGTTTAATGCATATTATCAAAATGTCCAGTTATATGTTTTCATTCAAAATGGCAAATCACACTAAACAAGCCTGCTTTAAAAAGCTACAGCAACAGCAGAAATACCAGAAGGGTGCAGTGCCATGAATGCAATTACAGAAATAATCTTTACTGTTGCATCAAATCATAAAAATCACAAAATGCAGTCACAGACACACAGCTGAATCAGAGTTGCAATACAAAGCTTTTGATAGGGTTATTCATAAAATGACAAAGCAAAGATCTACATTGCTTTTCTCTGAAACTTTAAATACACAGTATGCAAACAAAACAGGCTATTCTCAGTCCTCCCCCTTATTGACTTCCTTATTGAATATGACCAGCACCTCCACCTCATGTCCACCTTCCGATTTCTCATTTGAACAGTATTTCACATCTTATTTGAGAAGTGAAATGATGACCACTTTGATGATTAGCAAACATTCCAGCTAGATTATGCCTTTAATTTTTATAAGCACACAATATATAACAACTTCTATTCGCTCAATAATTATGCTTTTAAACATATAAACAGAATTTGAATGCTACTACAGGTACTGTTTGGATAGCAATGGAAATGTAAAGCTTGGTTTGAGAAGGAAGGTTTTACCATTGGTATGCCAATATAGCTCAGCCACTGTCTGAACATTCCTATCCCAGGGTAACACCATCTTGGTGCCTACGTAGTCCTTGGGCTTTCTGACAAAACACAGAAATTGCCTACTCTAAAACGGGGTTGGTAATCCAAAGGATTTGATCAATTTGCCATTGTGGACCAATGCCACCAACTCAATTATGCGACAGTCCGGTGAACCAGTGTCCACCTCAAGCCAAAGTAAAAGCAGATGAAATCATGGCAAGCTCTGTATCCTACTGCCACTCCAACAACTCCATCGCCACCATTTTGACACAGTAGAAGGAAGGTAACAACACATTCAGTTCCGAGACTCAATCTATTAAAATTCTAGGACACATAGAGCACACACAGAGCATTTTCCACATGCATTCCTTACGTTTTTTTCCCTACACTTCTAATATAAAGACTCACAAAGGGATTCAAATCTAGTTCCCTTATATTAACGAATATTTTTCAAAATTTACTGGAAAAATGAGTCAATTACTGCCACCATCTAAGCTGTAAAAAAAAAAAAAAAAAAGTTAAAGAAAGAAGGAAAAAAAGAAAACCTGGAAAAAATCATTACTACTTTCTCACAGAACAAATGGTATTGAATCATCAATAAACGCAGTGTGAGCAGTTTGTAAAATTATTGCCTATCAGAGAAAATAATTTTGAAATATAAAAAACAGCTCTGAAAACTAGATAATAGAATGTAAACACAAGCTATTCATTGTAGTCTGAATTACCCACCTGACTCAGTGCTATAATTTTCTAGGTAGCAGTAGATGAAAGGATAGATAAAACCGTGAATATCTTTTCCCTTTACTCTCTCAGTGAAGAAATGGCTGAAGAAAACATCATCTGAAAGGGCACATTTTCCATTGGATTGCAAAAGCTGTGATATACTGAAAGCCTGCTACCTTTTAGCTATGTTCAAATTAGTGATGTTATTTTGTAAAAATGAATAATTTATGAGAAATTATAAAATTAAAATGCTTCCCTCAACTCCCCTAACAATTTAATGCAAATATCTTAACTGTACCTCCCTTATTCTTCATCTCCTGTTAACCCTTTGCAATGGAATGAGGAGCTCTCTCCACTGGTTTGTATATTACCTCAGGCAGGAACACCCTTGAAGTTTAAATCACAGACTGGGACATCTCTATCACAATGATAATTATACAACAAAAAAATCCAAAAATACATTGATTATTTTTCCTAGAATTTTAACTGGAATTACTATGCATTGAACGCAGTATAGACTGCATATACAAAAAAAGGTGAAACAATCTGTGCACACTGTACAGTGTAAATACTTCTCTGCAAACACTGGCTGAAGAGTAGGCTGGCTGCATATTCATTGGTCTCCTCTTTTCACATAAATCAGAGCTGTCCAAAGTCTAATCAGATTTTCATTGGCTGCCAATGTTCCCAAAGGGTCCTACATTAGCCTGCACTAGCTGGCAGTTCTATAAGGAAGAGCCAGCAACACACTGTATAGCCTCCAGGGAGAATCCTTATGTTGAGCACATCCCTCCACGGCCAATTAAACTGGGTTTAGAGTCACCTTGCACTGTTGGCATGGTGCAAAAAGCCTGCAGTGCAGCTAAGGACTAGGGCCAAGGCATTGTCAGTTCTGATCCTAAGGTTGGGGAATGCTCTGTTGGAGAAATTTTAGAGTTACTTTCACAGCTCATTGCAGAAGTACTACACATATAACCTTCTCATAAAATAAGATAAAATCCCTGTGATAAAAGCTGCAAAAGAAAGCACTCTCATCTAAACACAGAGCAACTCCCTTACCCAGCAAAGCAAGAGATGGCTATGGTTGTTGACTACAGTAATATCTTAAAAAATCCTTAGAAAATATAAGTATACTGTTTGTAGGTATAACAGATTAAAAGGTATTTAGAAAGCTCTTTATTTTAGGAAGCATTTTAAGGGTTATGTTGCATGCAAAAGTTCTATGTTTATTAAATATACAAGACATTATTCAGTAGAGCATTTTTAGTGCCATGCTGCACAATGACAATCATCTACAAAATGCTGACTAACCAGCAGCAGCTGTTGAAGAACTTGCTGGAGCTGCAAACCACCCTTTCTCAGAATTTTGAACTAGAAGCTGAGAAAGCTGAAATATAAGGAGAGAGTAAATGGAAACAATGAATAAAAACTAGTAGGTGATTTCACAGTGCTTTCAGAAAGTGAAGATTAAAAATTCTAACACTGTATCCTCAATGAGAGGTTAACCATATGAGAACATTATTAAAATTCGTAAATACACTAAGAAGACTCAAAAGAGCAGCTGTTTAAATAGTAACACAAGCATTTCCCATTAATTAATAGTGAAATACAAGAATGCCATGAATATGCAATTGTTGCCCAAAAAGCTAACACATTCTGGGCAGCATCAAAAGAAAGGTGGCCAGCAGACCAAGAGAGATGATTCTGCCCCTCTATCCTGTCCTGGTGAGACCTCAACTAGAGTACTGCATCCAGCTCTGAAGACCCCAACACAAGGACGAGAACCTGTTGGAGCATATCTGGAAGAAGCCCATGAAAATGCTCAGAGGGCTGGAGCAAGTCTCTTTTGAAGACAGACTGAGAGAGTTGGGGTTGTTCAGCCTGAAGAGAAGACTGCTCTATGGGGTACCTGTCAGAAGAGCTGTTCACAAGTGCAGGGAAAGATAGGACAACAGCGCATGGATTTGCTCATGTATTTATGCTGGAAAAGAGTAGATTTAGGCTGGACATTAAGAAAAAATTCTTTGAGGCTGATGGATCACTGGAACAGGCTGCCTAGTGAGGTGGTGGGGACCCCATCCCTGGAGACATTAAAGGTCAGGCTCGATGTGGCTTAGAGCAGTCTAGAGATGTCCCTGCTTGTTGTAGGCATGTTGGCCTAGATGACCTCTGGCAGTCCCTTCCAAAACAAAACATTCAATGATTCTAAGCACATACATATATTTAAAAGCAAAGCCTTTAGCGTAAGGTCATGTTTTGAGCTGAAACAAAACTCTGTCCCACAGAGTACAGATCATTGTACTAGGTAGCTCCCGTGCATGAGGAATCTACAAACAATGGCACGAGTCCCCCTGGCTTTTGTAAGAATGTGCTTGGGCTCTGTGTCATCCAACTCCTTACAATCTGGGGGAATGTATACAATGTAAACTGCACAGATTTATTTTTTAAGCCTATTTTTAACACACATTACACAACAATGTTTCATGTTCTGGTACACATCTTAACACATTCCTGTGGGCCACCAATTCTTTGAAATGCTAAATTATACTTTGCCACACACACTTTTTAGTCCTGCACCAATTTCACAACTGAAGGATCTTTTCTTGCCTCTTACTTTACACACTTTTTGCATCAAATCATGGCCAAACTAAAATTAATTTAACACACTACATGTTGGTGACATTTTTCTATGCATAATACACTATTTATTTTTTTTTTTTGCTACATACTTAGAGTAAGAAAGAAAGTATCTGAAGTGGACTAATTCAAGAAACTTAAGAGCATCAGGATTTCAGAATTCAAATGCAGATCAGCTATTTGCCCTGAGAATAAGCAAACACTGAAAGGCAGACAAGTCTGTGTCTGTCCACATTTACTTCTGATAGTGTCCTTTTTTGAATGGAAATGGAAGGCATTTCTTCATACAAGTGGACTCCTAGGGCTAAAAGACTCAAATCTCAATAACCAGGCAAGGGGCGTATTGACAGAATGTTTTGAGATCACCAGGACGCAGTCATAGAAGTAAATGTTAAAGAGCTAAGGCACCTCATAACTAAAGCAGCATGTACTCCTTTAGAAACAATGTGCTTCAGCAACAGCAGCTCCTGAAAGGCTGCCTTCCAATGCAGATATCATGGATTCTTGCAGCATATTCATTTCATTTTAATGATCATTTCCAAAAAATTATCACTTCCACATGGGCACACTAAAATCAAATTTTTCTTCATCCTTTTCAGGATTCTAAACACTTTTCAGAATAAGTAACAAGGACATAAAGAAAATTTAAAGAGCATTTCTTTGTCTGAATTTAGGTATTGTTTTCTGTAAACATAGGCAAAAAAGCATTTGGAAAAAAAAAACCAACAAAAACCTTCCGTTAATTCCAGTGTAGTTGAACACAAGGGCCTGGAACTATAAACAAATGATTGCACTAATAGCAAGACTTCATTTCTCTATCGATTAATTTGGAGAGACCACAAATGACAGCATCCATAAGCTGCAAAATAAAGTTGGAAGCATGCAGCTGCAGCACTGTGGAGAAGCAGGCACGATGTTTCCACTAGGTGTTATGCCCTGTAGACCACAACTTACTACAAATCCATCTCTCTAGCAATTAGACACTGCAGCCTGAACTTTCCTTTAAAAAGGGCATGGAACAGATTGTGCTGAAACTAATAATTATTCCCACACACACCAATTCACAGCACGTAAAGAAAAAAGTGTCTCAGGAATCAACCATTAAAGGCTTCTCAAGGTACACAAATGTGCCACCAGTTGCATCTACCCCTTTTTAATGTATGTGTTCCATGCTCTCCTGGGAAAAACAAAGAACCATGCTTAGCTGAAAATGGCTTTTCCTTACAGGAATATTCATGAAAGAGGAGTAAGTGTTTTGGTACCAACACTTCTGAAACACAGGAAGAAACGTTTTAATGTAAACAAGTATGTTCTCTCACTTCTAATCAATAAAGTTTACAAAATGAAACAAAACTACTTGCTGGCCTGCACAGCAAAAGCAGCAAGGAGGCAGTTAAATCAATAAGATAAGCCAAGCAGTGAATTGTACAAGCTGCATTTTACTAGCCTTGTGAAAATATACAATTAAAAGCAGAGAGAGTTGTAAGAGAGAGTTGCACATTTCTTGGCACTGACTCTGTTGCAACTGAACTGCAGTAACATATGTAATTCATTAGGTTTGTACTTGCAACAGAGATGGAAAAGATGAGAAAGCTCATAGGCAGTAGACTGTCTTTTCACTAGAAAATAAACTGATGAAAGCTGATCAATGAGGAATGAGGAAAACTACTAAAGTTGCAGATTTAGAATCACTTCAAATTTACAAACAACATCCATTGCATTGTAGAATTATTTTTAAACACGAAACTCCAGGAAAAATATGTAAAATACATGAATAAGCTAATGGTTCCTGCAGAACTGAAAGATTCCTTTGCTTAGCATTAGAAGTTTAAGAGTTCAATCTCCATTCATGGATTTGCTTGTTTACCAGCTGTAAGACAGACTTCCCTCATATGTAAATCCAAGAATGCTACCCAGCTGTGCTTCTACATCTATAAGCTGCTCAACAGATAGTTAAATGTCTAAAACAAAATCAAAAGATCTACAGACGCAGTACTAGAATCTTCCAGGAATATTAAGAAAAAAACCCTACATTTAATGTTTTTTCAATCTCAATGACTTTTTTTTCTTTACAGTTGTCTCACTTGGTTGATCCTTCAGTATGTACAACATCATTGTTACACCCTTTTGTCATTAATATTACTACTAGTAGTAAGATTATGAAACAGCAAGTTCTATGCTACACGTTCACCTGTAGCCCCCTTTGGCACATTCAGTTCAAAACAGTAACAACCTGTTAAAACACTTAATTTTTTAAGATTTCAATTTTTCAATTGAATATTGACAGCAAGTGGGAGTTAAAGCACAGGAATCGTGACACGTGCACATTGATAAGGACTGAATATGGAATCAAGGTGCACTTAGAACTGACTTTAGAGGCCCACCAGCATATGGCTTCCTCCTCTAGTCGCGTGGTTTGGGGAACGAAGAATTTCTCTGTGTAGTGGGTTGTACCAACAGTAATGTAAATGGTATGGTTGATACTGGAACCAAACCTACCTCAATGGTCTGTAATATACCTCCTGTGATTGTCAATATTATTGATTGTCCCAAAAAGAAATTGAATTACAACACACATCCCATCTACTATGCAGACGCACTCCGGTTTTACTGCATCTCCAGAACACAGTAGTTCTAATTTTTTGTAATGCCCAAAAACAGGCAAATAACAGATTGATAACCTGGTAGGTATTTTTGCACACTTCTGTAAGCCCTGACAGTATGGACACTGAAAGAAAAAATATCAGCAGAGAAGAGCGTCTCTGTCATGATGCTCTGGAGAATACTAAAGAGCAATGTGGATATGACATTATGACTGCAGATAAGAGCACGGCTGAGAACCTCCACATAGAAGAAATCGGCTCCAGGGATTACCTGGTGGTTAAATCATTTCAGTGCTATCTGTCATTGTCATTACAGTGTGACACAGAACTGACTGTCTGTAGCCAAAGGTGAAAGAAATTCAGAAAGCACTGGCAAACATCTAGTTCAAAAGAAAGGTCTGGATCAGAGTTGTGTAACATACAGAAGATCTTTTAAATAAGAATAAAAGGAGAATTGTGGAATTTCTTTTTCCTTCAGACACTTATTTCTGCTTTGACACCACACTGAAACAGCAATTCCTCAAAGTTAGATGCACACAGGAAGAATAAATTTATCAGTATGCACTCCTAAATGGTTCGTAAAGTCTGCTGTCACTCAAAGCAGTTTGGGAAACTGGTGTTCGTCCAGATACTGTTGAAGCGTACTTCAAAACACGTTTCTTAGAATTCAGATCCCTCAGCTTTCACGTATTTGTTTTGAAAGGAAACACTGTGCGTCCTTCCTGTGTAGTGTGGAGACACCCAGTGGAAATGACAAAGTAGCACAGGGATTAAATGACCGGTAACTCAAGCTGCTGTTAAGAAATACCAGCTGTATCACAGAATCTAGGGGTTGGAAGCGACATCGAAAGACCATCTAGTCCAACTCCCCTGCCAGAACAGGATCATCTACAGTAGGTCACACAGGAATGTGTGTATCTTCTTATGCCGCAATTTCCAACCATTTGAGCATTGCCTGGGCTAGCAATTATGAGAAGTTCTCATTTTAATTGTGAGAAATTCGCATTTTAAAGTCATCACAATCAATACCTGAAATAAATTATACATTTTAAATCTTAGCACTAGCAATTTCTTCTTTCAGATTTCTTTTTTCCTGAGATATGGAAGGAATATAAATTATCTAAAACTCCAGATGAATTAAACATCATACATTTTCTTTAACAGTCACAAAATTGTGTACAAAATTTTCAAATAGATATTGAAAAATATCTATTGATATTTGAAAAATATTTTTAATAGATAGTTCATATTGTATTTTCTAATGTGATTCTATCTTCCGTTCCTTAAAATGCCATGTAATGCAGAAACAGGGGAAATGGTTCAACAGAAAGTACGCATGCTACTTACTTGGATGACGCAGAAAGGTCTGCTTAAAATCTCTTCTGTGTAGAAATCAATACAGTAAGTTTCCTTTTTTGAAGAAATGTTTTCCTTGAAGTGAGACTCCTTGGTTTTACATCTCATGACTAATGAGATCTTCACAAATCTTTGTAGATGTAGCAGTAGAAATTGCTTAAAACACTTAGATTCACATCTCCCTAATACTTTTTCAAACCTATTTTTGATAGACAACGATTACTCAGAAAAATGGTTACGTTCAAATACTTTTTGCATTGTTATCTTCTATACTCTTCACCTGACCAGCACAGCAGATGAAAAAACAAGGAAATAATTACAGCTCCACAATTCTGTGGGAAGCCACCACCAACATAATGTCCCAGCAACACATGTTTTTCATAACACATTACACATCAGCTGGATTAATGGATCAAAATGTTGTCCCTCTTCTGATGTCAGAGAGGCAGAAATGTTTGGAGCAGAAGCCAGCTCTGTGTGCTTTATTTCAGCTGAGAGCCTTCCATCAACAGAACAATTATCTACCAATTAATTACAGCCAGCATCTGGCACCTTTGTGTCACCAGAACAGTAAAAGATGTCAGATCAGTGTGGAGATACATGTCCCTTCCTGGAGCAGTTAGTGTGTAATATTTAACTATCACATCTTGTAGTATTGGTTTCACTATCTGTATATGCTTTTGAATAAATTAACAGTATGAATAACAACACTAAATGTCACTAGAAATGACTGAAAGAAACAGCAGATTATTATTAAACAAGAAGACGATACTGCTTCTTATTTTATTTGATATCTTTTGTTAACTTTGAATATTTAATTACCTTAACTTTCTTTGGTCTACTTAAAAGGAATAAGATAGATATGGGAACACTTTAATGAAGTTTATTTTCCATAATGGATGTTTAAAAAGCGTACTTATTTCATCAAAATAAGTATTCTTCTAAAGCCACTTGGAATTTACATAACCGTGTACACCTTTGGATGACAATTTTGGACAACCATGCACAATATCTCAGATGTTTGGGGTTTTTTCCTGAATAACTAATTTAGAAATCACTCTGTAGAATTGTATTTGGTTACCTCTTCATATTACCTGTCACTTTTTTGAAACTGTATTATATTACTGCATAACATGGTACTAAAAGATCCTTCTCAAACTCTCAGCCGTTAAATGAAGTTTTCACTGCTTTAAGTAATCAAGGAAACAAAACTATTACACGTATAATTTACCCTTTCCATTAATAATTTTACAGAACATCTCAGGTCTGTGGACAGGGCCTCGTGGGTGTTCACAAGTAAAACTTTATCTGAACATGCATAATCGATCCCTTATCTCTCTGAAAAAGTAGTATTTCAAATAGTCGTATAACCATAGTTGAAAAAGGATCATTGCTTCTGTTAAATGATCCTTTAAATGTAGGTACATTTGGAAAAATCTTAATGCACAAGTTTCTTTGACAACTTGAAAGGGGAAAACACAAAGGTAACAATTCTGATAAATACAGATCTTGCCTTCCCTAAGCACGGGTAACCACATATTCAGTAAACTTTAAAAATAGCCACTCAATATAGAATAGTTTTGAGAGATATGCAAAATCTTACTCTATATGACTAAAATTCAACAGATTGCACTAGCACTGCAGCTTTACAGCTGGATCTCCTGACACTCATTACATTTTGTGAGCTGTTTGTACTGTAGTTTTTTTATATTCTTAAAGGATTTATGGCATCCATTTCCTTTCAAATAAGGTCATTTTCAATTTAGCAGCATTCAGCAACCTGCAAATCTGAGTCTGCAAAGCACTCTTAAGAATATCACTTTCAGATGATGGATGTTTTCCAGGTGGTTTTGCAGAGAACCATGAAATGCAGCTGCTACAAAGCCTTTGATGAGACATAAGTAGAACAACATCAAAAGTGCACTTCTTTTTGAGCAAATACATGAAAGCGTAAAACCAGCTGACAGCATCACAACATGGAATTCATTTCTACTTGCAGACAGAAACCAAAAGTAAAGATGATTTCTACAGCCATTGCTTGGAGCATGGTCTATACAGTACAAACACACAGATTTTTAATACCATTATTATATAATCAGCCACAGAGCAAAAATTAAGCCTTTCAAATATAAATATAAGTACATGTATAAACACACACACGTGTATATATGTACTTCTCCGAGCTTTCATTTTAGTGCAGACAGCAAGGTGCATACACAAAATTCACAATGGCAGTTCTCCTCACAGCCTCACCTGGCCTCCTGAAAAGGTGTGGCATCTGCTACAGACAGTGGTGCTCAGGAAGCCCAAGGTGAGCACACTCACACTCATTTAGCTACTTCGGTAACACCTAGCTCAGTCCACGTGTTTCATCACACAATTATGAAACAGAAACACTTTCTGACATATAAAAGTTTGCTTCTCTAGGCAAAAATTTATTGAATGCAACTCAAGTTCCTAGCATAAACTTCTTTATATAATTTTGTTCAGCAGATGGAATGTTTATATTGTAAAGCTGATTTTCTGAAATCCCTATGCACATTTGGACCCAGCAGACTTGTTTTAGTTATGGACAGAAATGGACCTGAAAACCTTAATAACTTGTAAGAAAACAAGAAATTACCATTGGAGGTACACTACCGTGAACATTTCTTAGCTCGCAGGAAAAGACTTTGTGGGGAAACACAAACTTAATGCTTTGACTAGTGTAATTTGCCAGAGAACATTTCAACCACATCAGGCTTTATTTTGATCAGCTTTTGGGAACATTCTGATGAATGTGAATCAGCACTTACGTGAACATTGTGAACATTGCAAACATTGCAATGTTCACGTAAACATTCTTGCAAATATTGATTCCTAATCACAGCAAAACAACTGGATTACACTTTTTAATGTTTGTGTAACTTACTGCAAAGAGAAAACTGTTGCTGTTACAGCCACAAGCGCATGTTCCGTGGCAAACAACAGTAAGTGAAAACTTCTGCTTTTTTTAGACTACTATAGGCAGCACATTTTGTTTCTACAGGTAAGGAAGCCGGAACCTCCACTGAAAACCTTCACAACAATGCATGTAATCTAACTAAAGAATGTGCTCAAAGCCAGCAACTAGTACATCTCACCTACAAAGACTTTTCTTACTTGCGTTTCTTTGGTTAAAGCCAGAAGTAAGATGAAGCTTTGCTACTGCTTTCAGCAGGTTCAAGTAGAATCCAAGCTAAATAAATACTTAATCTGCTGCTGCCAGAACGAGCCTGGACCATAGTCATATCTCCAAGTCCATCACTTGCCAACTTAAACTGGTTTTTTTTAATGGACTGATGATACAAACTGTTTTTTTTTCCCCACTGGAATACAGAGACACTTGAAACAAAAAGGCTGTGCTGCTTACTGACATATTTGCTCTGGTAAATTTGATGCTAGCAGAACATGTATGTCAATGGTCGGAAAAACATCACTAGTATATTGCTGGCCTTCATAAGAGAAAAATGCTAAAGAATTCCTTTTTATCTTAGGTAAGAGACATATCCACCTGATCTACAGAGGCTTTACTTTTGCTTATTGCCCTAAACCAAATCTGATCTTTAAGCAAGGACTAAAGCTATCAAGAAGTTAACCTGAAATTATGATCAGAAAAATACTTGTTAAAAATGTGTTAACTGTATTTAGTCATTCTTTCATTATCTGGATATGTTGTTTATTTTCACTCTTACACATTCCTTTAGTAGTATTTGCTCTTCAGTGTCACTGCACTTGTAAGTACTGTATCCTGTTTTGGTGCACTAAACTCCTCAGTGTTTTGCAATGAAAAACATTTATTTTACAGGACCAAAAAAAGCAAAAGAAGTTTCATTTCAGCACCATTTACAGCCATATGGCTTCAAGCTTCAACACAGTAGGTTTAGACTAGACATCAGGTAGAAATTCTTCACATTGAGAGTGGTCAGGCACTGGAATAGGCTGCCCAGAGCAGCCCACCATCCCTGGACATGTTTAAAAGTCACTTAGATGTAGTGTTAGGGGATTTGGTTTAGGGGTAAATTTGTAGTCTGGGGTTGATGGTTGGACTCAATGATCCCAAGGGTCCCTTCCAACTTGAATGATTCTATGATTCTATGCTAATTGTTAATCATTGTAAAGTATAAGGACATTTCAGATTTGTTATCCTGCAACAATTTCTTCCAATAAAACAAAAAACTGTACATACTCAGTTCATGGAGTTACCTACCAAACTAAAGTGTCTTAGCAGCTTTCTCCCTTCTATTGCCACCATCCTTGGCTAGTCAGATTTCCCAACAACATCCTTGCCAACACAGAATTGTCCCACCACCATTCACAAGTTTTCATTTCTGATCAAGGCATAGGTTTCAGCTTTTTCCTTTCATGGTTCTTACATAACAGCCTCCAGAGGACAGGATTCCTTGTCCTAGGCTTGCAATGCATGTCCCTTCCCTTTCTTTTACATGAACTAGTGTTACTCTTTGGTACACCACTACCTTATCCGGAATGTCTAAAATATTTTAGGAGGTTGAGCTTTGGTTTTTGTTTTGTCTTATTTTTTAAGAGCCTCACTTGAGTTTTGTATCTGTGACAACTTTTCCACCTGATAAACACTTTCAAGATGCTCCCACTCACACACACAATGAAATGTCTGACATAACAGGAGTTGTACCAGCCAGCATATATCTGTATTTTACATACAGGGTCCTTGTATGTAAAATGCAGAAAATTCACCATTTTTTGCAAGCTGAAAAGTGTCCCATTTATGGTGCTAAGTAATGACAAAAGGCAGTGAAGAGGACATAACATTTACACCAAAACTGCAAAGTATCTTGGAAGCACAGCAATGTATTTCAGAATGCTATCCTGAAAGATTACTTCAATATCATTATTCTGTGTCTGCCCACTAGCAGAAAAATCTCTATTGTCAGAATTACAGATAGTCAGCCTGGGTCCCGAAATCTATAGACAAAACACTTTTTCATGAGGACAGAAGACATTTTTTCATGCTCACCATAGGATATTTGCACTTTCAAGGATGTCCCAACTAGAAATAGCACTTAAAATGTATCTGCAACATTTCTTTGACATCTGTCACACAGTTGAACACAGCCCTTTCCAATAACACATTCTCATGAATCATCTACTTAAAATCTACCTCATGTGCCAAAAAGATGGTGGTAATGGAAACCCGACAGTTTTTTGGATTTGTTACACTGATAAAAACCAGGCAATAGACCGAGACACGTCCAAGCACCTTGGGAAGAAGATTGTATGACATAGTTGGATTCTATCTGTGCTACAATTATTTGGCTTTTCAGCATCAAAAACTAAAGTTATTCACTTCCCATTTCACGTCAGGTTAGCAATCAGCCACCACCGACCACCTTAAAAACAGGACATCAGATATAAGCAGATAGCCTAAGCTTGGTAGAACCCCAGTAGGTCCCATGATCAAGGAGGCAGCAACAAAGATACTTAGATTCAAGAACATACAAACATATTTACCCTCCATTCGAGGGCCCTCATGAACCCCATCTTATCTACCAAGCACTGAATCACCCATAAGGTATTTGAAAAAGATGCTGTTTATATGTTTTAAATTTTCTAGTGGAAATTCTTGAAGTGTTGTAAGAAGAATCTCCGCCTTAAACCAGTCAACTTCATACCCTTCCTCCAGTGGACATCAAGAGCAGATATAAACGAAAGGTTGAAAGATAACTTGGAATTATATTTCCAAAGTACACTTCACCAGCCTTCACTAGCTTGCCGCTCAGATTTTCTGACTAAGAGGGAATAGCTTTCTGCTTCCCCATCCTTCCAGAATTTTTCTTTCACAATTTGCATAGCCACCTCTAAAATTCACATAAAATCTGCAACAGGATAGAAGGGTTCCACAGCCAATTGCGTGGTGAACACCACATACAGTTTTTCATAAAACCTGCTCATGTACCAAAATGGATTAAACTGTCTGGCGTTACTTCTGCAGTGCACATTACAGGGAAACTACTGCAGCGTGTACTACACACAAATTATCGATCAGTAATTTGGAGATAATCCTTGCAATGAAAACCTGTTGTACAGAATCAGCCAGAACATAGTTACACAAATGATGCCTCAGACAACCTGCACATTTACTAAATAAATGGATAACTATCCTTGAGATTATGAAATGTACTGCTTCTGCACCTGTGAAATCACTGCATGTATTAACCACAGATTCAAATGAACTGAGATGTGCAAGCTGCTAATTTTATTGGCAGAGTGATAAAAGGAGGACAGTCTGAAAGATCATTTCAGTTAAGATAAGAGAGGATATCTAACATCTTATAAGTGCCTCACACCACATCTGAAACGCTTTCATGAAAGACCATCATTACAATGGCTCTCTTTAAATAACAGTAAGGGCTGACATTTTTGCACTACTTTATTGACCATTCATTCTATATTTTTTTTCCATGATTACTTTATAACACAGTCCACAAGTAGCAGGATCTTTTGCAGATGTACTCCTGAAGTCAATATTGCTTACATGAATACACGGAATCATAGAATCATTTAGGTTGAAAAAGACCTTTAAGATGGTCCATTCCAGCCATTAACCTAACTGTACTAGGGTCACTACTAAACCATGTCCCTAAGCTCCTTATCTACATGACTTCTGAACACTTACATGTTAGAATGCTTTGCTTAGTTACGGTTGTTGTTGGATCTTGTTTGGTTAGGTCTTTTAACAGTTTTGATATTGCTTCCACCATTGAGTTTGCAAGCATGCAGCAAGAATATCGCAATCAATTTTGTTGCTCTGCAAAATCCTGAAATTCCAAGATGCAACCCAAAGTCCATTATCTGTAACGATACCCACTGAGATGCATGCTAGCCTAGCCATGCTGCAGGAGACACTTCCATTATAGCATGAAAAAAAATTTATTTCTTAATTGCAAAAGAAACTGTCATAAAGTACACCTGATTTGTTCCATGCTGACCCAATGCTTGTTAATTTACTGGAAACCTACTGCAGACACCATACTTGTTTCACTGCTTTTTTGGCTAAAACTCTATCATCTATAATGAATTTGTTTTTCAAAGGAGATTAGCTTTCCAGAAAAGGTCAAATATGGATTGTTCACATAAGCCTGAAAAATCTGTTTTTCAGACCTCCTTTTCCCAAGTTTTTCACAGTAAGAAACATCACATGCAAGAGTGACCTGGAAAATAACTTGCGGGTTTCACACAAGAATCAGCATTAGCATTAAAAAAGAAAGGCAGAAACTGAGTTATTTTCTGTACCCATGAATCACCATAATCTTGTATTCACAATGACAGCTACTGTACGTGTACACTAATATTTATATTGTTCCTGTGTGGTGTTTAGAATGTAGATTTTATATGACATGGCCACTAAGCTCCAAACATTCTAATATATTTCAAGCCAAAGCTAGAAGAATGCAATTTGAAGTGCTATAGCAATAGCTGCAAACTAAGCACACTCCCCAAGAGATGGTCTTCCCAATGAAGGGACAAAGCACACAAATATAGATTTTATCTCTCATTCACTTTTATGGCACAGTTATTATACATATTACTTGGTAATTCTAAACCCTGAGTATTGTATTCAGCTTATAAACTGTTCCACCTTAATTTTAACACAGCTGCTTCAAAGTCGTTCTTTCTAAGATGCCAATAAAAACAATTTATAGAAACAAGAGTCAAAGCACTATCTGTCAATTTATAAAGTTTGGGGTTGCCTTTAGTGTCATTTTAATGGGATACATCTGTAACTGATATATTTTCTCTTAGGGTGAAAATAAATAAGATGGTAACACATTAATGATGAATACATCAATCAGTGAGAACAGGCTCTTTGACATATGATGCTGATTAAATCATGCAGCAAGCAAACTAGTGCACCAGTAATGAATTAGCATCAGGACACCTGCAAAGAGATGCCCACAAACTCTTTGATATGCCATGCTGGCTGTAGTATTATTAAATTACAGTAGTTGACTGCAAATAAAACTGTTCTTCCAAACGTCTAGGTTAACAACAGACAAAACTCCCTAAATACTGAACGTAACACTAGTAACAATGATAGTTTCTAAGACTTCATCTGGAAAATTTTGTTATATATCCATTATAATGACCTTTTTTAACCTTGAAATGCACTTTTTTTGGAGTTTCATTTTAAAGGATTTGAAAAATTGATGATGGGGATAATTTTTCCCTTGCCTGGAACCTAAATTTTCTTATTTTCAAAGATAAATACGTTTTGTGGAACTAATGATCTCATCATATATGAAAAAACCTAACCATACATAAACTTGGGATATTTTTTACCTGAACCAACAGAAAATAACATCTAAAGGTCTTGTGATCACTGCATAATGCTTCTTGCCTCTCTGGATTTGTTTAATTCTTATTACTCTTAATGAAGCCCCTGGTACATTCCCACAAGTCTCTGTGTTTCAGGTGAGGATTTCATAGGGTCCTTTATTTAGACAAGCATCATCTTACTTCGACACCTGTCTTCTCTATCACTGATGACAGGCACATGCCATAAAACACTTTTCACCGAAAAAAGAAGTCTTCTCAGGAACTGCAAGATATTTCTAATTCCTTTCAGCTGATTGCTGCATGGGAAAGCCTTTGTTTCCCTAAAATAGATCATACTGACTCAGACTAACTTGTCTGAATCAATCAGCTTGCTATACACTCGAGTCAGCTTTAAAACAAGGTGTGCTTTTATGACTGCCACCAGTGTTGACTGTATAACAAGCTGGGCAGTCAACGCTACAGTCAAAGGGGGCAAATATTTGCACATCTCATTAGCTTTTGCAGGACAAATAGACACCTTAAATTTCTCATAAACAGTCACATACTCTCCAAAGTACTTGGAAAAGGGATTCTCCAAAAAAAAAATGAATTATGTTTCATCATTTAAAATATAGGAAAAATTAGTATTTGAAAAAGATGTAAAGGATAGAAGAGCAGTTAAACTTTCTCTGCCCCAAAATGTATTTTGTGGAAGATTTGGTTCTGAAAAGTTCTGATTTCCTCTGAAGGAAGAAGACAAGCTCATTAAAAGCAAATTTTAAAAAGCATTATATATTTGTGATGCAAATTTTGTAGAAGTGTGGAAATGTCCAAGAAACAAGAGCTTCTCCATCTTTCCACTCGCCCTCCAAAAACATAAAACACTAAGCAAATCTATCAGGAAGCTATTTCTAGAACTACATAGCTACTAGATGAAACAAACAGCTGATGGATCACTTTACTAATAGAGTGAAGGCCACCACAAGTTAAAACTGAAGATAGATTGTACATTAGAAACTATTGCCAAGACCATAACTCAGACTGTACAGTATGGAATCTGTGGAATCCATCTGGCAAGTGCACAAGAAAAACCTCCATCTTCTTTGGTACTTATCAAGTTGGATGATTCCACAGAACTGTGAAAGTTCTTTCAATTTATTTTAAGATACAAAGCACTGCAGACATATGCTTTAAAAGTCCACCTAGACAAAAAAGAAAATCAACAATTTCAGAACAGAAGTGCTATCAGGGGTAATTCAGTTTATGGTTTGCACCAGAACTACAAGTGAAAAAGCTAACTTCTATCTAGAACTACAACCATTTTGTCAGAAAGTATTTTAAAGAATGATGCAGCAATTAAAAAAGTTAATTAGCACCTCTTCTCTACATCAGGGAGACAGAATCCACTAAATGCTTCACCAGCTCTATAGGCATAGTTGTGTACAAATTTTCATTCTGACTCTTCAGGTCAAATTGCAAAACACAGGGAATTTCTTTGAAAACAAAAAACTTTAAAAAAAAACACAAACGCACCAAACATCTCAATAACCAACCAAAGCCCACAAACCCAGTCAAAAATCAAGGAAGACACTGAAAGCAAGCATAGTTATCGACATACAGATTTTCATATAGACTACTACCCAGACATATAATATTGCCTGCTACAGAAAGAGATCAATTACTTGATGAGCTCCATCTGCATGGCAGATTGCACTCATACTGGCATGCTTACATATTTCCTTCTTCCCCTCTACAAAGTCCCTAGGCTGGAAGTGGTCTGTGGCTCCACATGCTAGAAGCTTTTTGTGTCCTTTCCCATCTTCCCGTTAACTTCTAGCAGTCTCATCATCTCTCCTCTTCACACTGCAAGGGCACCCTACAATCTACTTGATCACCTCTTGTCTATCTACTGGATGCTATTCTTAATTCCTGTCTCAGAGTTCTGAATGTGTTCTAAACTTAGCAGAAACAAGTTCACAGATTACATTCCTGTCAGATTTTTTCACATGCTACAGTGGATGGACCAAATATCCTTGCAATTTTAGTACCTGTCTTCACTGAGGAAAGTTTAAAAAGTAAAGTAGCATGGACGTTTGAAGACTCTGTCTGAAAGCCACTAACACATATATGTGCTTACCCAGTGCTTTTCTGGGAATGTCTTCAGACACGGAGCACATGAGTATATTTCCTTCTCATCTTAAGTTCCAGTCCAAATATGCGCAAATTATAAACTACTATAAGCTATGAACTTGTTTTATACATTTTTCTTCCTTTTGTTCTCATGCAATTATCTGATGATTTCTTCTGGACTATCCTGGATCGTATCCCTTACAGGCCCTACAAACAGCTCTACCTTATTTCACTCTAGGCAACCTTGAACGTTGCCTACAGACACTTGCTATTATTTCAAGTGCCTAAAGAACATAGGGCTGAATTTTTTTCCCATTGGTCCAATACAATTTCTAATATATGAACAGTCTGAGTAATATTTTGAGAAGCACAGAAGCATGAATATATTCTTGATCCAAATGAATACTAAGTATTAGTATCCCCTTTAAATCAGGTAAATGCAGTAGGGAGAACATGATGACAGTGTTAAAGTTAACAATCCAGTGCAATAGTATTTAAAACAGATGTGACACTACCTTAATTGTATTAAATGCTACACTGGACAAAGTGAAGAACAATGAATACATTGTCCCTGAAGTCCTGAAGCAGCATCTTGACCATTACCTTAAGGATGGCATGGAACTTCACGTGTGCTTTGATTGCCCTGCTATGTCTAAACATGAATCATTAATCCAAACAGTCCTCACATTATTTTTCCATACTCTTTGAAGACCTTTAAAAAGGAATCTGTCTTGTTCCCTAATCACAGCAATATTGGTGAAAGGCTATTTGGGATACAATGGTAAGAACAGGAGTGATAGATGTCATCTAGCACTATTATGCTAAAATGATCAGAACTCAGCTTAAAATACATATATACACTTCTCTTTAAAAAAAATTCCATCATCACGGAATCACAGAACATAAGGGATTGGAAGTGACATCGTAAGATCATCTAGTCCAATCCCCCTGCCAGAGCAGGATCACCTAAACCATGAAGGAAAAAGATGTGTTAGAAAGCACCAGCAGCCACTCCCCAAAAAGTAACCACATCTCAATTCCACCAGGACCAAGACACTCTTGGAAGTTTACAGAGTTTTTTTATGCAAAGATTCAAGATAATTTAGAGTAGTTCCACTGTAGTCCCAGTGCAGCCTGCCACTGAGTAGTACTGCAGTCTCATGCTACCTACAGCCAGTAGAAAAACCTGTAGTTTGGATGTGTTTTTTTTCCCCTACAGTCTTAAGCTAATTATGTCAATAAATTCACTGACCCTCAGATATACCTCCTTGAAGACTATCTAACT
Source organism: Phoeniculus purpureus (assembly GCA_028565055.1). Taxonomy (NCBI): domain Eukaryota; kingdom Metazoa; phylum Chordata; class Aves; order Bucerotiformes; family Phoeniculidae; genus Phoeniculus; species Phoeniculus purpureus. Next base: position 4,853,220 of record JAOXOE010000745.1, on the reverse strand, counting down.
CTCCTTGAACTCAAGCAATGCACGAGAGATACCACAATTCCACCAAATGCCCAGAAACAATGAGTAGACTAATGAAAATAAAAAAGTAAACAGCACAGCTAATCTCCGTGTAGTCACAGGAAAAGAAAGGCATGCTAGCATTGAACTGAGCCAGAATGCCATCAGTCAGAAAAAAACCCCAACATGATGGCATGAAGAGTCAATTTTGTTAATAAAAAGAAACACATACCAGTTTCTGTGCTATAACCTGACCACTGTCATACACAACAGATATTTAAAATAATAATCTTGATAAAAGGAAGGAAAAGAGGAAATAATTGAAACAGGATTTCTCACAACACAACAAACATGGTCAAATTAAAATGTCCTATTCCCATTTAAGGAGGTCAAAGGACACACACCAATGAAATAGATAATATATTTAATTGCATAACTTTGCAGAATAAAGCAAATACTTCTGCTTTTTTAGTTAGATAGATGTATGGAAAACAAAAACAGAATTAAAAAAAATCATCTTTACTTAAGTTTCACGTAACACAGCACAATTTTAATTATTTGTTCAGGAAAAAACCCAATTACATTTCATGACGAATTCTTAGGCTTTAGCTCATTTTTTCTCTTTCATCATTAAATCAGTCATATTTGTGTACAGGACTAACTACATATTGTTTATGCAAAGATAGGAAATCTTTTCTTTACATCCAAGGTCATGGAATTGAAGTGGGCAATAGGTTTTACAGATTCTTTTCTGCTTACACTACCATATTATGTTTTCTTTCTGGAAGCATTATCTCTAAATGGAAAGAATCTGCTATCAGCATATGCAGTAATTTTGTTAAGTCTTTCCACCACCTTGCAAAGGCATTTGAAAACACAGAAGTGATTTAAACCATTTTGCAACAAAATACTACACTAGTTATATTAAACATGAGCACAGTTATACCAGTGCACAAAGTGTAGGAAAGCTCCTATAAAAACATTAGCAACGATCCATAGGAGTTCAGCAGTCTCATCAGGCCTAAAGATCATCAGGTTCAGCCTATGACCTAACATCACCACAATCAGCTAGACCATGGCACTAAGTAGCACGTCCAGTCTGTCCTTAAACACCTCCAGGAATGGGGACTCCACCACCAACCTGGGCAGTCCTTTCCAATGTCTAATCACCCTTTCCATGAGGAAGAGCTTCCTAATATCCAATCTAAACCTCCCTTGGCACAGCCTTAGGCTCTGCTCTCTCATCCTATCACTAGTTGCCTGGGAGAAGAGCCTAAACCTCACCTGTCTACAACTTCCCTTCAGGTAGTTAATTTCAATTACCTTTCAATGAAGCAGTGATTAAGCTTAAACTCCGTTGAAGATCCTATGAAAACTCTATGTGAAGAATTATTAATTAGAAAAATGTAATGGACTTCACAATACAGATTGCGAAATCTTTCTGTATAAAACACAGCCAAGAGGTATTTTTGTCTTATGCTAGCCAGTATAAGCCACAGAGTCAGAATAAATTAAGTTACTGATGGAGACTCAAAAAACCCCAAAGATATTTAATTCAAAAGAGGGTCTGCACATTTCAGAAGAATAACTCTGAAGATGTGTTTTCAGCTCCATCCACACCAGTGAAGAGACCCATGTGGCTGCAGCACATACACAATCAACCACTAGCAGTATTATTCTCCCTTGTTTCTATATTTTAGCTCTTATTTATATGCTTCCTCTGGTTTCTGCTTATCCCAGTTATTTTGTCCTTGCCAGTGGCAACACATAGATGCCATAAAATACTGAAGGAATTAACTGCTGAGGTGAGGATAAGTATATAATTTGCAAGATTTCTATTATACAGATGACATATTGCAAAGAAGAGCTACATTTCACAGATGGGAGACATAAGTTTTAGGAAGGCCAGCAAGAGAAGACAGGAAAAAACCCCAAGCAAATACACAAAACTTACAGAAAGGTATAAAGCAGCTCACTGTATGTTAAGGTATACCAAGATGATTATGGATCCCCACAATACCAGTCATACAAATTCTCTAGGACAAAAATCACATTATAGAATTCAAGCTCTTTTGTTCTCACAGTTAACACCTAACTGAAACAGTAATGTTTTCAGTGTCTCAGCTGCACAAAGGGAAAGTTTATGAGACAGAACAGAGAGGACTGCAATCCCTGTTCTGTCCCTTTTAATTCTGGCTTTTCAAATGACACGAGGAACCCAGGTGGAAAAATCGGCTCTGCATGTCTGGCCATGTGGCAGAGAGGAAAATGTAATTGATTATTCTTATTAAGGAAACTGGTTTAGCCAGAAGTATCAAGTTTATTCAGTTTCATTCTTAAAAATGAAGCATGCAGTGTTGTTAAATATTTACCTTCATACATAGCTTGAGCTGACTATTTCAGGTATAGCAATAATGAAAGATGCAATATTAATTAAGACATTAATGGAAAGAGAAAGAGGGACGCTGCGATCAAAACCTCAGATCTTCAAATACTAATAATCCTTATACTGTCATTGCTTATGCTTGTAATAATGTTGAAATGCCTCAAGACCACCAAAAAGGAGGAACAAATAACACCGTACAATACCATATTGTACTTCATTAGAATACAGTGCATACTATGAAAAGACTAGTAGTTTTAGTGGGTGACTGGTAAAGGGCACTGAGAAAACCATCTGCTGACCTGACAGAGCCTTGAGAAGTCTGCTGCCTCGCAGGAGCTCAAATCAGAGATGTTATTGAGAGGATGCCAAGACGGATCAAAAGCACAGACCTCTATCCCCTGCTACTCTTTCATGTGATCACAAATGACACAACAATCCAGAATCTCAGCAGAATCAAGAACTATAAAGCCCTACATGTACCGGTAAAGACATTCTGTGCACAAATTATCTTTTCCTCAATCTTATCAGTTGGAGGAAAGGAGGTAGCCAGAAATAGACATATAAAATACATCAACTCCTGGCTACAGGGCTGATGCCATTGTGTGTCTTGGTTTTTATGACAAAGGGATGTCTTTCAGCAACTATAACCTGTTAGAGAGGGTGGGATACAGCTGTCTGGAAAGGTTAAGGGAATCTTTGAAAGTAGATTTGTCAGCTCAGTGAAACGAGCTTTAAACTGAATGATTTTAGGGGTGAGCTTCAAAATGAAAATTGTCAGGTCAACATATTCACCTGGGGAATATATCCGGGAATGAACTAGAAGGCAAAACACCCGAGAGCTCTATACAACAATGCTGCATTCTCCCACTCCCCTCCAGGAACCTTCATGCTTGTTTACCTCTCTGAAATGCCTGTACATAAATACACACAGTATGGGAAACAAGCAGGAAGAACTAGAGACCTGTGTGTGGTCACAGGGCCATGAGCTCATTGCAGCTACTGAAACATGGTGGTATAGCTTGAACAACTGGAATGCCAACACAGACAGTCTGCTATTCAAGAAAGACAGGCTAACAAGATGGGGTGGTGGAGTGGCTTTTTATGTCAAGCTTTGCCTAAGAGAGGATGAAAAATCAGTTGTGAGCTTATGGATAAGAATTAAGCAGCAGGCTAATATGAGTGACACTGTAATGGACGTGTCCTGACCAAGACGTGAAGATTAATGAAGCCTTCTACGGACAGCTGAAAGCAGCCTCACGATCACAGGTCCTGGTCGTCTTGGAAAGCCTTTAACTACCCTGATAATTTTTGGACAGGTAACACAGCAAGGCACATTCAATCAGGAAGGTTCCTACAGTGCACTGAAGATATCTTTCTAACCCAAGTGACTGAGAAACCTATGAGAAGAGGTGCACTGCTGTACCTTGTATTAACAAATAAAGGACTTGTTGATGTAAAGGCTGGGGACAACCTCAGCTGCAGTAGCCATAAAACGGTAGACTTAGTATCCTGCAAGGAAGAAGTAAAGAAAAGCTAAATCTTCAGAAGAGCTAAATCCGGCTTCTTTGAAGATCTGCTTGATGAAAGACTTTATGGTCAGGGCTCTAGAGATCAAGAGTGTTCATGAGAGCTGGTCAATATTCAAACATGTAGGAGACCTGCATGGATGAGTAAGGATCTTCTGGAAAAACTCAGAAGAAATAAATTTACAGAAAGTGGAAAACAAGACTGGCCAATTTAGAGGAATATAGGAAAGTTGTCAGAGAATGCAGGGATGCAAAGAGCTAAGGTTGATCACGAATCTAAACTGGCAAGAGCTATCAAACACCACAAGAAGTTTTCACTGCTAAAGCCAGCCATCATGAAGTCCAAGCCCTGGAGATAAGAGACAAGGTCTGGAGAGAAGACTAGAGAGCTCTTAGCTAAGCTGGATAAATAAATCTGAGACTGTACTCACCAGGATATAGTGCTGTGCAATATGCTTTAGGCAGCCCTGCTTTGGCAAAGGGGTTGGACTTACCCTCTTGAGGCCCCTTCCAACTCTGACACTCTGTGATTCTGTAAGAATATCAGGAATCTCCTATTGGCTATGTAAATTGGGTAACTTACTAACAAGCCATGCCATTTTCACGCAAAAACATCGCCAGCATAAGCTATTATTAAATTTCTGTTTTTAAAAAGGTATCCGTGTAGCGAGGTGTCATCTGAAAAACAGCTTTAACAATTAGCCTTAGGCAAAAAAATGCAAAAGCAACATGCTGTCAAGCTGTCAGCAATGAAACAGTTCTGAAATGCGTGGAAAGCTACTAACCCAAAGTAACAGAAACAACTTTAAGGAGCCATTAGTGATCTTCCTGTCTCTTCAGAACAGCTCTAACTGACAAAAGAATAACCCAACAAAACACTGCTCACTGGTTCCACAACCTACATTCTGTCTCTCTCCCCTAAACAAGTACAATCTGATGGCACCGATCACATTGCAGCAGAGGCCAAAACTACACATTCTATTCATTTTGTCAATTATTTAAAAAATTGCTCTCAGAGGCATATTTTGAACAGCTTCAAGATGAGAATCAGTAAAGAAGCACTTTCTAATACCTAATAAATCTTCGTAATCCAAATTCAATTATTTAGAAGCTTCCCTCAAATTACTTTAATTTTCATTTCTCTGATCAAGACTACAGTGACTCATATATCTGGCTAACAGCTGGGAAGAAAATCTTGTACAAAGAATGGAGAAGACTCTATGACTGAGTCTTTTTTGGTGACTGAGAAATCAGCAGAATAGAGAGCCAAAAGGTTCAAGGTGGACGTATAAGCCCAGAGAAATTAACTCACATTACCCTTTCACTTCCTTCTTACCAACTTAAAATTATGAAAGGTTTAAAGTGTGCAGAAAGGATTCTCATATTAAGGAAATACCCAAGAAAACATGGAACTTCATCACTATCTCCTGTTTACCTCGTAGACTTTTTGCACAGTGAACAGAAGTTTCTGTCTCAAGCCTGGCTCCTTGCCCATGTTCTCTGGTGGCTCTATGAATAGAAACACTGATCTCTTCTGTTTTGTTACATACCAACGCATGAGTGTGGAGTGTTGGTCAAAAGCAAAGGCTAGCCTGCTGGGTATTGCTGTAGGTGGGGAACATTCAGGAGCACCTTCTCCATGAGTCTCACCATCTAAATATCCAACATCATTTTGAGAACTTTTGTAATGTAGTCTTGCTTCTTGGCAGCACTTAAGTTTGATTGAGGTAGACACTTAGGGTCTTAGGAAAAGGTAGCCATGGGACCTTTTAGTTTAAAATGCTTGCATTTTAACACTGGTGCCTGACTTCACTTTCAGTTAACTTGAGCTGATACTTACTGGTTCTCAGGAAGAACATGTCACACAAGAGGGCCACGCAATACATTATTATCTCACCTTTGAAACAAGTTAGACAAACACTGCCAAGACAGCATGTGGAGAAAATGGGGCTCTAACACAAACAGAATAAGAGAAGCAAATAATCCAGAAAGCTAAAGATTGTCTCTAGTAACCACAAGGCAGGCTGCAGATATGCTGCAGCAAGGTAAGCAGGAGGCAGCCATAATGATTGGAAAGTCTCAGGCACCAAATGCTTTGCTGTACCTCTTTGCAGTATCTGATGTCAAGCACTTCAAAGAAAAGTGTGAGAGATACAATAGGAGATAAATATGGGAAAAAGCTATTTCAGTCAAACTATTTCAGCTTAATTCCTACCACTTGGAAGGCTCTAACTTGATCATTTATATCCCAAACTTTTATAAAAGCATAAATTAAAACTCTTTTTCTTAATCCAAAGCACACAATTCCTTTTGATCCTCACTGATTTTTTGGGGTTTTTTTTTTTAATGTCTCAGGGTAACAAGAATGAAGAAATCCAATGCCTAAAGAGAAAACATCTGTCTTTAAACTCATGTCTACTTCCAAGAAGAAAGTTAACCTTGACAGTAGCCTAGAATATTAAAATCCTGTTATGAAAGCATAAAATCTAAAATGCTTGATTTCCAAAGACTTTTTTTTAAAGGGAAATATTCTTACAATACAAATTTTGATGGTTTTTTTGTTTGAAGTACAACCCCCTTCTGCATGGAACTGTCTTTATGTCAAGATATAATGGAGGGCTTCCTGATACCTGTAATCACCCAGTAATTTTCATTGACATCAAACATTTTGCATTACCAAAAAAAATTCAAAACTTTGAACTGCTTAATCCATTTTCATTTTTATATCTTTCAGCTCTCTTATCAATTATCTTCTCAGATGCTTAGGTATTGTTACATATCTGGTTTTATGCCTGGCTTTCTTCTAAAAGAAATCATCTTTTACTGCTATCCTTTTTACTGATCTATCTATTCCTGGTTTTTTCATGATGCAGTAATTAGAACTCAACACAGTACTCTATGGAAGAATTTAACAAGAATTTTTATCATCTCATTACTTACCATAACTTGTATTCTTTTTTTGTACCATTGAAGCTCTAGCTGACTGGATTGCTGGAGAACCCTAATTTTGACCATACATATTGGGAAATAAAATTAGCACTTATGAATTCTTTACAGGCTAGGGGTTTTTTTATTGCTTGAGCATAAAACACAGGACAATTCAATTGCAAATAATTTTCAGCATAAAGAAGTTGCATGGGATTGTTCTCCATGTAACATGGATTTTAAACCCATGTTCTGGGTTTAAAATCTACTTTCTTAGGCCAGGCAGAAAAGGGAGAATGTCTTAAACCATGAAAATATGAAAGCAGAGAACTAAAAGCATGGTTTTGTCACCTAGCCTGATGAAGACAAATTTGTTAAGTTTATAGGTAGCAATTTCTTACTCTGCTCTGCTTTTAATAGCTTTGAGACTGTGTATGTTATCATAGAATCATTAGGGATTGGAAGGGACCTCAAAAGATCATCTAGTCAAATCCCTCTGCTTATGTTCTAGATTAAGATATGTTCTAGATTAAGATGTGTTGTACCTCATAAGTGAGAAAATAATGGGAAATGCAATAAATAGAATAATTTCAGCTGCATTTTAAAACCTGATTCTTTAGGGTTCTCTCTCACGTGACAATGATAGAAGCAAAAGTGATATTCACATAAAAGCTGAACCAGTTATGAGGGATATGTTCCCCAATCAAAATACTACATAATACTATAACAAGCTTCACATGTGCCTGGAATTTATTTCATTTGTTAGCTCAAAACAACTTTTTTCAGCCCATGGCACACTGTAGAGCATCACGTACCAACCTTCTGCAAAATGTTCAATTTTTCTGGGGTGTACTCAGTTCTATCACTTGTAGGGGATTTTTCCTACAAAAAGACCATTGTTTTGAATATGTCTTCCAAAGGATGCAATCTGATTTTGGACAGCATCTTTTGTCATGACTGTAGCTTCCCTTTTATGTTCAATAAAGCCAAGAATGGCAACATTGCATATAGAGAGACATCAAATCAGAAGCAGTAAGAATATAGCAAGAATGATGCAGCCTCTGTGCAATGAACTTCTAAATCCTCTACAGAATCATTGTGTCTACTCCAGACTACATAGCACCTGCATCTTCCCAAATACCCTCTACAAACACCCTCTAACAATTCATAACAACATGCTTTTCAAATACCTGCACTCATTTAATGGGTCTTTTTTATTGCATTAATATATTCCATTGCAGTAATAACTTATCAGAACAAAAAAAAACCCAAAACATTAATACTCCATCACATCCATGAGTTCCTCAGAACACTGTGTCAGTTGTCATATCATCATTTTATTCACTAAACAGATTACAGAATTGGCTTCATCCACCTACTTCTGACAAGCACCTTAACGGTTATTTTTATCTTGGCTATTAAATCTAACACAGTTAACAAAAGCTTAATGGCTAGAACTGTAGAGCAAGTATCAGAGATGCATCTAGCAACAGTTCAAATCTCGTTTAATTTGTCACCTTACTTGCATTGCCCTTTCTAATGCAGTAATGGAAATTCTCAAGATTTGTTAACCTTGTCATACACAATGTCTACTGACCAGTCTGCATTGCTGGCCATTATGCTGCAAAGAGGGGAAAAACCAAGGTTTCCTTTGCCGAAACCTGGTATGAGTCCAGGACTGCATATCCACATACCAGCAACAAAGGCAATGCCAGATGCTAGTGCTCAGTGTGCACAGCACAGGAACAGAGAGGTAATACCCCTGTGCCAACCCTGCAGGAGTGCTCCAGCTGCTGCGCAACCTCAGCCTTGGTTCATAAGGAGGGATCAGTTTCAGCACAAGTGCCTGTCACAAGGCTACAAATGCAGACACAAAACTCCAAGAATAAAGAAGCATTCCTGTCCACTTAATGATCAGTGTAGATGCAACCCATGCATATCCAGTATAAAATGGCACTCACTGCTTATGCGCATGTGTTTTCAGGGATACATGCATTTTGGTTGAGTATACGAAAAGAAAGAAAAGATTATGTGAATTTGTCTCCATTCTTTAACAATATTTAACAATTTAGAAGTGTAATGATTATATATTAAAAGGACTGATATAACCAAGAAATATAATCAATGCATAAGCATCTCAGTCCGTAAATATTCAGTATGTCTCTCAATAGCTACAGCTGTGTATATCATAAAGGTCATGCTGAGGTTAGAGTTGCTGATTTTACAAAATGTATCTTCCAGTTGAAATCTGCACAAGATACCTTTGACTCAAACCCCACATTACATGAATATGTCCTTTTCTGGGGCACCAAAGAATAATAAAAAAGGTTTCTTCAATTAATTTTTCAAAACTGAAGCTTAAACAGATAAGTTCTGTTTAAAACTCTGACAATGAACCACCATAATTTAGTTAAAAGAATTGAGTTTCAGCAGCAAGTGTTTTTAATTTTTCTTACAAAAACTGTTAAAAATTAGAATCTCATTAAATATTCTCAGAATGTTTTCTTTACGTTGCAATAAACACTCTAGATTGTGATCTGGAGTTAAGAAGACTTTCTCATTCTAATACAGATAGCATTAATTGTGTGTGCATAATGCATACACTGCACAACAATCTATGAATAATGCAAGTCTAAATTAAGTTTTTAATGTTTCCATCCAAATTATATGATGTTGCAACATGGTCATTACTATGTGAAAAAAATAGGCCCCCACGAAAAAGAAGGAACAGATGCCTTTTTAATTTATACTATTTAAATGCACTCAATAGTTCACAAATCGTCAGGGCAGGGTCAAGTTTCCCACTTTTAGCTTTTAATTAAAAACTTTTCTATCTTAAACAGTGTACATTCACATTAAAAATGCAGCATAAACTGTTGAAAGTACAAGCCCTGTGCAAGCTGTATCACCACTGCTTTACACGCATAATTTTCTAATTCTCTTGCAGCAAAGCTAAAAGATCATCTTTTTGTATACAAAATGCTATCAAAATAGCTGACCCACGGTTTTGTTACTTTTAATGAAAACAATATTGCAAGTTACTACAGCATAGTAGTGTGTTGCTTGGACACCAGTACATACGTGGAAACGCACAATTTGCAAGGAATCAAGTTATACAAATTACACCTGGAATGCAGCGTAAAAACCCAAACAACCTAAAACCAGACATTATCAGAAGTTCAGACTGCATTCAAAAAATAAATCCCACTGAGTATTGGTCCTTTTCAATTCTTAATATATGGCCTATGTCGTAGTCTTCATGACATTGTACAGGTATTTCCTTTGCTTACCATCAAGTGATCACATCTCCCCGGTTTCCAAACTGCATCTACGTTAACCTCAAGCTCTTGTGCACAAGTGACTGCTTGGCTTTATTACTCACCTTCAGAAGGGCAACCCAGCAGTTGTGTGAAAGAGTAGCTTCTCTTAATTAATTAATTGGTTAATCTTGTCTGAGGTTTTTAACCCTTGACATAATTATATCATTTTAGGGCACTGAGACAATACTTATTATTAAATAAGCCAAGACTGTATCACATATGACTTGACTTCAAAAAAAACCAAAATCAGACCAATCTGTGGAACCCATTAATCATCATCTTTGTTGTTTGGGTTTTGAGGTTTTTTTAGTCATTTGGAAAACATTATTTCTGCACGATTACCATATTCCCTCTGAAAGATACTGCATTAGAAGACGGAACTAATTGTTCAAACTCATTATATTAATTCAAGCAGGACAACATCAACAGCATATAGAGCATGAGTTCAAGTGGAATAATTACCAGCTCATATTCAGGTTCACTATTATGTTTCTGACTAAAGTTAAGAGTTTGGAATGTGACACTTATTTTTATACTAGCAGGTTTGTGTGTGTTTTCAATGCTTACTTACCACTGTTATCTTCCCACATTCTCCCTGATTTTGTTTTCTTCCTGGTAAATGTTGTAACCACAACTTATGCAGTAGTTCTTTAAACATAAGATAATTTGCTGTCTTGTCTGAGATCCTAGAGAAACAAAGTATATTTATGAAAATCATTTAAAAACAAGACCATATCATCCTTACATGTTAGAAAAGGTATGCATTTGTGGTATACAGTCCCTGAGTACTGTTATTTTCTATTACTTGACAATATTTTTTAAAGTAATAGTCTCACTTTCTGTATAAACTCAGTGCTGATACAGAAATACCATGTGAGACCATATGAACACACCATATCAGACTTACTGTGAATTCCATAAATGTAAAGTAGAACAATATATTTGTCTTTCAGTTTATCATTCCTTTTATCTGGTTTCACTGAGACTCCAAATCTTAAAATTACTGTGTTTTTCAACAACACCTATGTAGGTTGTGTTTTGCAATTTGTAAACTGAAACTGATCTGACTACTCTTTATTATCTGAAAAAAAGAAATCATAAATATAGCCAATTAGGAAAAAAAATGTTTTTTGACTTGCTGCCTGCATTTATTATACATATCTATTATGCACTGTGTAACATCCACAGTTTGCTACATGCTGCCTTTTCTTGTGTTAAGAGGCTTGGCAAACAACGTTACCCCATCATTATTAGGAAAAGACAGGTCTTGCAAAGGTTGTATTACAGTGCTTGTATATTCATTCTTCTTAATGCAGTCTCAGCAGAATTACACATCCCTTCTCTGCTAGCTCAGTTTAAAAAAGGAAAGAAGGGATTATATTTGCATATGTAAACAACTATATAGCTACCTCAAATTTTACACGTGTGGATTTTCTATGAGAAGAAAAGCTGGCCACTATTTGTTTTATAAATATAAAATAATTTACAATTAATGCTCAACTTTGGGCTGAACATTCCCACAAACATTATGGAAATCTACACAACCACTTGTTACTAAACTTGTTACTAAAGTTCACTTTGGGAAGAAGTTTTAAATTAGTCATAGAATCATAGGGTTGGAAGGGATTGCCAAAGGTTATCTAGCTCAACACCCCCCTTCCCCCCCCAACAAGAAGGGACATCATTCACTAGCTCAGATTGCCCAGAGCCCCATCCAGCCTGAACGTGAATGTATCCAGGGATGAGGCTCCCCACCACCTCTCTAGGCAACCTGTTCCAGTGATCCACCACCCTTAAAGAACTTTTCTCTAATGTATAACCAAAATCTACCCTTCTCTAGCTTAAAAACATGATCCCTCGTCCTATCGTTCCCTGCCCTTGTGAACAGGCACCGCAGTTTAAGAGGGACCGGGATCTTCTGCAGAGGGCCCAGCGCAGGGCTACAAGGCTGATTAGGTGACAGGAGGGCATAGCTTATGAGGAGAGGCTGAGGGACTTGGGGCTTTTTAGTCTGGAGAAGAGAAGACTTAGAGGG
>JAOXOE010000745.1:4805441-4835846 GCA_028565055.1 Phoeniculus purpureus | reverse complement strand
TCCAGGCCCTTCACCAGCTTAGTTGCCCTTCTCTGCACCTGCTCCAGCACCTCCACATCTCTCTTGTATTGAGGTGCTCAAAACTGGACACAGTACTCAAGATGTGGCCTCACCAGTGCTGAGTACAGGGGGATGATAACCTCCCTCCTCCTGCTGGCCACACTATTTCTAATACAAGCCAGGATGCCATCAGCCTTGTTGGCCACCTAGGCACACTGCTGGCTCATATTCATCCTAGAACCCCTAGGTCCCTCTGTGCCAGACAGTTCTCCAGCCACACCTCCCCAAGCGAACACCCATTACAAAAACACCATGTCACTGTGTTTCATCAACCCGCAGGACAGATCTGCTGCTTCACCCTGCCAGCCTAAAACGTAGCTGAAGTTTATGCAGTAAATATTAAATATCAGCAAAGTAATCAGGTACCACAAATAATGAGGAGGAAAAAAGGTCACTAAAGCCTCTAGAACGCTGACGCAAACATGATTTACTTATCGAGAGGCTCTCTAAGGCTCAGCCTCACGGTGCTGCGTGCCCATAACTCTCATTAATGCTAATGGCAAAGTAGACCCCTAAGTCTGTTTAAAAAGGAGAAGCAGCAATTACTGCGTTTTATGTCTCCTAAAGGCAATGAACAGTCTTGCTACAAAAGCTAAAGTAATCCTATGTGTGGGCGGAACTCCTAGCGAACCCTCCACTCATTTATTTTAAAAATAGCTCTTTGATTATTTAAAGGATTGGTCAAATATTTATTCTGCATGTGCTGTAATCAAATAGCAGGATGCATTTGAAAATCTTGAGAGCTGACTGCTCTGTGTTTGCAGACGGCTCTGCTTTGCTCAAAGTTAGAGAAATATGAGAAGGAACTCCTCACGGTGAGGGTGACAGAGCACTGGAAGGGGCTGCCCGGGGGGTTGTGGAGACTCCCACTCTGGAGGCGTTTCAAGTCCACCTGGCCATGTTCCTGTGTGACTTGATCTAGGGGATCCTGCTGTGGCAGGGGGATTGGACTCGATATTTCGAGGTCCCTTCTAATCCTTAATCAAAGAGTTAGGGATTGGAAGGGACCTTGAAAGATCATCCAGTCCAATCCCCCCACCACAGCAGGATCACCTAGATCCAGTCATACAGGAAAGTGTCCAGGTGGGTTTTAAACATCTCCAGAGAATGAGACCCCACAACCTCCTGGGCAGCCTCTTCCAGTGATCTTCATTGAGAAGAAGGTCCTTCTCATATTGATGTGGAACCTCCTATGCTCCAGCTCACAGTCATTGCCCCTTGCCTTATCATTAGATGCCCCTGAGCAGAGCCTGGCTCCATCCTCCTGACACCCACCCTTCACATATTTATAAACATTAATGAGGTCACCCCTCGATTTCCATTTTTCCAAGCTCAAGAGAGCCAGCTCCCTCAGCCTTTCTTCATAAGGCAGGGGTTCCACTCCATCATCTTCGTGGCTGTGTGCCAGGCTCTCTCCAGCAGTTCTGTGTCTTTGAACTGTGGGGTCCAGAACTGGACACAGTGTTGCAGATGCAGTCTCACCAGGGCAGAGTAGAGGGGGAGGAGAAACATTGCTGTTCACCAGGACACCCAGGTCCCTTTCTCCTACACTGTTTTCCAACAGGTCACTCCCCAACCTATACTGGTACCTATGGTTGTTCTTGCCCAGATGCAAGACACTTGCCCTTGTTATACTTCATCATATTTCTCCCCACCCAGCTCTCCAGTCTGTCCATGGGAGGCCTGTTCTTGGGCTTTGGTGTGGGGTTCAGTTGAAGAGGGCTACATCAATTTGCGAAAATATTAGTTGCCAAGAATCTAGATTAAGTTACCTTCTATAAGGTGCCATTGCAATTTTACTTAAATTTATTACTCTGTAATAACCTCTTTAGCAGGAAACTGTAACTACCCCATAATGCCACTTGGTTAACGGAAGTATCTACTAGTAATTAAGTAGCTCTTGCCAGTTACTGTGAAATCACCGGATTTGGTACACAAACCCAATGCAAAGTGACCATCTTTCAGCCTGCAGCCTATCGGCAGCCTCCAGTCCACCCAAATATAACGTCTCCATGGTATATAAAGGAAAGTCCTGCTTATAGACCAGGTTCTTCACTGGTTCTTTACACACTGCTTTAACCAATTGGGAGGCTCCTATTACCCCTGCTTTAGCCGCACCAGCCTGGCTGATAGGATCTGGATGCTGCTTGATGGGACCTCCAGCAGCCCAGCGCGCCTCCGCGGGCTTCGCCTGCTACTGCCCGCACAATGAACGTAGGCCGCAAGAGCAGCTTTCCCGTGCCTTGAAAGCAGAGGCTAAGATCAGTTTCACCCCTCCAGAGCAGCCACCTTGGGTCCTATCGGGCCCCGCCTCTTCCCCGTTCTGGTACCTGCCCGGGAGGGCGGACCCGAGCGCGGCCCCTCCCTCTTCCGAGCGGCGCGGAAGCGGCAGCTGGCGCTGCTGGGCCTCGGCAGGGACGTCCGCGGCGGGAGTATGACGCAGGCGGAGAAGGGCGAAGCGGAGAACGGGAAGGACCGGGAGCGCGAGCGGGAGCAGCGCGGCACCAAGCGGCCCATCGTCCCCGCCGCCGTGCCGGAGTCCCTGCAGGAGGTGCGGCTTCTGCGTCCAGGTTGCTGGGAGGGGCCCGGGGAGGGTGGGTGTGGGGGTCGCGGCCCCGGCTCTGGCCCTAAATGGTTGCGGCCGGCCTCTTGTGGGTGTCGGAGTCGTGGAGCCGCTGCCCCAAGTGGGTGAAGGCGGCCCCGGGTGAGTGTGGGAGCAGCGGCCCATTCCATGTGCTCTGTGCTACTTGCAGCAAATCCAGAGCAACTTCATCGTAGTGATCCACCCTGGCTCCACGACGCTGCGGCTCGGCCGGGCCACGGACACGCTGCCCGTGGGCATCCCCCACGTCATCGCGCGGCGGCACAAGCAGCAGGGACAGGCGGCCCACAGAGACAGCTGGCTCCTCCGCGACGGGCTCAACGTAAGCACGACACGAAAAAGCCCGCAGACCCTTTAACTTCTGTATTTGTAACGTGTTTTCAGCTGTGTGATGCGCATCTTCCGTTCACGCTCTGCGTTTTCAGAAGGTGGCACCTGAAGTCAGTAGATTGGCACCGGTCTGTGTTAGGGCTCTCTTTGATTCGTTCACAATGAACTAAATCTATAGATTTAGTCGAGGGCTTGTACTCATGGATTTCTCTGCTCTGTTGTGTGGTGTCACACACAGTATTTCTCTGTACATAATGATTGCTGTAGAATTAGCATTGACCTGCTGCCTTTTGAATGTGTTGGTTACAAGGTGGCTAGTAACTTGGATAATCTAAGGCAGTTATTTTAGCCTAACCTGCTCAAAAAATGTACATAATGATCTTTATTAATAGTTTTAATCTGTACAAAAAGCTACTAATCTAATTAATGTCTCTAATATTAAACCTCGCTAAATATTTGAGATCTTTTTAACACCTACTTATTATTTCTGTAGTTAAATAGATATTCCCCTTAGCGCATTGCTGAAGTCCAGCAGGCATTACCGTCAGTTAGAAGATTCAAGTTGATTGAGACAAATAGGTGTTGAGAACTAATAGAAAAAGGAGTTTCTTTAAAAATAAACATTGGTTCATTTTACATGGTACAAACCTCTGTCCTTTCAACTACAGTAATGTTTTTGTTATTTAATGACACGTTCATGTTGCCAGTTTATAGACATGTAGTTGGAAACTAAGTTATTTACACTGCCTGTTTGTGGGTTTGTTTAGAAACCTGAAAGTACTGAGCAGAGACAAAATGGCCTTAAAATGGTGGACCAAGCAATATGGTCCAAAAAGATGTCCAATGGTGCAAGGCGTATACCAGTGTCACCGGATCAGGTAACTCATTCTTAAGATTTTGTTAAATTGTTCATTCCTATAGTCACTTGTTGTGGTTGGGGTGGACATGCAACACAGAGTCCAAGACCAATGTGCAAGCAGTCAAAGAAGATACTTTTTAACACAGCTAGTTCCCTTTTATACGCTTTCTGCACACAGGCGTCCTTATCTTATTGGTGTACAACACATATATCTATACAAGTGGCCATTGGGTTTCAGCTTCATATGTCCCTTGCTCATCTCTGTGCCTAGTTTCTCCTAATGCAGTCAGTTATTTACTTTCTCCAGATATTTCTGACTCTTTTTCTCACGGGTACACTTCAATCTGTTCAAGCTCAAACTCTTCTGCTTCAGTCAAAGGGTCTACGGATCCGTCATAGCTCCCCCCACAGTCACTTGGGGTAATGCCATGTTTTCATGGACAAGACTAGACATCCTTTATACGTCACATATCAATAGTGTTATTATGTGACCTAACTCTGAAGATCCAAGAAAATGAAGATTTTAAAAAGGGTTCCATAAAACGTGCCTGGTGAAATATTTTTCAACAGCACTTGCTTTGATTACATTTCAGGCCCGGTCATACAACAGGCAGATGCGGCCAGCTATTTTAGATCACAGCTCTGGGGCCAAGTGGACAAACACATCTAATCATCCGGAATTTTTGGTTGGAGAAGAGGTAAGATTCATTTTCATACCAAATTGAGGCATTGTATTGTGTTTTGAGGCAGCTACATAATCAGTAGGGGTTTGCTATATGTTAGTATGTATTGAAAGACTTAACTGTTGTCAATACATGATACTATGGACTAACTGAATATTTATTATTGTACAGCAAAACCTGACCCTTTGTCCAATTTGCCTAACAAGTATGCGGGATCCTTTGCTGCTATAAATTAGTATTCCTGCAGGGACTAGATGAAAACTTTGCCTTTGTGATATAATTCAGAGAAAAAACCAAGAAAATGATAAAAGGATCAGCCTGGAATCGCTGCTGAGTATTTAGGTATTCATGAGCTTCAGAGTTTTTATTTTATTTACTAACTTCAGACTGTGGGAAAATACACTCTTTGGATATGAACATTGGAACAATTTAAACTATTTAATGTCTTTTTTTATCTGAATGCTTTATAATCAAGCCCTGTTAAAAATAAATCCACTGTAGTGCTATCACGATTGTCTGAATGCTGCTGTAGGGTGACCTAGAGTGCTGGATTTAAGGCTGGACTTGATGACCTTAAAGGTCTCTTCCAACTGAAGATATTCTGTGATTCTGTATGCTTTGTATTGGCTTCTAAAATAATTTTTAAGTCTTTCTTGTTAACCTTTTGGGAAAAATCAATGCATAGAACATTGTCTTTTCTTCTCAGGCACTGTATGTTAATCCAGTAGATTCTTATAATATACATTGGCCAATTAGAAGAGGACAGCTGAATCTCCACTCAGGACCTGGTGGCTCCCTCACTGCAGTATTAGCAGACCTTGAAGTTATATGGTCACATGCAATACAAAAATACCTGGAAATACCACTGAAAGACTTAAAGGTGAGTGAGCTATGAATATGTTAATGTGGGCTGTAGCTACTTCTGTAAACACTGTTATTAATCTCAAACAGGTGATTTCCTTAAAGAATAAATTATTTCTGATGGTGAGCATGGTTCATAAAACCTCATTTGGAATTATATTCATAACCTAAAGAAAAAAATTGGTAATACAACTTCTGCCATTGAGTTTTGGAAATCCCATTATAGAATTTCAGCCTTAGTCTGTTTGGGATTTTTAAAAAATTTATTAAGTAGGTGGCTACTGAGAAATGGGTGCCTAATGCTTGTGTAATTTCTTCTTGCCAAGGAGGTGTTTTTATCATACCTTATGTACTTGTAAACATTTTACTGACCTGTAAACTCTTAACCTGGTGCTTACTCTGAACTAAGTCTTTCAATTACCAGAACCCTTACCTCTTTACATAATTTTGCTCCTTTTAGTATCTCCTACATTATACTTTCTTCTTTAAGCATCAAGTATTCAAGAATGTAAAAGAACATTTGAGAGCTGACTTTAATTTACTCCTCCTATCTTCAGTACTACAGATGCATTTTACTAATTCCAGACATCTATAATAAACAACATGTGAAAGAACTGGTAAATATGATCCTGATGAAGATGGGTTTCTCAGGTAAAACTAGAAACAATGCACATTAAGCAGTTAATGTTTAACAGTGTAAAGACTTGTATCTTTAAGGTACCTTTTTCTGCATGAATCCCAGTTTGGTTGGGACTAACACCTTTCATGTTGTGCTATTCCTATAACTCAGAAATATTGATTATGGTGGCAAAGGATCCAGAATACTTGTTAGGCAAATTGGAGAAAGGGTCAGGTTTTGCTGTACAATGATATATATTCAGTTAGTCTGTAGTATGAGTAGTGAAGCTCATGTATTAACAACAGTTATGTCTTTCAATACATACTAACATATAGCAAACCCCTACTGATTATGTAGCTGCCTCAAAACACAATACAAAGCCTCAATTCGGTATGAAAATGAATCTTGCCTCTTCTCCTACCTGTAACTGTTGTGTCTTTTAATGGGGCAAAATGGTTGGCTAGCATTGAAACAAGTTTTTTTTGTTTGCTATTATTTATTCCAACCATGGGCTTCTCACTGTAGTTGAAATAAAAGTAGCAACCATCTGAGTTATTTCTGTAATGCACATTAACTTCACAGAGTATTACAATTCTCAGACTTCAAAAGTATAAACAGCAATGTAGTTTTCTTACCATTAAACTGCTGGAAGTTTCTGTCTTGTCTTCTGGAAAGATCTGTAGCTTTAGTCACCTTTCTCTGACTTCAAGAGAAAACATAGCACATTGTTAGGGAAGGCACCATAACCCAAGCATATGAAGCATTCTTAACTTGAAATAATCAGAGTAGTACCACCTTTGGTGCTGCAAAGTCTTTTCTTGTATTCAGTATGCAAGGAAAGGAAAGAGTTAAAAAGTGGACAAGAATAAGAAGATAAAAGACTAGTCAAGCAGTAAGTTAACTATAAGATGTTGGAGATTAATACTTCTGCTGGTTAATCAGCGTGAAGTGCACACAGTTTCCAAGTATTACTCTCAGCAAAGTATGTGCTTATATATTATTGCCTCATGCTTGAAAATATTAAGTAGGTGGTAAATAAATGCTGAAGAAAGAGAGACTGTTCTCACGAGATCTAAATTCTGTTCACATGTGCATTGACCCTTTAATATAGGTTACAAGAACAAGTCAAGTCCAGAGGCAGTATCTTTAAACTTGCAAAAAAAAAGGGATGTTTTAATATAGACATCTACCCCTGCATATAGCTTTTCTCAGGTATCAAAGAGTTTACCCAACAAAATCTTTAAGCCCCCCATCATTAAATACACAACTTTTCAGTGCAGTCAGGCTATTAATAGATTTTAAAACACATTAAAGTATCATTTAAATCCAAGCAAAATGGCTTTGGAGATTGACATAAATTGGATATAATTTTTTCTCGTATTGCTAGGAATTATTGTGCACCAGGAGTCTGTCTGTGCTACCTTTGGAAGTGGTTTAAGCAGTGCATGTATAGTAGATGTGGGAGACCAGAAGACAAGTGTTTGCTGTGTAGAAGATGGTGTTTCCCATCGCAACACCAGGTATCTTAATATCCAGAGTTGTTATCATCATGTACTTAGCTGCCTACCACCGACTTGACTTTAAAAACAAGATTTTATTTTACTTTTTATTTCCATATACAAAGGTTTTGTCTGTGACCTCTGTGACAGGGTCATTATGTTACAGTGCTACAGTATTACAGTATTTGATGTCTTTAAAAGCAGAAAGCAGGCAGAGCACTGATACTTTGCTCTGCAAACTATGTGGAGGTCATGATCACAGCATGGCCACAAGGTTTCTGGTATATATATATATATGCTTTAAAAGGCCAGTGCTTTAGCAAGTTAAAAAGATACTCTTTTTCTTTGTGCTTAGGCTGTGCCTTGCATATGGAGGATCTGATGTGTCTAGGTGTTTTTACTGGCTTATGCAAAGAGCAGGATTCCCATACAGAGAGTGCCAGTTAACTAATAAGTTGGACTGTCTGCTGCTTCAGCACTTAAAGGAGACATTTTGTCATCTAGACCAGGTGAGAAAAGTCTAATCTCCAAGTAACAGTTTTTTTCTCTACAGAACAGTACTCTGGGAAACCCTTTTTATGAGTCTACAGTTGCTTATAAATGGAAAAAAATTTAGTACTTTACTGAGTAGAATACTGGCAAAAGCTGGAAACATTTAGAGTTTAACTTGATTTACTTTTCGTCTTGTTGAAAGAACTCCAACTCTTAGAAGGATGGTTTCTTTGTTCTTATTAATGAGAGAAGCACATAGTGGTTGTCTATTTGTTTTCCCAGTTGTGTGAGATCAAGGCAGATTCTTTCTGCACAAAGCTTTGTTTTAAGGGGTAGAAAACCATTTTGGCAGCTTGTGCTGCAGGAAAAAAACTTTTAAAAGAGAGTTCACAGAGAGGTAAATGACATTCACAGTTTGAAATTTTGTTACTTTTTATTGGTCCTACAGTTTAAATAAACTCTGCAGCTTGATAAAGAAATAAAAAAGAGAATTTGTTTTTTTACTTTATCTTAGGATATTTCTGGATTGCAAGACCATGAGTTCCAGATTCGTCATCCGGATTCTCCTGCTTTATTATATCAGTTCCGACTAGGAGATGAAAAATTACAGGTTTGTTTTTATTTTTTTTTTTAATTACTAGAATTACATTCAGCATTCAGGCTCAGGGCTTCACTTTGCATCATATATGGATTGTTCTTAATTTTAAAACTTTCAACAAGCACATTTTAATTGCTATATGTATGAATGTCCTTAATGCAGCACTAGTGGATGCACAAGAATTTCTAACTAAGCTCAACTGAACATAATTTGTCAAGTACAGGGAATTAATGCTAATTTGGCAGTATTTTCACATCACCATCAATCTGCGTTCGAATACTTGTGTATCAAATGATAATGAAATCTGTAAAGAAACCAATATACATATAAGATTGTATGGTTTAAGGGCTTTTTATGATACAGCACTGAAGACCCTTTAGCCTTTTACAAAAACTGTTTGAAAAAACTTGTGTTACATAGAACAAGCTTTTTCTTTCTTTTTAATAGTAGATCCCCAGAAGACCAAAACCACTGTGTAGTAAAACCATGTCTGTTAAATCTCTTATTCTTCAGGCTCCAATGGCTCTTTTTTATCCAGCAACTTTTGGAATTGTTGGGCAAAAAATGACAACATTGCAACACAGGTCACAAGGTGACCCAGAGGACCCTCACGATGAGCATTATCTGCTAGCCACACAAAGTAAGCAGGAGCAGGTGTGTGAATACTCAGTTTATTTTTCATTAAGTATTATTTGTGAAAATAAAATTGAGATCTGCTGGCTTATCTCAGAAATTAAGGTTTTGTTATCTGGGACAGAAGCATTAAAAAATAAATTTAGAGTAAGAAATTACAGAGGCCTAGGCAAGTCCTGAATTAGAATTATTTGTTTCCAGATTCTAAGAAGGCTTCATATTATGACATTGAAACATCTGATGGAGTTCAAAATAAAACTCTTACCTTGAAAGTGAGGATTAAAATCAACTAGTGCAATGCTTAACCATTCTGAGCAAAAAATTGGTGAGAAATACAGAAGTTAGTTATAGTGTTCTGTAAACTACTGAAGATAGTTTTGCATTTTTCATGGTTCAACTTGTTTTCTTATTTTTAAGTCTGCAAAAGCTACAGCTGATAGAAAATCTACATCAAAGCCTGGCATGTTTGAGGGAGACTTGAGAGGCCAAGCTTCAGACATTTCAGAGAGGATGTTCCCACAAGAAGTAGAACTGGGATCTTCCCAGAGTGATTGTATGATACCTGGAAATGATTCAGAGGAACCTTTAAGTGCACATATGTCCAGGAAAACAGCTATTTCTCAGTTTGAAGGCAAAGCCTTAGGCCTTGACAAAGCCATTCTTCACAGTATTGACTGCTGCGGTAAGAATTACATTTGTCCAGTTCTGTAAAATGTGCATGTCAGTCAGTGTGGATTTATCCTATGCTTTACCAAAGTAACACATGTCCCCTAAGTTTTTGTAATCTCTAGAGTAGTTACACTGTCCCTTGTGATTGCTTCTGTGCTGAGGCTTCTTGAATTAGACATTTTGAATCTTCAAGGAACAGAAAAAGAATTCTAAAGGAAACACTGTTTTCTAGCTGGTTTGACTTGCACTGAATGCCTTGTAATAGAAACACAGGCCGTGTTAACTGAATTCCTTTTGTTCCAGCTTCTGATGATACAAAAAAGAAGATGTACAGCTCCATATTAGTAGTGGGAGGAGGCCTTATGTTTCATA
Source organism: Phoeniculus purpureus (assembly GCA_028565055.1). Classification (NCBI taxonomy): domain Eukaryota; kingdom Metazoa; phylum Chordata; class Aves; order Bucerotiformes; family Phoeniculidae; genus Phoeniculus; species Phoeniculus purpureus. The sequence continues at coordinate 4,825,569 of JAOXOE010000745.1, read as the reverse complement.
AAGCTCAGGAATTTCTTCAACACCGAATTCTCAACAAAATGCCACCTTCTTTTAGAAGAGTTGTTGAAAATGTTGAAGTCATCACAAGACCTAAGGTAAACACTGTTAACTGATAGCTAAATAGTTCAATAAACTAGGATTGGTTGAGATCTTAAATATACATATTCTTTCCAAGCCATAGATTAGTTGCATATCTGTGAGGAGATTTAGGAGAGCTTTCAGATAATAACATACCACTTCCCAATTACAGGCTGAAAGTTAGATGTATAGCAAGAGAGTTACTTGTATTGATCACTGAAGCCTTTATTAGCTAAAGGCCGTATTCTTAAATAAGCAGTTAATCTTGAATGCTCTTTGCAGTTAACCTGTATGGTCAGCAAGAAATTGCGTTAGCGGGTTATTTTACTATTAAGATAAAGTACGACATTAAAGAGCAATGATTGAATATTTCTCAAAGCTCCCATTGCTGAGGGCAGGATTTCCATGTTGTTCCTAGAAGGCATCTTTAAAAAAAGTGACTTCTTCAATATTCCTTTGTGTACTTTCTATATTTTTATCTATTTCTTGCCTGAATAGTTCTGAGAAACCTCTCCTCCCCTAACCCATGAGATTCTAAGCAGTGTATGCTACTGGAAAAATGAGGATACAAGTTTTCAGAACTATGCAAGTTTACACCAGTGATTGTGTACAATCTGTGTTTTGAATTTAGGATATGGATCCCCGCTTAATTGCATGGAAAGGAGGTGCAGTTTTAGCCTGTCTTGATACGACTCAGGAGCTATGGATCTATCAGCGAGAATGGCAGCGCTTTGGTGTCAGAATGTTACGAGAGCGAGCTGCATTTGTGTGGTAGCAGATTTGTTTCTAGTGGAACATGTTTAACCGAGGATTCCTTTCCTAAAACGCCCCCTTTTTGCAGTGCAGATATATCTATCTTCTCCTGATAGATATTTTAGTTAAAAATAACTTCAACTGAGATTTTTCTAGAAGTGGTGCAAAAGACTGAAGCATTGCTATACTTCCATCCTTTTAATTGCGTGCACCGAATTTGATGTACAGAACACAGCAGCCATTTCCAAATTCACTACATTTATGTTACCTGGGTTGTGTATATTTAAATTGCACAGTTTCAGAATTTGAGATATAAATTATCGACTTGGCAGGTGTTAAACCAGGGTTGATTCAATATACGTGTACACAGAAGCAATAGATGAAGAGTGGGTTGAATGCCTTACTCTGATTGATACTCCAGTGTTACCAGATTACATTGTTATATAAGTCATCATTATGGGAAAAGTGAAATGAAAAACCCAAACTACACTTGATGTTTGTATTTTGCTTATATAATAAATTATATTATTAGTGGAAAGAACTTAACATTTGAAAGTCTATTTTTTCTTACCTTTTCCCATCGTCAAAAGCTCTTGCTACCTTTTCATTATCCATGGCAGTTATCTACTCTTTTCCCTATTTAAAAGAATCCAATATAATACACTTAGAAGAACTAAATGAATTTTTATATAGCCAGCGCCAACCTCAATCCTTTGGTGCAGGCACACAGGTTTTTTCTCCCAACAAATAATCCTTAACTACAGCAGTGCTGTTTGTTGGGTTTTTCATTCTGTAGCGAAGGTTCTTGCCACCCTGAGATCACACCTCAAATCTGCAATTATAATGTAGATTGAAACTATTAAACCACTTCTAACAGTACGATAAATATAAAAGATGAATGTAGCTTCTACAAAGCGTACAAGAAATCATTTACTTCTAATCTGCTTCCATCGAATGTTTTTTAAAGAGAGGGTATTTCCACCCAAGAGCTGTACTCTTACCTGAAAGTGTTTTACTTCAGGCTGTGATTACGTTCTTGTATTTTATTAAGCGTACAACCTTGAGGTCTTCTTTTATTGAAGATGGCATACAACATTTCATATTTTCCTCTGGCGAGATTAGGTGTCATTGCTGTTTTGGGGGTTTTTTGGTGGGGAGAAAACAAAACTATTTCTTTCAAGACAAGGGTCCAGAATTCCTGTTAGAGAAGAAATGTAGGGAGGGGTTTTTAAGTCAGGCAATTGTGATGCAGAATAGAAAGTATACAAGTATACATGTACAAAGATCTTGCTTCTATTTGTTTATACACAAATGGATCTCCACAGCAAACATTTGACAGCTTCATATCAATTGTTGCTGACATATGGACACACTGGAGGTTGAAGGAGATTAACCCATGTCAAACATGCTGTGAGTGTAGGCCGTAACTCCCTACAGTTTGTTCAGCTTGGGATACCTTGTTTCTCAGTTTTGTAAGACAAGTCCAATATTTACCCACCTGTTAATCTCCTATTTCTTGCCACGTACCTTCATATGTGAAACAAAAGGTCTGCTGAAGTTCTCTGTGTCCTTCATCAGACAATATTTTGCATAGAACTTCAAAGCACTTAAAGTGCCCTGTGAACTGACTATTGAAAGAAACAACTATCTATTTTTGTACAGAGGAATGATTTGTCACGTCACTGTGTATAAGGTTAACTGCAAAAGTGAAGAGATCTTCTATGTATGGTTTCTCATACTTTTACGACAAACATCACAAACAGCCATGGTAGGGTTTGAATGAAGACAATCACCCTCTCTGCTGCTGCTGCTGCTTGAGCAGCAAGCCATTGCAGAGGACCTTTTTCAGCAATTCTTTTCTCCCACGTGTCTAGCATAACATTAGTCTTTCAGCCATCATGCAGGAGTTCAGCAAAAGAAAGTATAGCGTGATGAAAACAAACTTATGAACATACAGCTAGTACTTCAATACAGTTGTGGCTGCAGGTGACCAAAGAATCATCTACATAAATTTGTTTAACAGGAAAGACACCATATACTCTCTTAAGATGCCAGTAGTTCTAGAAACAAAATAAACAAAATGTGAATGGAAGTCTAAATTTGTATGGAGGGGTTGACTTCCTATTTCTGTTTCTTAAGACAAAATACATGATTTTGTATAAATTTTGGAAAACAAAAATAGCGAACTAAAATTAGTATTTAGTGCTCACAGTCTCGTGTTCGTGATGAAACAGACAACGTATCTGCAAAAACAATGAAAATAATTCAGCTAAACAGTGTGCAGTAGCTGGAACAGTGTAAGGTTGCCTACACAGAGAGAGCAACCTTGAGTTACAGGCTAATGAGAAGAGGATAGCAGAGGCTTAGTACTTAATTTGTTATTCTTTCTGCAAAACTAATACTGTGGAGAAAAAAGTGCTAAGTAAACAAAAAATAAACAGTGAAATGTTCATGTGACCCCAGCTGATGTTTGCTGAAGAGGAAAAGGCTAAGTAGAAATAATCCACACTCCAAACAATTCACTGTTTACAACAGTAAATATTTAGTCTCCATTTAGCAAACAAACACCAGAAGGGATGCAGTGTAGCCTTGCATTAGCAGCATAGTAGCACAGCAGAAACTACAGAGCAAAAGACATGCTCTTTCATATGATATTGTCTAGAAGGATGTTTGCAGATTAAAAAAAAAAAACCAAGAACAGGAAGAAATAATCAAGTTCAAAAACATGAGAATTCTTACCTCATCTGTGATGACACAAGGTACTGCAGCAATACGACACACAACCACAATGGAGCAGCAAGAAGAAAACACAGGAATCTTCCAACAGAATTGGCTGTGATGATCCCAGTGAGAAAGAACAATCACTTTGAAACACGACTTGAACAGCTGAGAAAGCTGAATGGATTATTGAATCGAGCATTTCCAGAGTCAGTGTGCTGCAAGGTAATGCAAACTGCTTAATGCCCACTTTGAGAACTACAGAGCTGTTGTGTAAGATAAAATGAAGTTTAGCTTTCCAGTCTGAAGTCTTTCCTCACGTATAATAAGTTTCCATAAAATGACTGCCTTGGAAAAAGTGGCAGGATTTTTAATTACTATGTGTTAAACACAAGAAGGGGAAAGTATACATAATAACCATGACTTTATAGAATCACTTAGGGATTGGAAGGGACCCCGAAAGATCATCTAGTCCAATCCCCCTGCCACAGCAGGATCACTTCACTAGAGAAGGTATAGAATCAGAATCACTCTGGGTTGGAAGGGACCACATGATCATCCAGTTCCAACCCTCCCACCATGGGCAGGGACACCCCACTCTAGACCAGGCTGGCCAGAGCCCCATCCAGCCTGGCCTTAAACACCTCCAGGGATGGGGCCCCAACCACCTCCCAGGGCAACCCATTCCAAGCTCTCACCACTGTCATGGTGAAGAACTTCCTCCTCACAGCCAATCTAAATCTACCCATCTCCAGCTTTGCTCCATTCCCCCTAGTCCTGTCGCTACCTGCCATCCTAAATAATCCCTCCCCAGCCTTTTTGTTCTCACCTGGTCCCTAAGGAAAAAGTCTATCACCTCTGAGAACACAGGTCAGTACCATTTTTTCCAAAGACAACCTCTGTCTGCTCCCACTGTGGATTCTGTCAAGATTGTCCCCTGCCTATCCAGAAGTGCTGAAACTGTCTAGGGAAGGGTACTCCGTGGTTCTGTAATAAAGACACTCTCTGACCCCAACTGCAGTGTCAAGGACAATGCAACAAGATAAGCAAACTCCTTCCCCTCCTGCCTTTTTAGCTGATCATTGAATACACTAGCTGTGAATCAACAAAATAAAACAGATGGGATGGTATGGAATTTGCCTTGGAAAAGGCCTACAAGAAGAATGTCAGGTACAGCAAAATATTGTTAATGAGCACCTAGGGAGAGGGAGGAAAGAAACCATTCATTTTCCTGCATTTTGAAGTGTTACATTTTAATTGGGGCATTTTCACTGCAAGGATGGAACACTGAAAAAATGTTCAGCTGCTGAGACAAATGTGTGGAACATTAAAATAGCTACGAGAATCTTTTCTTCTTTAAAATGAATGTGTTGTAAACCTCACCACAGCGCTCTGAGTGAGAGGTCAGGCTATGTGGCCATTTTCTATCATGGAATATGTTCCTATCACTGCTGTTTTCGGCAAAGAGTTGCACTCCCAGTGCCAGCTGGCACTCACTCAGCAGCTACTGCCTCTCACCAAGTAAAGGGATGGCAAATCTGCTGCTTCCGGAAAAGAAGCAACATTTCCTTTCCTAGAGCTGTTGCAGATGCTGTATTGAAGGGTTATTGGACAACTGCTATCTTACACTGGCTATGTGACATTATTAACTTGTCTATGCTACCAACCACGCAACCCTACACATCATCACATCCAGCATCCTCCTCTATAGGTACAAAAATCACTGGAAGACACTCTTCCAGGAGCAACTATCAGCCGTATCATTGTAAGTATGATTTGGCACCTCTATGCTTCTGCTGTGCTATCTCCAGACATAGTAACCTATCGTTACACTGCTACATCCTCCTGACACCACAACACTAATGCTTCGAGCTCTTGCTCAACTTTTAGCTCCTGACTACAAGTAAATTAGAGGAGACAGTTGGCTGGAAATGAACATTAGGAAAATGTTCATGAATATTAGGAAAAAGCTAGGGTACAGAACAAAGATTATAATAAAAACCCCAGAGGAATGGAGGTGGAGCTCTCGAATGAGAAACGTCTGGATATGAGGACAAAAACACATGTCCAGAGAGAGCAAAGCTGCTCAATCACTGATGAAAAGTCAGAGAGGAGAACACATGTGACAAGTAGACTTCAAAAGAAGCCTGAAGGTTGTGGCAATAGGCCCAGTGGATATTGATAAGAGTTTTCCAAAGGCAGCAAGATTTCACTAAGAAAACACACCTACAGACTTGTTTGCATAATATTTACCCGTAAGCAAGGAAATACACTGCTTTCCAGTGTTTCTTTCACGCTATCATCTCCTTCAAGCAAGAAGCACCACAGCATTAAAAGTGTGAGTCACAAACACAGCTTGACCCACAGTGACACAGCTGACAAACAGCAGTTAGATCTTTTGATTGACTTTTTTTTTTAACTTAGTTGTAGGACACCAAGGTGAAAAAACCCCCGACAGCTTGGAATTCAACAGAATTAACACGTAAATTAATGAAATGAGAAGAGGCAGCCTTTTCAAAACTTTTCTAAAAGGTTTCACGTATCTGCCAGGAGCACATCTGAACTGGCAGAGATGACGACTTACTGTCTTCCACGCCTCTGTTTAAGTGTTCCATAATTTCATTTTAAAACAGAAAACAATTTCTCACAGTTACTGAAATGCAGCTGATGTCCTGTGTGAAATGAGGCCCCTATCCACACATGTACACTGAGGTGACACAGTGCTTAGAAAATGAAGACTTGCTAGTTTTATCAAAATGAATTAGAATGGAAAACTTTACACAGGCAAAATGAATTACTGTTTCTCCTCCTCTGAACATCTGTGCTCAAACAATTCATTTCTGCCTAGAGACACTGAGAATCAACTTGAAGAGTGTCCAGCTAAGTTGTTCCTACTCCTTGAAAAGAGAATAAAGAAGAAACTCAGAATACTTTGAGAACATCTGTCATTAATCAGGAATAAACAGCAAGAATGTTAAAGAACTTTTTAAAAGACGTGTAAGCAGCAATCGGACAGTATTTTCTATATGACTCTCAAAAAGAGCCATCCCTGTATTTTTCCACAGAGCACGCTTTTCATCTCCCTCTGCAATCTTGTGCCTACTTGTAGGACACTTCACATGACAACACCTTTGCAGTCAAGACTCTAACACAAATTGTACTGGATAACTCAAGACCCCATGAGCGAACAATCTTGAATTTGATTCTTGAATATGGTGGCTACCAGCATATGCTGGTGGATATTGCTGTATAGATGCACAACGTCCAGGTGCAAGGTTTTGTGTTTCTTGTTAAACTTCACAGAGTTCCTGTTAGCCCATTTCTTCAGTCAGTTGAGGTTTCTCTGAATCGCAAGGCTTAACCACCTGGAGTCATCAGCCACTCAGTTTGGTGTCACCAGCAAACCTGCTGAGCATACACTCTGCCTCATCATCCAAATCATGACTGACAAATTTAAACAGGACATATCCAATAGGATACATTTGAGTTACTTTAGTTACCAACTACCTTGTGTGTTTGGTTTGCAGTCAACACTTGTTACACTTAATGGGAAAACAAAAGCCATTTGGAAACAGAAAGATACATTTGAATCAATGTCTTTTCTCCAACAGATGCCAGCGGGAAACTCTTATGAGGGAATATAAGAAACTGGGTGTTTAGAGAATGATGCCTCTGACCTGGTATCCTCTGACTGAACAGTGTAAATACCTCCTGCTTCTATCAATTGTCCTTTTCTCCATTGTTAGTCTATTCCTTTTTTCCCCACTGCTGTGTTTTTCATCACTGCAGACACTTGTCCCAAGGGAAGGAAATTTGTTTCTTTAAAAACAACCCAAGCAAACAACAGTAATAACTGGTTCTAGTGGGTGGATGTTTGGTCTTTTTTCCTTTAAAACCCACAACTTGGATCATTAACAATTTCACTGACAGTGTGCTGGTTTTGCATTTGAGGAAGTTGTGTGTAGACAACATCTTTTCATTTTTGTAACTTCAGTATGATGTTAACTTTTTAGTCCAACACTAGTTCATGAACATTAATGCACTATTTTTTTTTTGTTACATGTATTACTTTGCTTTTAACACTAATATAGGGTGATTTTAGCAAAGCTAATACAATGTTTTTCATTTAGTCTATAAGCTGCTGATAAAAAAAATTATCTTAAATTTTCCACTATCAAATGCTGCTATAATGCAGTTTGCTGATTTTACAGATTGCCCAGAAGTATGTTGAAGAACATACACACCACTATGTACACTAAGTACACTAGAATGGCTAGACCATGTCACACCAAAAGACTGTGTAGCCTCACTCCTTAGCCCAAAAAGCTAATGAAGGCAATCATGTATAGTACTTCTTCAGCCATTTCCTGAGTGGTATGTAGTTTCAATGCATTCGTTAAGCTTCAAAGACATCAGCCTTCTAGTTCTGTAGTTTCCTTGGATTTCTGAAGAAAGTTTCTAAAAACTGGTCTTTCAGTTGACACACCACAGTCCCACTGAGAATATTTGCAAGTGAGGGGTTAAATAATAGCCATTGTAATTCACCTATTCCAGCCTTGAGTTCCTTTCTTTCATTGTCCTATTTATCAATTAGTTTGATGCCTCTTCAGTTAACAACCTAGTTTGTGCCTGCTTCTCCAACTCCTCTCCTGTAAAGAATGCTTGCAGTGCAGAAACTCTTCTGACAGTCTCTACAGTAAAAACTGACTCAAATCATTAATTTAGTTTTGCAGCAGTGACCTTATCTTCATGAATGCTCTTTGATCATCTCTCAGCCCACCAATTCTCTGGCAGACTTCTTAAATCTGATGTTTTTGAAAAAGGGCTTATTTCTACTTCATATTCAGTCACTCAGAATCTCTTTCACATCTTTACTGCAGTTTAACATGTAATTTGCTGGAGCTTATTTTCTTACTGCTGTTCCTCATTTACAGAAAAAGACATTACTTGCATTCATCAGTGGTGGTAGTTTACTTTTAATATCTATTATTTTTCCTTGGTTTATTGTTTAAACATGTAGAATTTTTAAGACTATTGTTAATTATAACACATGCGTGCATGCAATGCTGTCTTTAAATGAACTTTAGGCTGTCCAAATGTTTTTTAGCTGTTTGGCCATCTACTGTAATTTTAAATTCTAGTTTGGCAGATTTTATTCTCTTGTGATATTGCATTTTGAGTTTTTTAGTACCCCTGGGTTGAAGATCACTTACAACCCAAACCACTCTGTGAGTTGCAATGGCCATCAGACCATGCAGCCAGAGGACCAGGATTCCATGACACATTTCACTGGTTTCTGCTTGAAATGTTACTGCTTTGCATGAAAGTATATTATCAACTGCTATGGTACTTAAAATTAACACGCTCTAACCTTATTGTTAAAGAATTTTAAGTACGCACAGTATTCTCATTGAAATTTTAACTATCCATGTATGAATCCAAGTCGTGGATTTTTCTACCTAGAGCTTCAGTATTGGAAGGTAGTTACTTTGCCAAGCGCTTTGAGCACGGTCAGTCTCACACTGTGGGTAGGATATTAAACCCCAGCTGTTTGGCTGTGTCACACAGAGTTTTTATGTTCACTTTGCTTTCAAGACAACATCATCACTAACCAGTAAGTTCTTCACTGATGCACATCTATATACTCAGTGTTAGATAAACTCGAAGAATGAATTCTTTCATAAAAACAGATGGTTAATTTGTGACAAGTCTGGAGCAGGAACTTGAGTTTGTAATGATTTTGTTTAAGTACTCAGTAGTTTAATTTGTACATCATATCAAGACTGTGAGCTTCAAGGCTGCTGCTCCGGGTGAGGCAGTGGTCTGAAGCTAAAGTATTGACAGGAAAGGTCATCCTCTCACTAAAATTTCCTCTCAGAAAAGAGAGAAAAAGTTCCTGTCCCACACAAAAAGACTTCCTCCTTGCTAATCAGCAGTGGAAAAGTCCGATATATCAATCTTAAAATGATTTACAGAAAAAGTGCCCCACAATTCTCATTCATGAGTTATGCCAGGACACCAGAATGAAGACAGACAATACTAAACATCAGTTTTCCACAGGTGATTGATGCACTGGCTCTCATAGATCTCCTACCAAAAGCAGTTTCAATTATCTGTTGCAAATAGCTCTTTTGCAGTAGATGTGAAAATTGCTGTTGATTAATTAATCTGTTGGCATCTTATATTTAATCCCTAAAGACAAGAGGTGTGTGTGTTTTCTTAGAGTAATGCCTAACCTACCATTAGAGCTGGTTTCATGGGATCACAGAATGGTAGGGGTTGAGAGGCACTTCTGAAGCTCATCTAGCCCAACCCCCTGGCTAGAGCAGGATCATCCAGATAATTCAAAACTGGATTAATAAATGGAAACTTATGCCAGAACTCTGCATCCAATTTTTCATCATAAATATGGATTTGTGATAATTGTACATAAGAAATGGTGTATTTGGCAAGGTTTGCTGTATTTCTAATAAATATCTCACTATCTTAATAAAGTAATGGTTTAGTAAGTGAAAGCACAACTCCCTTCTGTGCCTTGCTAATGAGTACAAGAGCTGCTTGAAATGCAGTGCTTAAACTCGCATTAAAATGTCAAGGGCTATGCATGTCAACCTCTATCTCAACTAACTCATCCCCCCTAAGAATACAGGCAAATGTCAGCTTAACCAACTGTTTAGCAAATGCTATTGTGTCACTGACAACTATACCCTACAGCTTAAGCTAAATAAGGCTTCAGCTCTTCACTTCTGATTAACTTGCTTTTGTCAGTTTCCTCTTTCCAATTTCACCTGAAACTTAAATTGCTGCTTCTAGCCACTGCTTTTCTGTGTTCTCTGCAATTCTCATGCTTGTCATTTTTGGACAAGAAACAATTTGTCAAAGCCATCATTTGCACCCTTTTAAACAGGCTGCTCATTGTCAGAAGAATAGCTATTAATATATCACTGGGTAATAAGGAATTTCATTACTGTGGAAGTATATTTGTCATTTCAAGTTGTTGCATTCTTTTTGTTACAACATAACACCAAGCTGGAGTTTCAGCCATATCTATGCCTATCCATAGGGGATTCAGACAAGATGTGAGGCCTCAAATACTGTCCTTTAGCACAATGATAACAGTTTCTGTTTTACTTCAAAGTGTACTAGCAAGTGAGGCTCAACCTCTTAATAGAGGAAAAAGGTATTTTAACTGGCAAGACAGCTGGAGAGAAAGTTAAAAGTCTTGGCTCTTACAAGAACATCCTCAAAGATGAACCACACTGACGCAGTATTTGGAAGGCAGATTAATAACAGCAACCACATGAACTCAGTGTCTGATGCCACCGGCGGCTCTAGGAGCACAGCAATGCTGACAGCTGGGGTCGTCTGGGTTCTGAGCAAGCAGAGGGGATGCACGCTGGCATCACTGAGCTAAACAGCATCACCCATCTGCTTAAGGAATGAAATACTGGGGTCTGACAAGCACGTTCTTCACAAGTACTGAAAAAGCACAAAATCTAAATTATGTTATTTGTTAATAAAAACACTGAAGTAAGATAGCAAAAGATCTTAAAGAGATGTTTTTATACTGGACAATGACCATGAATGGGACAGGTAACTCCAAGTGAATGACTAAAACAAGAAAGTTGTTTTCTTGCAGATTATAACAAAAAGCATTCTGATCCTCACATTTAACTAAAGAGCTACTAACTGTGCTAAACCAAGCTATGTTTCTAAAAAAACCAAACACTCAGTCCCACCCTTTCCTGACAAGAGATTATAATTTCCCTTTGTTATACAGCCATCCTAAAAACTCACTGCACGTTCCACTACATTTTCTTCCTGAATGAGTCGAGTCACGAAGGGCACAGTGGAATTACAGACCAATTTCTGCCAGCACAAGGCTGACCAGTATAAAGAAAGCAACTGTAAGCAGTTGCAGGGGCCTGCCAAACACAACTGCTGATGTACCAGAGGAAGAATGTGAGGATTTAAACTGCTCAAACAGTAAACAAGTACACCTGCTCCTTAATGTTATCATTAAATAAACTGCAATAATATGCTTTACATTAGTGCAGCATTCTTGTTTTCAACTACAACTGTGAACAGTTTTAAACAGGGGAAATTTCAACAAGACTTTTTGGGCTTTTTTGCATTTCAAACTCCCATCACATTACTGAACAGTGCTGGAGTCTAAGCTCCAGCAAACCCTCTGTTATACCATCCTTTTGAATGGTTAAGTTTTCAGTGCCTTAAAAACCTTTATTGATTTTAAAAGAAAGAAAACATAGGCACTTGGCTGTAGAATACTGAAAATTTGACCCCTCTCTCTGCACCTGATCTCCTCAGAATTGAAGATAGTTTTTCAGGGGCTTATGTAAGTCAGGAAAAAGTTTCATTTCTAAGTAGCACAAAATGAACAGCTAGGCCAAGGATGGTATCAAAAATCTCCTGCAAAACACATGAGATTAAAGAATTATGTGCAGGAAAACAACTTTTTTGTTCCTTGCTCTCATCACTAATTGTTGTATGACTACCAAAACAGCACTGCCTACCTCTGCTACAAATCCTGAACTTGGTAGGACTTCACCAAACTCTCAGCTGTTAGAGGTTTTCCAAATTTTGTTTATAATACATGGCATACAGTAATATGACATGTGGACTGGTTTGGGCTGGGACAAAGGTATTTTTGCTCATAGCATCCTGTGTTGGGCTGGATTGCATCTGTGATGAAAACACTGTTGATAACATGAGGATGTTTCAGCTGTTGCTGAGCCATGCTTGCACAGCGTTGAAGCCTGTTCTGCACCTTATTCAGCCTCACCAGCAAGTTGGCTGAGAGTGGCCAAGTGGTTGCAAGGGGACATAGCCAGGACAGCTGACCCCAACCAACCAAAGGAATATTCTAGACCATATGACATAGGGTTTACCCACAAAAACTCAGGAGCAAGTTTGCCAGGGCTTTTTAACTGTTCTTTCAAAACTTTTCTTCCTTCAGAAGTTTCTCCAACTTCATCTAAAACCTTGCAAAGCTCTATGTGGTTACTCCTTTACGTCCCTTTGTAGGGAGCTCAAGCCACAGTATTCACTCCTGATATGGATATGTATCTCAGTTGCCTATCAGCTTCATTATTCTAATGTGCTTGAAAAAGCTTCTCAGTTTGTTTTTCAGACCACCGACATAGTCACTATTTCTGTATAGAAGGGCACATTGTTTTGGTTCTTGCTCCTTCTCTTGCCTTCCTGTGATTTTATGCTAATTTGCAAAATCCCTACTTCCCTTGTCGGAATAAGATGGTTTTATATGATGTATTTTTGTTTCTAATACATATCATATAGTGTGGGATTTTATCCCCTATACTTTTTTTACATACCCTAAGATTTATTATTTTTTATTATCTGCATGCCCAAATTCCTACATATTTAAGAAGAAAGCATAAAAATATTGTTTCTACCCTTAGAGATTATTTCAGCTTTTTTTTCCTCAGACATGGTGTGGTTTGCTGATACAATTTGTCCACTTCCCAATTTGTCTCTGTGCTTCCTTCATTCACGTGTTCTACAGCCAAATCTCAATCCAAGCATTTGTCCACTAGTACTGCTGTATCTCATTGACTAGCTTTCCTTCTATTGATTTTCTCTGACATCATTTAAATTAAAATTCCAGGTAAACTACGCTGTTTGGTTTTGATTTTCCTTTACATAAAATTCCTCTGCACTGACATGAAAGGTCACCTACATTTGGGTTTGGAGTGATCTATTAATATAGTGAGACGTCACTAAATTAATAGCAAGACTTCAGCAAGACTTTCTTGATCGAAATTACTCCTTCATGTAGCCCATCTGGATTTTAACAAATATCTAACTTTTAAAAATTGTTCATTTTTTGTTTTATAAGATAGAGTTTTATTATTTAAACATTAAAGAATGATTCATCTTGAACTGGCACTTTCCAGATTTCTCACAGCCACTAGTTTTAAATTACCTTGTAACCTTTACAGCTTTTTCCCCTCTCATCTTAGGGTATCTCAGCTGCTTATCATCCCTACCAAATCTCTAAGGCTTTCTATGTCTTTGGCCACTAGACTCACTAAACCAAAGAATTAAGCTCTTATTCCAATAATTATCCCCCTTACAAAGCTGTGTTAATTTTCTCATTGCAAAACAATAACCCTAGACAAAGCACGAATGCCCAAGTGAACAACTGTTTGTGGTTTTACCTCTTAGTGGAAAGTGCTTATTAGTAGTATTTAATTTAAGCAATGTTTTCAGTTGTGTGGTAATTTAGCCAGTTGTTCTATCAACCAATGAGGTGTTAAAGGGGAATAGTGGAGGCATGCCAGCAGGTTGAAATGGAAATAGATTTAATAAAACGGTAATTTCAAAGCACTAACATTAATACCAAGACTCATCTTTTTTTCAGTAAGCCTTGTGATCAATAAGTAACGGATGCTAAAGAAAAAAGTTAAATTGTCTAACCCACTTGACTCCCAAACTGAAGAACTGCTCTGGATAATACATAATTTTTATATTGCAACCTTAAGATTTCTTAAGTCTTATGATTCATAGGATTAATCAGCTTTTATTTCTTTCCCAGAAATGTCAGAAATTATTATGTGAGTTTCTGCTCAGAGGCAGGGGACATACCAAGACAGCAAAGTGTGACTAACTGCACAAAAGAAACTTTCATCCCAGCTTGTCCCACAGAGACACCCCAGTAAATATCCTTCTCTTTGTCTTCACAATGATGTGAGATTACATTCTCCTCCTTAAATATGTAGGAGTTTGGGCATGCAGCTAATAAAAAAGCAGAAACCTTAGAGTATGTAAAAAAAGGTTTAGGGGATAAAATCCCAGAGTATTTTAATTTCACATAAAATACGTGAGAAACATATTTTATGTTTTTCACTCAACACCTATCCACTCTTTTTTTTCCATAATACTGAGTATCAAGAAGTCAAGTTCAGCAGGAACTATGAACTTTAAAATACCATTGTACATTTTTCTCATGCAAAAACTACCAGTGAATGTTATTATAATGCAATTATAGCATTACTGACTTGCAAGATTGGGGATAAAAGATTTTAATAAATAATTATTGCAAAGTGTATTTTCATCATGCATAACAATTTCGTTTAAAGTTGCTTTAAATTAAATTCTAGATGTTTTTTAAATGCTCCAATGATACTGAGCACCTATGTCAAATGCTTATTTTGTTCTTGTCTATCAGGAAACTATGAGATATTAATAATTTTATATTAGTGAGGCAATGCAGCATTGTGTACATATATATAATTTATCCATTTGTTTGTCAGTCATTTGTTAAATGTTTCTTTTCTTTCTCCTCAGATTAGCTACTTAAGTTTAGTTTTACCAAGTTAATTTTTTTTTTTTTAAAAAGACAAAAACCAGAAGCAACAAAATTAACAAAATTTATCTAAAAGAACTATGTCTGCTACTTAACAAGGATTCACTGAAGAAACCCTCATACACCTCAAGGAAAAGGAAAAATTACAACATGGAAAGCTGATGTCCAGGGCCTCACATTTACCTAGTCTTCAGGGTAAAGATGCAGTGACACAAATTGCAGTCTAGTGGTAGAAGAAACATTTCAATGAAAAAAAGATGCTAACAAGATGCAAATATCAGATGCTCCTGTGTCAGGGAAAGGAAGAAAATTCAGTATAGCAAACCCATTAATTTTTACTTCTTAACCCAATAATCTTCTAAGGAAATAAAAAACCCAACAAAACTGTTCTGATGTGGTGTTAAATGAAGACAACAATATCACCAAACAGACATTCTTCTCCACCTGAAAATAGCAGCCTGAACCTGCCAGTTATTAACCCTCAAATGAATGACTGTCTCAGTTACTGTTACAAAATATTACCACTAAAGCAAGAAACATCAATTCAATCAAAATAGTAACTCAATATATAACTGATACCTTGGAATTCTTTCTCTGGCTTGGTTACTCTGAGACAGTAGAACTTCCTTTTTCATTTTGAAATACTATTTTGAGGAAATGCAGCCTTTACATTTATAGCCTTTACATTATTGATATCAGACAAGTAAATGGTAAAAGTCTACGTCTGCCAGTGCTCTATATAGACACTCTGGTGTCTCTATTAATTCTTCAGGTGTCCCTAATCTCAGACACTATGAAAAACTGGAATAAAAATCTTTCTCCTGAGAGTTTACACTTACACAGAAATTTCCTTAACTGAGAATTCTTCAGGTTTTTTGTCATTCAGAAGTTATCATTGTGCAAGTTTCTTCTAGTTTGTTGAAATACTCAATACAATTATTTTATGCAAATAATTATTGGACTGTGGGTTGTTTATTTATAGTTGACTGAGCAAACATGAACTTGTGCAGGTTACACTGATCTGAAGACAAAGCACAAGGGGGTTTCATCTGTTTTCTGTCTGCTACTGTCATTAATTCTGTTATTGACACAGACAATTATTACCAGTCCTTTATGCTTCTCATTTCAACATGTTTTTTGTCTATTAGGGCCATATCTCAGATTAATAGCTACCTATATGAGATAAGATTAATTTAGAAATCTAACAACAGCCCTCTTCCATGTGATAAGGAACAGGCCATTTTCCCCCTTCAAAGGCTTCCCTCCATTTAAAGAAACCATTTATCAGATGATGCTGGTAATGTACTTGGTTCAGAACAGAACCTGGTTCACACCACATCTGGCCAAGGTAAAAATTGCCAGTTGCACAGTTGAAATAGAAATGAAGATCCCACACCCCTCCCAAGTTCAACAGGCCTTGAGACAGTCTTTCAGTCATGGATATGTACTAGCGAGCTGCATAAAAGCTGTTTAGTTCAGTCAATGAAGAAAACAAGGAGGCACTGATTTACCCAAGAAGAGAGCAGACTGCTAGAATCAGTATCTGTCGAGAAGACAATTAGATAATCAAAATAATTGAACAATATGAATTAAATTCATTATTAGAATAATTTCTTTGGATTCACACTTTCAATGCAGACGTGTTCTCCCAAAGAAACTGCTTACAATGCCTTCACAAATTATCAACTGCTAACCCACACTGTGTTCAGCCCTCAAGAAGCACCCAGGTGGAAACACTTTGAACACAAAGCATGTATCTACGTGCTGTTTCTTATGATATCGCTTTACCTGCTCCTGCTAGATTATACAAGAACAAAGATCCATTTAAACAATACAACAAATCAACAGATCATTATAGTTGGAAGAGATGTTTAAGATCATTGAGTTCAACTGTTAATGCAGCACTTCCAGGTCACCACTAAACCATGTCCCCCAGCACCACATCTCCATGGTTTTTCAATCCTTCCAGGTATGAAGACTCTACCACTACAAACAAAAATTATTTGTGATGATTTTTTCTAGATCCACAAGTGATTTCACATCTGATAACCCATAAGAGGCTCCTTAGAGCTACGCTCATATCATTGTAAAGTGTATCAGCAGGATATGTTCATTGAAAGCTACATTTTTCAATTTTTGCACCTGACATTGGAAATTGCCTATGAACACAAACTGTAGAAATCTGCATGGAGTACTCAAAGATAGCCATACCAAGAATTTTGTATGTGAATGTTGCTTTGTGTGACAAGGAATGGAAAAAGCATGTGTGTGTGCCTCTTGATATGGAGATAAGTCATCAAAAAAGTGGAACAGTAAAATTTAACAGACGGATAAATTGAGGCTAAAATTTCACTGAACAACAGTACACATCAAAGAATGTTTAAATAAATAAATACTTCAGATCTGGTGCACATTCAAGGCACATTATTTACCCAAATTACCAAACAGTGTGCAGAGCAAGCGTTAGAAAAACGTGGAAAAAATCTGCAGCTGTTGGAGTTTGGTACATGTGGCTTCCCCTCTCTTTGTGTTAAGACTAAACTTTCAGACGCAATACTTACATGTACCTTGTTCTTTTCACCATAGATCCTCACTCTCCCCTCCAGCACATATTTTCTACGCTCTAAGTTAAAATACCATGTATGCACTTACATAGGACCATGTAGATTAAGATTTTTCAATTGCAAATAAACTACAGCCTCATTTTCCAAGTGTAATAAAACACTCAAGAAATAAATTTGTCAGTTAAGCAAAGGTGGGGTTTTTTCTGCCAAGCTACATACATAGCATACAGCATATGTGCACATAGTCGTATGTGCACATACAACATGTCACCTTACCTCTCCGTTTTCCAGAGGATGGATTTTAGAATAGTAAGAAGTGCATATGACCTCATCATCTTTTATGTAAGAAGGAGTTCCAGGACGGGGGTGGATGTTGTAGCGTGTCAGGCACTCGCTGTCAGTGATCGCGTAGTACTGCCATGGCTGATAATCTATGCCATCCAGTGAACGCTCTAAAATCCAGTTCCCAGGCCGAGGTGAATTAGCTGCTTTCACAATAACGTATGCAATTTGAAAAACCTGTAAAAAAGATGAATTGTTACCATACATCATTATGAAGTCATTAGGATTTCTTCATAGCTACCAAATTAAGAACAGTAATCTCTGATTCCTCCCCCTCAAATTGCAATGTGACCTTCGATTCCATTGAAAATCTTGACTACAGAAATTAGTTTCTCTGTTAACTTGGAAGAAAGACTGGCTGCATAGGACAATACAGAATTTGGAAACAGAACTAAAAAGCGCCTGAAATTCTGCAAAACATTAGGTAATCGCCGAGCTGCGGTTTCAGTCAGACATTAGCAACGTTTGTTTTCAAGTATTCTCAGTTTGTAGAAGTGAATTTGTTTCTGTATTTACAGACACACACTTTCTGCAGTGCTTTTGCCAAACTGTTACACCTTTACCACTGTTCAGAAAAATCCTGGGTTTAAGTCATTGGAAGGTAATCACATCATGCTGAAATCATTCTATAAAACATTCTGTTTTCTACCATGTGACTCAGCACTGTGCCCATAAATCAGCTTTACAGGGCATAGACACATGGAACACCACTATAAACAGAATGTAAACATGTAATCAATGCTCATTACAGCCCATTTCACCTGCCTGTTCAATTGATTTATCAAGGTTTATCTCTGTTTCCAGGCTTGCTGGAAGGCATGCAAATGACGTATGTTACTGAGGCAGCTTGGCGTTGAGTTTTTTCCTAATCTAGGAACATTTAGATGCTACAGAGGTAGAAGTGAAACTAAGGAAGGCAAACAGCAACTTCTATTAGAGAAGCAGAACATAGAGCTAACTACTTCTTTTTAGATGCAGTGCTGAGATTCTGCACATGAGGATGCCAGAGGGTACCATGAAGACATTTAAACCTTCATGTTTTCTGTATTGAAGAGTCACTGCAAAGAAGATGCATGGTTCAGACTTAGTCACACTAAACTGTTGTGCCTATGCAGACAACCAGTAATAGTGTCCAAAGATAATCCTACAGTAATTGATGAAGGAAATAGTTAAGAGGACTCACATTGGTTTTTTAATAACTCCATTTCCTATTATGAAATAGAAGTGACGTAGTAGAGTAGTGCAAATACTGCAGCTTAGACAAAAACAACGTTCACCTCCAGCTATCACTTCTGCCTTCTGTGTAGATGCTGGGAAAATGCAAGTTCCACAACAGCTTTGGTCAGGAAGTCAAATTGCTAAGAATCAAATTTTATCAGTGGGAATAAACAGCAAATGAGGTTGTACTTTTATTTCCACCTGAAAAACATATGCGTAACTGTGCATTTGTATGGGATTATCTCAAGAAGAAATGTGTTTCATTCCACAATCACTTGTGCACTGGTTCACAAATTTACTCTCATACTTACATATAGAGACGTTCTATTGTGGTCAGTAATAACTGTGACTGGACCTGTGTCACTGATACAGTTTACAATAAACAGAGGAAAAAAACCCTACATTAATACACCTCTCTGAACCCTTCCCTGCCACAGTTAAGTTCTTTGAAATGCAAGAAAAGAAGTAGAGTGTTTAAGTATTTGTTATTCCCTAAGGAAGATAAACTTGATACATCTGTTGGTCATTATCAGGAATTACATTGCACAGAGTCTGCAGCACAATTACAGAAACCCTTGTACAATGTAAACTGTTTTTATGCCAGCATTATCTAGTCCAACCCCAAAAATTCTCAGCTCCAGCCATTCAGAACAAACATTTCATTATAGAGTACCTCTAAGTTTTAGTTTTTTTAAAAATTCATTAGGTTTTTAAATGCAGGTTCTCCTCTGACAACTCTTAGATGTTGAATGGCTAACAACTGCAGTTAAACACATTGTTGGGGCTTCTGCTGTGGAAGATCTGTGGTCTAGGGCATAAATGAAAGTAAGTTCAACACCTTAAGTCACATGTTGTAACGGGTTGAAACTAAGAAAACTGCTTTGCTCCCAGATTTTAAGGGGAAAGGAAACCAAAGCAGTCAGGTCTCAGTGAGATCTCAGATAAATGTGCCAGACAATGGATTGCTTAGGAAACTAAAAGAGGAAAAGTTTTTTAACTCTTAAACTATGTACAGAAAAGAAGAAAAATGCCAAGCAAGTTAGTGCAGAAATGCAGCCCATCAGAAACTGTGTTCCCCAATGCCATTATATATTCTGAGAAAGGTACA
>JAOXOE010000745.1:4788911-4805341 GCA_028565055.1 Phoeniculus purpureus | reverse complement strand
ACCCATTCCAGGCTCTCACCACTCTCACAGTGAAGAACTTCCTCCTCACATCCAGTCTAAATCTACCCATCTCCAGCACTGCTCTATTCCCCCTAGTCCTGTCACTACCCACCATCCTAAATAGTCCCTGCTGTCATCCTGCTGTCCACCAGGACCCCCAGGTCCCTTTCTCCTACACTAGTCTCCAGCAGCTCGGTCCCCAGCCAATACTGGTACCTCGGGTTGTTCTTGCCCAGATGCAAGACTCTACACTGCCCTTGTTGTATTTCATTCAATTTCTCCCCACTCAACTTTCCTGCCTGTCCAGGTCCCGCTGAATGACAGCACAGCCTGCTGGGGTTTCCCCCAAATACAATTTAAACATAATGCGACATAAACAATATTGATACGAAAATTTCACTCACCTAGGAAAATGTGCTGCTAATTTGTGCAGCACTGGTTTATTGCCTTTTCAAGAGTTTCAGTGTCATATGAATTGACTGTAGTAATGTGTATAATGCAGATAGCAGAGTCCTAATAGAACTCCTGTGTTTCTCTAATGGAAAAACAAGACACCAGTTGCTATAAAATCCCAATCTGAATGCTGTTCCACATGAGGGACAGAGTTACATTCAAGTTACTCAGGCTAGCCTTGCCTCACTCACATTTAGTGGGTAGAATTCACAGAAGTTGAAGGAATCAACAAGTTAACAATTTTTGGATAAGAAATCATTACTGGTTCTTACTAACATTGTCAGAGTGGTTAAGACCTTAGCAAGGCACAAGGACTCTACTACAGCCGGTGCTATACAATCAGGGATCAACTCCCACCCCCTCATTCACTGAAAATATGTAGTTCTTAAATATGTATTTCAAGCATATTTATTTTTTTGTATATTCTAATACACAGCAAATATTTCACAGAACAGAACGTTAGGGATTGGAAGGGACCTGGAAAGATCAGTCCAATCTCCCTGCCACAGCAGTATTAGCTAGACCAAGTCGCACAGGAATATATCCAGGTGGGTTTTAAACATCTCCAGAGAAGGAAACTCCAAGACCCCCCATTCCAGCGCTGTCACAAATGGGGCAGCCTGTTCCAGTGCTGTCACTCTCACTGTGTGATTTCTATAGTCTTTTTTGCCACTGAATAGAAGCATTGAAGATTTGAGAAAATAGCCAGACATACCACAAACACCCATCGGCTTGGTTTCAAGCATTCTTAATCACTATGCAGATTAAAGATCACTTACATTAACTACACATTTAGTCACAGTTCCACAGGGGATAATTATTCATTAATGGAAAAGAGAAGTTCACGGTTTGGTGCCTGAGTATGAATAACCCACAGATCGTTCTGTTATATTCTGCTTATCTAACTAAGAGCGAAAACATGAACAGGCAATTCTCACAGAAGATTAGTAATCATTCCTGGAAGAGCGATAAGGAAGAGCTTGGGAAAATAATCAGCATCTACAAACAATATCAAATGTATCATAACAGGAACTATTTTCGTAAAAAGATGACAGGTGTAAGTTCTCACAACAATTACCTTGATTACTTTTCATTATACCAGCATTATTCTACCACGAGTGTTCTAGGTGGATGAACAAAGCTCTTGTGTTCATCCTCTGGCAGCCCAGAACTGGCAGCGGTAACACTTAGCAATACTGGTCCTTGGCCACTTCCTGAAGCATTTTTGGGGCTCTTCTTCCCAAACCAAATTTTTAATGCAGTTTAGACTACAACCAAGTAGGATACACTGAAGATACTTAGAGGACAACACCAACAGAAGAGTAAGTTTTATAACGAAGGCCTTGTGGTATTTTAGTACTTCCAGCTATCCAGTGACATACTGTTCACAATTGCTCTTGGCTGCATTCTGAGCCATGAGGAATACTAAAAACAACTAGTTACAACTAATTAGTCAAAACAGGGCTACAGACTTGGAAAAATATTATTGGAAAGCTGCACATTAAAAAAGGGCCTGGGGGCACTTGTTGACAGTCAACTGAATGTGAGCTAGCAGTGTGCCCAAGTGGCCAAAAAGACCAAGGACATCCTGGCTTGTATTAGAAACAGCATTGCTAGCCAGAGTACAGAGATGATCACCCCCCTGTACTCAGCACTAGTGAGGCCACACTTCAAATACTGTGTTCTGTTCTGGGCCACTCAGTACAAGCAGGGCATAGAGGTGCTGGAGCATGGCCAGAGAAGGGCAAGGGAATCATGAAGGGTGTGGAATACAAGTCCTGTGAGGAGCAGCTGAGAAACCTGTGGTTTACAGAAAAGGAGACTGAGAGGAGAATTTATCACTGAACTACAACCACTTAAGGAAGTTGGACTGAGGAAACGGGCAGCCCCCTCCCTGGTGGCAAGTGACAGGATTTGAGGAAATGTTTGTACGCAGCATCAGGGGAGGTTTAGACTGGATTTTAGGAAGACCATCTTCACAGACAGGGTCACTGGGCATTAGAACAGGCTGCCCAGGGCAGCGATGGAATTACCATCCCAGGAGATACTTAAATGACCTGTGGTTTGGGACATGGTTTAGTGGTGGCCAGGCAGTGCTGGCACAAAGGTTGGACTTGATAATCTTGAAAGTCTCTTCCAGCCGGAGAGACTGTGATTCTCCTACATGGACTATCGTATTAGTCTGCTTTACAGAAAAGTTGCCTTTTGTCTACCCGGCCTGCGGGCCGGGTGAAGAAGTAGAAGAGCTCCCGCGACAGGGAAGTGTCTTCATCGCAGGGACCGGGTCTGCCCCCGCCGCTGCTGCAGGCCCCGCAGTCGGAGCCTCTTGGCCCGCTCCGGCCCGTGGAGAAGCTCCAGGCGGCCCGCGGGGGACCGTGTGGCTCCTGTGGGACGGGCGAGGCGACGGACTTCGGCCCGCGGCCGGTTTCGAAACAGCACGAAGTGCCCGCGATACATCTTTCGGGGCGGACAAAGGGTGAATTCTTGCGGGAAGTTCCACCCGCCCCTGCGGACCTCTCCCACCCCCTGCCCGGGCCAGTCCCGAGCGTGTGGGGACCCGCCAGCACCGCACAAGGACCACCCCAAACCCCATATTCCGCCCTGGGCAGCCACGACGGGAGCCCTGGGCGCTTCCCGCGCTTGGCGTGAGAGCGAGTGAGTGTGGCTACGGCCTGTGGGCTCGGGAGGCTTCTGAGGGGTGGGTTCCCGGAGCCGAGAGGAGAAAGCGGGTGCGGGCGGGAGAAGAGAGAGAGGCCGCGGCGGGATGGGCGCCCTAGAGCGGTGCCTCCGACCCGGGAGAGCCCTGAGGCCTCCCCGGCCGGGGACAAGAACGGCGGCCCCTGAGTGCCCCGCGTCCCGCGTGGGGTACCGGGACAGGCCCGCCGCCCTCCTCGGCTTCCTCCTCCTCCTTGGGGCCGCCTTTGCGTGTCTCTGGAGCCGTTGTGCGGGAGCCGAGCCGGGCTCGGCAGATCCGTCCGTTCACGGAAGAGGAAATGGAGAGGTAAGGGGGCTTGGAGGGCTCCGGCCGTGGAAACGAAAGTGAGCGCAAAGTTTCTGTGAATGAATGAACCACCGAAGCGAAACTTGAACACTGCGCTACAGCAGATGGATTTAAACTCTATACCCAGAAAAGAAAAGGTCAGAACTGCTGTTACCTGAGGAGCTGCTCCTGCATCCTAGACTTGGCAGGATTTGGGAGTACGGAGTCCTGAAAGGTTCGTGTCCACCAAAAGTCCCATCACTTTGCTGCACCAGGTGTGACCCATGCAGGTGAACACGTCAGGAGAGGGTCCTATTTACATTACACTACCCCGAGAGCATGTTACTGGCTTAGCTCTGACAAAATAGGACAGGGCGTAAGGTTTAAGTGACAGTGCCAATCTCATTGCTTCATGATTGGTTTAGAGAACCTGGGGAAGCATAGCAGTCATGCAAGAGTACCACGTGTAGATGAGAAAGTATCAGTAGGAAAAAAGATTATGCATAGAAACTAGTGTTTTCAATCCATTCAGTGCAACTATGGATGCTGCATTTCAATGAAATCAGAATTACTTGGGGTTAGACCTCTGCACAGAAATTTGAGTCTCATCTACACACTGGTTCTCAAAGGCACTTGAGTATTATGACTAAGGCAATACTGACTGACTTCACTCCCAGCTCACTCTTTGTAGGATAAAAACTGTCTCAGATGTTATTTTATTTCATGTAAAATAATAATGCAAAACCATGAAATAACATCTAACTGTAAATCTGACAAACACGTGGTGGAGTAGATTCAAAATGCTACTTTAGCTACTTAAAAGAAACATGGACTTAGTTTTCTTGGCTGGTAATGCAGACCTCTAGCCTAGACGGTGGATACCCATGCAGGCTTGTTATATAGATTTTTTTTTAATCTCTCTTATTTCCAGTTTTATCTAGAACAGGACAGCTGTGGTTAAGAGTAGTGATACCCAGTACCCTATATAGTTTTTATGGAATGGCCAACTCATCCATCTATAGAACCATTTAAATACTGTCCAATTCTCAATATACAGACCCCTGCCCCTCATGTGTGAGGGATACCTACCCTCCTCTTTGTTGTGAGCTGCAAGGCCCTTAAATCTAGAAATCTAGTCCAAGTTACTGGAAAAAGCACATTGTTGCTGAAATACTGTTCTTAGGAACAGCATGCAGGTTGCAAACTCTCACTGGTTAAAAAGCCAGATTAAACTAAGGGAAAATTGAGTGTGATGATGAATTAGGTTACTCTTTGACTGTTAGTCTCTTCTTCAAAGAGGGACTCATGCATAATTACACAAGACTACCTTCTGTAGAAGAACGTAAGTGTGATTACTTTAGAGAGAAACAGCATCACATTCAAATTTCAGGAATTCATCTTCACAGTCCCACGTACAAACCCCTTCAATAGAAGACTAAATTGTTCTTTGCATTTCAAAGCCTGCACTTGTAAGAAGCTCTTAACAAACCAGCTTTTAAAAGTATCTAGACTTCAGTATTAAGGTTCTGGCATAAGGCAAGAAACAGTCTTATAACATCAATGCTGCCTTTGGAACCTACAATAGATAGTATTTTTGGGGGCTTGGTAGCCACTGCTTATGCTGCAGTAAGCTGTAGAATTACAGCCCTCACAGAGTACATCAGTCCCTGACTAGGATCCCCATTCCAGAAGTTCCATAGAATGTACCCTTTTCACAGCAAACAACTAGGTAGGTTGTGGACTTAATAGCTAGAATTTTTGCTGAGAAGCACTGGAATAGTTTACAGCATTATAGATCCTAGACCAAAATAAGCTAGCCACTACTGAGAGTCTGAGAGCCCTACCTATGTAAATAATAAGTGTTGACCATCCATAAGACCAGAACTTGAGTCAGGTTGTTCACATCACCTCATCATAAGTAAAAGAAACAACTCACATTCTAGCAATAAAGTTTCTTTTCCATGTTACCAAGGTCCAGACCCATATTCTACCAAGCCCATCAGCAGTCTACTGTTGCTAAAGCAATGAGGTCTTATGATTCATCAGTTCTCCAGGTTAGACAGAGGTGCTTCATAATTGTAGCCCTCTTTATCACACAAAACAAATAAAACCCTACCTTTTCATCCTTCTGTGCTGCATCACAGGAGGGTTGAACTAGATGATCTTTCAAGGTCACTTCCAGCCTTTAACTTTTTATGATCACAAGAAACTGCCAAACCTTCTCTCCCCAGGAGGGATCCTTTAATAACCTCCACCTGTAAGAGACACCACATGCTCCTCACCTCACAACCTTTCAGCTGGGATCAGTATTGAATTAGTCATGTGAGAATCAGCTGTGGGAACTCTGGGCTTAGATCTGGCTTCAGCATCTTTTCGTTTTTAACAGAGCAATCTGTTCTTCATGGCTGGTCAATGATTTTCCAGAAGTTTAATAGTTTGTACAGCTCATTGCACATTTCCATAACTAGAATGAGAGGTGTATGCTTCTTCCCATCCTTTCCTTGAGAGAAAAACAAAGTCATTTTGCATGTGAGGCTGTACATCAAATTGTACGCAGAATATTTTTAGCATTTCTCAGCAACCTGCACCTAATTTGTTACACAGTTGGGCTCAGATATGTTCTCAAAAGTTTTATCTTGTAGCATTCTAATTGAGAAAATGCAGCTACACTCCGTTTTAGTAAGAAGAAGATGGTTAGTTCAATAATTCATTAGGGCATGGTTTTGTTTTTGTGACAAAAGACATTTAAAGAAATCCTTTAATACAAAATACTGGATGGCTATGGAAGTTCAATAGAATGACAACCAACATTAACAGTGTAATTTATTTTTGAAAAAATAAGATTTTACAAGCATACTCTAATATTCAGTATATTTCCAGGAGAAAACTTGCTTTGTTCTTTTCAGTCCATTACAGTCTAACGGCCTCGGGGTAGGTTGCTGTGTCTAGAATCTGCAGCAATGGCTTAGACAGAAGCTGTGGCCCCTGGGAGAAATATTATTTACAGCCCAAGGATATCCATTCATTTTAGCTAAGAGTTTATACCAAGAGGAAGGGTTTAAAGAGGAGAGAGCAAGAGAAAAACAGTTGAGACTGGCCAGCTGCTGGTCATTTGGACAAGAATTGGATTTTACATTTAGTCCCTGTTCCTGAACCTATGCTACAACTCCTGCAGTTGCTTGCAAGGCTCATGGAGTTTTCTGAAAGTGAAGGTTGCCATTCCTACTCAGCCTAAGGATCTGCTGATGATAGATTGTAACCGTTCTTGAAGCACACCGGCAGGATCTGCTTTTAGTAATAAAGCAAGCGGCCACTGATTTTTGCCTGTGGTGTGCCTCCAAACTCAGTTTTTCACCTTCAGGACAGCTGAAAAGGAGTTTTATTGCTACACGTGTGTTTGTAGAGACATTGTCCCAGCTTTGGCTTGGAAGAAGGTACAGCAGGCTTGCTCATAATTTCCATTGTTGTGAATTGCTTAAGCAACATCACTGACTGCTACAAACTTACAGAGCAGTTTGTGACATTGTTTTTCTTAAACTCTTACTTATTAAAGGCCAATGAAGAGAGGCTACAAGGTGAGCAAAGGTTTCCACCCTTTATGGTGTTGGCAAGTACTTGAAAACGCAGTTCACGTATCTGTCTCGTGAACCAGAAGCAAATCAAAATCAATCTTCCAATAACAGATACGGTATGCAATGCAATACTGTATGCATACACGATACATACAGCATGTAATGCTGCCTGACTAGTGTGTAGATTGCATTAAAGGAATAGTAAGGCAGCAAGTGTCAGCGTAAATGTTCACTGGTTTATTTGCATTTTGTTAGCCTTTTGGACAGTGAGAATGGATGAAGTATAGAAGTTTTACTGGAGAACTGCTGACATTTTATAGGTCAAGCGCTGCATTAATGCTCACTTCTTAATTGTGAGTTATGTTGGTTTGTTTTCTAGGGTAAAACACTGGAATTGTGTTAGAAGCTCTGCAGGAGGGACACTGTGACAGCAAAGATGTCCTGTTTAATGAAGGCAGTTAAATGTTGCAGGCCTGTGAACCAGATGCATAAAGCACGGGGAGCTCTGTTTAAAGCACATGTATTAAAGAACATGTGGGGCACCAACGCACAGCTATTGAAAATTTCACGCGCATCATCTCACCTTAGTTCTGAAAAAGGAAACTCCTATGATTATGTCATTGTTGGAGCTGGATCCGCAGGGTGTGTATTAGCCAACAGATTGACTGAAGACCCTCTCAGTACAGTACTACTTTTGGAAGCAGGCCCTAAAGATACCCTTCTAGGCAGCAAAAGACTGATGTGGAAGATTCATATGCCTGCTGCATTAACGTACAACCTCTGTGATGAGAAATACAACTGGTATTACCACACAACATCACAAAAACACATGGATAACAGGATTATGTACTGGCCCCGAGGAAGAGTGTGGGGTGGCTCCTCTTCTCTCAATGCTATGGTATACATTCGTGGGCATGCAGAAGATTATAATCGATGGAGCAGAGAAGGGGCTGTAGGATGGGACTATGAACATTGCTTGCCCTATTTTAAGAAGGCACAGACACACGAACTGGGGCCAGATCAGTACAGAGGTGGAAATGGACCTTTGAATGTTTCAAGAGGGAAAACAAACCATCCACTTCATCATGCATTCCTAGATGCAACCCAGCAAGCTGGGTATCCCTTCACAGATGATATGAATGGCTATCAGCAAGAAGGGTTTGGCTGGATGGACATGACTGTACACCAAGGTAAATCATAAAGGGGTCCTTAAGTAATTTGTATTTCTGGCCCAACAGTGGTATGGATAAAAGCCTTTTAGAATATGGATATACAATCTGGACTAAACACTATTTGGTTGTTTATACTACAGAACAGCTGTAGCCCCCTGTATTTAAACCCTGTTCAGTTCACAGAAACTTGCAGTGGTATAATCACAGAATTAGTTTGGAAAAGATCTTTAAGATTGAGTCCAATCATTAATCTAACTGTACCAAGCCCACTGCTAAGCCATGTCCCTAAGCTCCAGATCTACACAACTTTTAAACACACCTAGGGATGATGATTTAATCAACCCCATGGGCAGCCTGTTACAAGGCATGATGACCCTATCAATGAAGAAGTTTTTTTATAATGTCTAATCTAAACTTCCTCTGGTGCAACTTGAGGCTGTTTCCTCTTGTCCTATCACTTATCACTTGTGAGAAGACACCAACCCTCACCTCTCTACAGCCTCTTTTTAGGTAGTTATGGACAGCAACAAAGTTCTCCCCTCAGCCTCCTCCTCTTCAGTCTAAACAGCCCCAGCTCCCTCAACCACTCTTCACAAGGCTTGTTCTCAAGATTTTTGCCAAGGTTATTGCCCTTCTTTGGACCTGCTCCATCACCTCAGTGTCTTTCTTGTACTTTAGTGCTCAAAACTGAACCCAGTACTTGAGGTGTGGCCTCACCAGAGCCACATACAGAGGGACAATCACTTCCCTATTCCTGCTGGCTATGTTATTGCTGATACAAGCCAGGATGCTGTTGGCCTTCTCGGCTCTACCTGAGCACACTGCTGGCTTATACTCCCAGGTATAATCAATAAACCTAGGTCTCTTTCTGTCAAGCACCTTTCCAGCTACTTCCCATGCCTATAGCATTACATTGGGTTGTTGTGACTGAAGTGCAGGTTCTGGCACTTGGCTTTGTTACAGCTCATACTGTTGGTCTCAACCTATTGATCCAGTGTGTCCAGTTCTTTCAGTAGGGTCTCTACCTTCAAATACTTCAGCACACTCACCTGAAAATGGCTTTAGCATGGAAGTCTTGATTCATAGCTAAGTAGGTTTTCAGAAGGTAGTTGTGATATTTGTTCTGTTAAAATCTTTTGTTATGATATCAAATCACATTTTCTTTGTGTAAATTCTGTGAAGGCTTTCCCTCAGAAAACACCCTCACAGTTATTGGCCAAGCTCTTGAAAAATACTAAACAGAACTGTTTAGAGGTTTAATACCAATATATATTGTAGGTCAGAGATGGAGCACAGCTAGTGCTTACCTTCGCCCAGCCATGTCACGCTCCAATTTGTCAGTTTCAGAGAAGACACTGGTAACAAAAATCTTGTTTCAAGGAACAAAATCAATTGGAGTGGAATATGTGAAAAACGGACAAAGGAAAAAGGTAAGGGATTTATATTTCCCTGTAGGAAAAGTATGAGTCAAAACAAAATTAGATTTTTCTTTACAACAAACTTAATAAAAGTGTAAAAGTGGCCCTTTACTGTGGTAAATGTCTGCTTCACAGGTGCTTTGTTGTCTTTTCCAGTATGAGAATGTAAGGGAAGGGTTGTCTGATCTGGATGAGAATAGAGCATGTGAACAGAAGCTCTTGACATGTTGCTTGCATCCAGGCCAGGCTTAATAACATTGGGACTTTTTTGCTAATTTCCTTTTAGGCTTTTGCTGCTAAGGAAGTTATTTTAAGTGGAGGTGCCATAAATTCTCCACAGCTACTGATGTTGTCTGGAATTGGCAATGCAGATGATCTAAAAAAACTGGGGATACCTGTGGTTTGCCATCTTCCTGGTAATTTTGATTTCTTTTTTTTAACCTTACATCATCCCATGAATGCGATTCAAAGATCATTAATTGAAGTGAATCTGTGTCGTTACCTTTATGTTTGGCAGTGTGGACTGAAGTGTGTTACAAATCAGTAGAAACACACACTAATTTTAGAACTGAGCAATAAAATCTTACACTTCCTTTACTACATCCGATAAGGAAAAATGCCTTTCTGAAAAACGCTGCTGAGTACTGCCAAACTAAAGCAGCATCTTACTGTTTAGAATTTGGAATGAGTTTTGAGTCACAACAGATTGTATAAACTCCCACTCTCACGTATATTCAAAGATAGAAGGAGTAACCTGAATGTTCCCTTAGTAAAACGAGTACTGTATTTGGAATTCATACCTGGCAATTTAGAACAAATGAACATTTAGAACAAATTTGCCATGTAACTTTCTATTTTCATTCTAGTTATGCTATATTTAGGTAAAACCTTATTCTGACATGAGCCAAAGGCTGATATATACCTCATGGTCTTGGTCTGTGTCATCACTGTTCTTGCAAGAGGTTAGTTTAGTTCCCATTGAGGCTGTTTCCTGGTTGCAAACACTGTGTATAATTGTTCTGTGTCAAATAACTGGGTTATTTCCCATTTCTGTTCCCTCCTTCCCCTTTCTACTCCCCACCAGGAGTAGGCCAGAACCTTCAAGATCATTTAGAAGTGTACGTCCAGCAAAAATGTACCAAACCTATTACTCTATATAACGCACAAAAGCCAGTTAACATGATGAAGATTGGTCTAGAGTGGCTTTGGAAATTTACAGGTATGAAACAAAGTATGAAATCGAACCCTTTAAGTTTGCATTTAAATCAGAAGTGACTTTCATTAAAATCACACACGGACTTCGTAGGAACTGAAAGTTATACTGCTGAAAGTTGTGTTTTAAAGAGAAACTGTAGGAATAATTCTTGAAATCAGGAACATAGCTTGGCCAAATAGTTTGAGGTCTTCATCATTTGCTGAATTATGATGTTAGCATTTGTGTGTTACTATGAAGTATTGTGTTAGTATTTCACAACTTACACAGGGTATGTGTGGCTTTTTACCACACAACGTAGGTAGATACTGAGGGCTACCTTACCGTTACAAATGCATGTGAAAATAACATCATAGGAGGGGCATTGCAGGCTCTTCATCTTTGCCTTTCAGAGTAGGTTCTGTGAATGGCTCTGCCTATTACAGGGGACCAACAGAACAAACTGCACGTCAAGGAATGTGCAGGGAAGTATTGTGGTGCTGCAGTCAGCTAGGGCTCACACCTGTTAGAGGATCATGGGACCAAATCTGCCTCTGGCAGTAGACCCAGGGCCTGCCAGTTACAGCAAGATACTGTAACATCACACTGTCAAATAAGTAGGATTTTCAGAGTTACTCATATTCACATTTACCTAGTGATTTAAAAGCAGAGGAGAGTGATGCATATTGCTTAATTGACAAGCTGTTCATAATGGACTTGTGTTCCTTGCAATTGTCTCTGTGTATAACCTGTTCATTGTAGTGGCAACAAGAGTTAAGAAGTAATTTTCTTGATTTTCTGAGGTCTCTTAATGGAACATCCTATAATTCCCACTCTCTAGGTGAGGGAGCCACTGCCCACCTAGAATCTGGTGGTTTTATCCGAAGTGAAGCAGGAGTTCCACACCCTGATATTCAGTTCCACTTTCTTCCTTCTCAGGTGATTGATCATGGTCGGGTTGCTTCCACAATGGAAGCCTACCAGGTGAGTTGTTGAACACCACATTGCACTAATGTTCTGCAGTGAGTAGCAAGGACACTTAGACTCTATTACTACTATCAGTAATTTGGCTATATACTGAAAACTGCTATTTGCAGCATAATACAAAAGAGCTTAACCTCCTACATCAGGAAAAAAAATACGAGGTTTTTAATTTGACATTGCTACCAAAATTATGTAACTTTTTATCTCTGGGAAAGTAGACAAGTATTGAACTGCAGAAGTGCCACAGGCCTATTGATGAGGACACCATTGTGTCAGATGCTGTACAGGTATCTTAATAAGGTGTTTCTGGTTCCACAGCAGTTTAAACAAAGGTTTAAGTAAGAATGTATGAGCTTATTCACCGGCACAAGTCCAAGGCCCACTTTAGACTGTGATCTCGATCCAAAAGTCTGTGCTAATATGCTGGGGAACTGTCACTGCACATACATGTTTCGTCTCGCTAATGTCTTTTCTTCAGTTACGATAGTAATTTCAACTGATTGCTGATCGTGTTAGAATGTTCTGCTACTGCTGTACTGGAGTGGTTGTGTTTTAAATTAAAAGTTTTGAGTTGATAAGATAATGTGTATTCCCTTGCTCTTATGGAATACCGTGCAACAAATTGATGTAAGATCTTAAATGCTTAAAGGCACTTTTTACTATTTCCTTTTGATATTTAGGTCGATTCATTTGTAAAGAGTGAAAAAAAAATAAATCATGCTTTGTTTGGAAATACATCTGGTAGGATCATGTCATGCTCATAGCCTGAGTGTTGCAGGTCCACGTGGGACCCATGAGGAGCACAAGTGTGGGCTGGCTAAAGCTGAAGAGTACCGACCCAAATGAGCATCCTATCATTGAGCCTAACTACTTGTCAACAGGTAAATGCAACCTCTGCTTGCCCTGATGGCAACTTACTTCCCATCAGTTTCAGAAGCCTCTTTTCATATCCCCTGAACATCAGTGCTGGTTGGAGCACTGTTGGGTTTTTTTCCTCATCTGTAAAGGTCAGATAGATGTAAAGAGGCCACAGTGCAAAGCACTGTAACAGACCAACATCAATTCCCTATTGGGGATGCAGTCAGGTTTCTTAGTGTTTGTGCTGTTCATTTAATCCTCTCTCTTCTTGTGGTTGTTATTTGCTTTATAACGCTGAGACTAGTGTCCTTGGCTAGACAGTGAGTGGAACAAAACAAAGAGCAATTCTTAACAGCTCACCTACTCCCTTTTGGGACTGGACAGCCGCAAGTGACAGTTCTGTTCACAGTGAGTGTAAATACCTGTGACTTTGAAAAACACCCTATGATTTGATGGCTTTCAGCAGTAAGTGAGAGACTTTCCCTTTTTTCTGTTATGCTATTTTTTTTTGTTGTGCATTCTGCATGTAGAACTAAACGGAGGGTGTACTTACAGTTTTCGCATTTTCTCTCCACACAGAAAGAGATATTTGGGAATTCCGCCAGTGTGTCAAGTTGACCAGAGAGATCTTTGCTCAGAAAGCTTTTGAAGAATTTCGCGGGCCTGAAATTCAACCAGGAGAGCATGTTCAGTCTGACAAAGAAATAGATGCTTTCATAAGGCAGAAGGCTGATAGTGCTTATCATCCTTCCTGCACCTGTAAAATGGGTCAGCCTTCCAATAGCTTTGCTGTAGTCGATCCTCAAACAAAAGTAATTGGTGTTGAAAACCTGAGAGTAGTAGATGCTTCGATAATGCCCAGTGTTGTCAGTGGAAATTTGAATGCCCCAACTATTATGATAGCAGAGAAAGCTGCAGATCTCATTAAGGGCCTCCCATCGCTTCAGGAGAAAAATGTTCCTGTATATAAGCCTAGGACCTTGGAAACACAGAGATAAAACAAATGTTCTTATCTTTTCACATGTTTTACTATTTAGGCTTTCATGAGCACGTTGGTGACTCATACGAACATGCCCACGAAGCAAATACCACGCAAAACAATATACCCTACTGAAATCACTACCAATTTGAACGATTCTCTCAGATTAGACCTATTTGCTTTTCTTAACCGTTGTCTTAAGCTGCTTATTTTAGTTAAAACCATGATCATTTGTTGTAAATTTTTTTGAGAGAAGCTATTTCTAAATGACAAGAGAGTGGTGCACATAAGCCAGAAATACCGTGCAATTGCTGAGGAACGGAAGAGATTAATGTGAGCTGTTTTCAAAATCGTTATGGTATGCTTTGTCATTTAAAGGAAGGAATTTAACTGCTTTCAGTGTCAATCAGGATGACTGCTAGTCAGTAATCGCCACAGCCTGCAAAGAACAGTTAAGTAAATGTGAGCATTTGTGCAATTTCATACTCACAGGCCAAAGTACTTGGTATCAGAATTCACAGGAGAGGGGAACCTGCAGCTTTTTGGAATTTATTAAATGTGCTTTTTGTGAGGGGAATGCACAGTTAACAAATCCTCACTGACAGGCTCTGCCATGCTTAGCATTTACTACTACTAACTGTGTAGTAAATGTGTTGTTATTTGCCAGAAACTTATCTTTCTAAAACATGCAGAATGGGAGCTGGTATTTATAAAAATATACTGGAAAATTGGGATTTCTCCTCGCTTTCTTCGCGAGGAGATTAGCAGAATTCAGTTCAGAATTTGTGCTGCTTTGATTGTACTGCTTTACCCGTTAGCACAGTAAGAAGTCTGCACTCCCTGTAATATCCTTAAAGTTACTGGATTTGCTTGAAGATGAGGGTTTGCAAAAGATATTTCTCACCAAATATTCTGAATCTGTTGCTATCACTCAAATGGTATTAATTAAAAAGTTTTATAACCAAGCCTGGTTATAAAAAATAAAGGTAAAAATCAACTGCATAAGGTCAGATATTGTCGATGTGAGAAGAGATCTTTTTAAATTAGAAGGCAAGTAACTTATTTAGTGAATCAATGCTCTATTTTAGTTAGGACTAGGTCTTTGTTTTACTATGTGTAAAGCAAGCTACACAATCCTTCATGGCTGTCTTCTGTGTCAGTCTAACTTTCAGGTACAAGTCTTAAAAAAAAATCCCAAACCTAAAGAAACTGAATTCATCAAACAAAACTGAATCCATTGATTTGCGTGGACTTATTAAACATTCCGAAATACTTCTGACTAAGCAGCTGTCAAATTATAAAGTAAAAAGTCTACGATTGCTGAAGGACTTGGGGTAAACAGCATTGACCTGGAGTAAACAGAATAAGCTTTCATTTTTTTTTGCAGAAAAAGTGGAATTTACACCATCTGAGCAGATTGTAAAAAAGTCTTGCTGACTCAGATATTGGCTAGAGGGACAGCTGCAGATGTTGAAGGCAGATACAGCAAGCATCACCAAGTAAGGCAGTGGCTGAAAGCTCTGCTGCTGAGGAAAAGGAGTATTCATTACAGTGTCTGCATAAAGACAAAGATACTGAAGATGGAAGATTATAGCAGTGAACTCTGCCCCAAAAGGAGACAGGTAATCCTCTTCTTACGTATACTCATTCCTTTGGAGTGAGGGAAAGAGCGAGAGTATTTCAAGCCATAGATGATTGATGAACTGTGTTAATAACACACTTCGTCTAATGTAATTATGCATCTGAGGAAAGCAGGAAGTGTGTATGGGATACCCTCTATTGCAAATTATTCATCACCTGTGCTTTTGGGATTTTCATTTAAAGATCTCAATAGGAATCCTAATGTCATTTGGAATACCAGGTATTAGGATACTCAGAGTAATATATCTTGTGAAACTTTACTACAGTCCTTGCATTGGAGCGGGGAAGCAATTTGTAAGACCAAATACTGACATTCCTGCATTTGCAGGCTTACACCATAGGCTTCCACTCTAGGCAGGCAAGACAGGAATTGCTGTTATGCAACTGCAGAGGATTAAGTAGCTGCTCTCTTACATAACTTGTTAATGAACATGCACAGAGCTATCCCCTGCCATTACATCCAGCTCTACAAAGATGGGGAAATGGCAGGATTGGGTCCCCATGCCAAACAGCACGTTTGTGTTACGATCAGGTACATGTTGAGCAGTCAGATAATAGGACACTTCTTCTGAAACAGCATCTTTTCTTGCAGTTCTAAACATGCTTAGATACCTCCCAGATCCCTTCTAAACTGTTAAATTATTTCCATAGCTGTGAAACACAGTTGCTTTGTTAGCTTAGGCCTCACTGCTATAGACTGTGAAAGCGCCTTCATGACGTTGTTTTAATGTAGTGCTAAAGAAATGGCTCAAGCATAACTTTTGTCGCTCTGGAGAAATCTCTGTAGCATCAAGCTAAAACTAATTTCTCCTGCATTTTACCCAGTTCCTGATATTGAATTCCTGTTAAAATTGCTCTTATAGCCAAGGGATATGTAGAGCAGGTACAAGATACTCTAACATTGTGGAGCACTGGCAGTCTGCTAGCTAAAACTACCCATCTCTTACACCTTATTGGGTTGCAGAACACAGGCTAATAATTCCAGTTTTCCTTATTTAACAAAGCAGTACAGGACACGATTTAATGTTATTCCTAGTTCTACCCAGATAGAGATTTCTCTGTAAAGGCACAGGTTATAATTACATTGTGTATTCAAAAACAGTTAATCACAGAACATTAGGGATTGGAAGGGACCTCAAAAGATCATCTAGTCCAATCCCTCTGCCACAGCAGGATCACCT
>JAOXOE010000745.1:4765360-4788811 GCA_028565055.1 Phoeniculus purpureus | reverse complement strand
TGGAAGGGACCTTGAAAGATCATCCAGTCCAATCCCCCTGCCACAGCAGGATCACCTAGACCAAGTTGCACAGGAACTTACCCAGGCAGGTTTTAAACATCTCCAGAGAAGGAAACACCACAAACCCCCTGGGCAGCCCCTTCCAGCGCTCTGTCACCCTCACCATGAAGGAGTTCCTTCTCATATTGATGCGCAGCCTCCTCTGTTCCAGCTCACACCCGTTGCCCCTTGTCCTATCACTGGATGCCCCTGAGCAGAGCCTGGCTCCATCATCCTGACACTGCCCTTCACACATTTATAACCATTAATACAGTTCTCCTGTAAAAGCACGTTGTTAGTGATGCCACATCTGGTTTTCTGGTGTTGCCGTTTCCGAAGCACCCAGCCGAGTGTCTGTCTTGGAGCGCTCTGGTTAACTCTGAAGAACCACAGCAGGACAGAGAAACTACCACCAGGAATGGGCTTGGGCACATGTTCCTCATTTCCCACACATCAGCCTGCCCGCATTCGGAATATGCTCACGGGTCACACCCACCCTCGCTTGCACAGACTTTCCCTCGCTAAGCTAGCCGCACTCATTAGGATCCTTCATTGCTGAGGGGAGAAAACCTCAAACTTGGTTACGGCCAAGGTCTGGAGTTGCCATGGAAGCTCCTGTCACGCTGCTCTACTGCACTGGGGTCATGCAAGTCAAGGAACCAACTTCCCCCCTTCCGCATGTGCTCCTCCAACTCCGCTCTCCAGACATCAGCTCAGAAGAAAACATTTGGCTTCGCTTCACATCTCGAAAATTAATTAAAACCAGATTTTATCATCCTTACAAGCTGATTCCTGGCTACAGGCATCAGGGCTGACTTCAGTGGGCAACCCTTCTCATAGCACTGCTGCCAAAGGAAGAGAACGGCTCCCTGTGCAGGGCTTCCAAAATAAACTTCCTGAAGACACTTAACTCCAACAGCTCCTTAACGTGAGATGAACGTTAGACACGTGAGGATGGCCCGTGCAAGAGCATTTCAGTGTTGACTGAGCA
Source organism: Phoeniculus purpureus (assembly GCA_028565055.1). Taxonomy (NCBI): domain Eukaryota; kingdom Metazoa; phylum Chordata; class Aves; order Bucerotiformes; family Phoeniculidae; genus Phoeniculus; species Phoeniculus purpureus. The sequence continues at coordinate 4,787,781 of JAOXOE010000745.1, read as the reverse complement.
GTTCTATCCCGTAAGGTGTGTCAGAGTTGAGCAACAGTCGCGTTCTGCCTCTCCTCTACCATAAGTACACTAATTGATTATGTTGGTGCCATTGGTTCCTTAGAAGAGGATCCAACCGCTCAACATCGGATGCTCTGAGTGACAAGCTGCATCACACCTAACCAGGCAGAAAATGAGGCTCTTTTCTCTTTCCCATCCCAATGATTTCCCACCATCAAGAGCGACAGGCGGGATGCTGCCTGGGCTCTTTCAGGCATCACGAGTGATTTACAAAATTCAGGAGGCAAACATTCAATGCTGGAGGAACCAAATGAGTAACACACTGCTCGGCTAAAAATAGATGCTAATCTTTGCAGGAAAATGCATAAAACAGGAGAGAACTCTGGTTCGTATCATACTTTTTCTCCTGCAAAGCCTCTTCCCTGCTCTGCTTTGTATTAATGAAGACATGCACATGAAGTAATTCCCCTCATTAATCAACTTGGTTCTTCTGGTTTCTTCCCACTTGAAGTGACAACCCTCCATTCGGGATGTCACGTAGCGGCGCAGCAGAGACCGATGTTAAGGAAGGATGAGCAGCAGAGGCAGATGAGACTCTCAAAAGCCAGAGGTGGCTTCAAAAGGCCTCTCTGGTAGATGGGAAGAGGGATCTGGTGAGCCACAACTGCAGCATCTCAATGGGAAAGAGGAGAGATACCACCTAGGAGGAGAGCTGAGTGGTTTGAAGACAAATGTACAGCCACCCCTGCATGGGGCAGGGGGGCAAGGCTGCTAGAAGCATCACCCAGCCACTGCTTCTCCCCTCTATACATTATTTGACTCCGTCAAACAGCTACAGACTGGGGCGATTTGCCTGTGCAGAAAGGTCAGCTGCGAAGCTGACTCAGTTGGATTCTTCCATCTGCTCCTCATTTTCTCTCTCTGCCTCCTGCCCAGACGCAGCTGCCCGCCCTGTTAACGTCAGCAGCCCAAGTCCTGCTGCACCAGCCTTCTGAGGGGCCAATCCCCCCCTGCTCCTCTCCCAGCTTTGCAGGGGCAAACGCCCCCAACACAGCGACGCACTGGCGGCGCATCGAGTCGAGGGGAATTGTGCTGCAGCAAGGATGCTCCTTGCCTTGGAAAGCGTGGTCTGGGACAAGTCCTGGGGGATCCCAGTGGCTGATTCTGCCCAACAAGAAACGCGTTTGCATCACTGTGGTGGCCACACAGCTGCTTTTCCTCCCTGCTCCAGTGCACTGTCGTGCAAACCTGAGCTCGTCTTTCAGGCTGCGTGTCGGTTTGGGGATGGACTGGGTGGTCTTTTGGCAAAGGCTGAAAGTGTCCAATCCAAGTTTTCCTCATCAGTCTCAATTAAAGGCTGCTGTCATCTCCTCATGAGAGCGGGCAATGGGAGGCACCAGGGTGGAACAATGCAGTCAAACCAGCAGTGGCTGGTGGCCCTCCCTGGCAGCCAGGAGATCTCAGCACACACTTGGACTTGAGGGAGGACAACCAGGGCTCCACCAGGCAGGTCTCTGAGCAGGGGGTTGCAGACATGACACCACCAGGCAGGACTAACCAAAGACAGGAACACGGTTGTGCAGGACCTTGTCTATAAAACACATTTTTCTCTCCCAAACTGCTCAGTTTACAGAATTTTAATCACATTTTTGTGTGTTCTTTCCTTTAGAGGCCAGTGCATCGCTAAGAAATCAGTGGAGCCCTGTAATTCATAGAATCATTAGGGATCGGAAGTAATTAATCTGGATTAGTCTCATTACTCTGGGATTTCTGTATAAAGAAATCACCTATCCTGTATTTTTCAGTCATCAGTGCTGCTGGTTCACCCCAGGACATCATCCACCGCACACCTACCCTAACCCTAAGTGTTACTCCAGCCCAGCACCACCAGTACAAACAGCCAGTAACATCTTGGTATCCTGCAAGAAGGACCATGCAGAGGTCATATGAGAAAAGTGACCTGTTGGTTCTCATTCACAGAACCAGCCTTCCACAACCAGCCATTTGGGACCCTTTTGCTTCCCTGTCTTGGGTAATTTTCTCCAAGGTCAGTGCTTTGGCATCAAGAAGAGTAAAAACCTCCCTGTTCTCTGGTGTGTTCCTTTGCACTATTGCAGATGGTCAGCTGGGAAGGTTCTGCCTCACCTGGGCTGGGTGCAGGTTCCACTATGTGCAGCTGGATTAGCTGCTGAGGAGGGTTTTCACATTGCAACCCTGTTGTTTGCAAGATGTGGTTGCAAATCTGACACCACAAGTTTGACCCTCCCAACAGCAGCTTTCCTCAGCTGTTACAGACCCCCCACCCCAAAATGGATTAGATTATTGGCCTCAGGATCAGAAGTGTTTTAGAATCATCCTCAATGCTGCAATTTAAAAAGAAATAGAAAATCTCAGGAAGGACAATCTCCAGGCAACCTCTGAAGCAGCAGGCGTGGCAGAGGCAGGTACGTGACAGCGTGAGCTTGTGCCCCACCACTGATATCAGCAAAAAGGCTCTTTTACCCTTAATCTGCCCCGATACCAAAAGTCATCACCTGCAGCCTGCATCCTTCTGAAATGGGGCAAATTCAGAAGTTACTGGGGAAAGAGAAGACAGACCCATAGCCCTTAGCCCATAGGAGCCTTCACTGCACTTCAGCCTGAGGAGCTCCATGTTCAGTGGGAGGTCAAACGCAAGTCAAATAAGAGCAGAAAACAATCCCCTCCTCAATATCATTCATAGAATCACAAGGGATTGGTTCATTCACAGATATGTTATGATAATGTTAGTAGGATATGGCATAAACCTAAAAACAGAGGCTAACCCCCCTCCCAGGGCTCAAAAAACAACAACGGACCTACAGGACTTTGCAACAGAGGAAGTGTTTCTGTTGTGCAGTCTTACTGCAGGGCACAAATCCCTCCTCTTAAGATAAACATCAAAACACTGACAGGATCCTATAAAACCTGTTTTCTCTTTGGGCCCCATCTCCAGTGCTCTGGTTCGCTTCATCCCTTTAAAGCTTCCACTGCTCGCAGCTCGGTTTTACACCAGCAGCTCCCAAATGAACTCGGAGCACCTCTGGCCAAGGGATGCATGTGTTATCACACCTCTCTCTGACACCAAACATCATTTAATATCCACTCGCTGCTTCTGCATTTGCAGCACGTCCACCTCCTGCAGCAGCTCCGGGTTTATTTGATCCCCCTGAAGGAAGCTACGGAATTAAATCGATCGGCCTGTGCAACTGGATGCAATAAAGCCTGGCCAGATGCTTCTGCTGAATCAGGCTCTCGAGTCTGCTTTGTGTTTAGTGTCTCCCTCCTTCAGGTATAGGAATTGCTTTGGGATTGCAATTGTCACCTCCTTATTAGCTAAAGATAATTGGTGCAGCTGCAGCCCTACGGACGCAGTGATTCAGTGTTTGCTGGGTTTGGCTCAGCCAGCTTTGCGATGTCAGGAATCAGACCAGTCCTGCAGCTCACCTGGACTGCAGGTTCTGGGGGGTAGGAGAGAGGAGGAATAAAAATCCCTTCAAGAACATTAATGCAATTTCCCCTGTGCAGATGTGGTGGCAGAGCTTGAGGTCACTGCCGAGACCTCCAACGTCACCCTGGAGAGCTGGAGCAGCACCAAAACCATTCACCAGGAGCTGAGCTGGGCACAGTGCAGAGGTTGCCCACTGGAACAGGCTGGGACTCTCCCAGCATGTCTGCTGTTCATTGCTCTGCAGCTATAAACCACACACACAGGCTTTGCCAAAACGACTGACGGAGAGGAGAAGGGGACAAGCTTGCCACAGGCACTGCTGATCCCAAAGCGGTCAGCCACCTCCCACAGGAGCCACCCTAAAACTGCCACTAAGCAGCCCGATTAGAGCAAAGTCTCTCATCTTAATGTCTAGTCAATTAGTATCTCCATTTCAAACAAACCACTCATGCACTGGTTAATCCTCCTTGCTCTAGCACCTCAGGTACCGCCTGAGGGAGACAAACCCCTGTGCTGACCCCCCAGCTAGCCTTCCCCTGGAATCCAGCAGCCCTGACTGCTGACAGGCTCCCCTGCCATTCCTCAGTCCTCAGCTTCATTTATTCCAATTAATTGATGAGGCCCCAAGTGCTGAGGCAGCACAGGCTCCTTCTGCAGAATTAACCCCATCTGACACCTTCCCTACCTGGGGAACTGCTGCTGCCTTCCCCAGGAAGGCTCTTGGGGGTCCTGGGCAAATGAAAAGTGAAGCAGCTCTGTGTTCCCCTCCCAGTCCTCCTCTCCTGAGCCCCCAGAGCATCACACCCAGGCAACTCAGCAGAAGTTTCCATGCTTTGTGAATGCACAGGGGGAACTGTGGTGGCAGTGACAAGGAGTCAGTTTTCCCAACACACTGTCTTGGGAGAAGAGAAAAAAGGGCCATCCACTGCAGGAAGAAGGCGACAAACTGCTTAACCTTATAAATGGAGCAGCAGGGCCAATAGCCAAGAGGTCCCCTCCAGAGCATCAGATGGCACCCACTCAAGACGCAGGAGCAGAGATGGAAGTGTCCTGTGAACACTGGGAACCTACCCAATGGCTTTTGCCTACCCATCACACCGAGTGCCCGCACAGAAGTCACTCCCTGATGAGCTACTGAGCCCCCAGAGCCACCAAGTGCTTTACTGGGCATCAGGGAGCCAACTGGGGAGGCTGCAGTTTGGGTTATGACCAAAAAGAAGTCTCTCTCCTCCTGCAGAAAACAGCTCAGAGCCTTTAACAGCCCCAAGTTACCAGCTTTTTCTCCCCCAGAAGATTTCCCTTTCTAACACAGAGATGTTTCAGTGGTGTCTATGTACATGGGAAAGGCAGCAACTCTCAACTATCCTTCCTCTTCATCTCTCTCTGTGCTGACAAGGTCAGCAGGTCACCTCTGCTCTGGGGAAAAAATCAGCTGAAGATGGCAAATGAGGACCTGTCTCAACAGCTCAGGCTCTTTCACTGGTGCCCCAAGTTTGGCCACCTCCAGCTGCAAATGGGACAAACCTTAAACCCTTCACTAATGTCTCAGTTCAGTGAACTTAGGCAAGAGCATGAAAAATGCCATGAAAGGGTTCAAGGCTTCCACCCCTATAAATTCTAACACAGACTACTGAGTATTAGAGCTAAGTCCCTCAAAAGCTATCAGTGAGGAAGAGAAGAAAAGAATAAGACCAAGGAAAGTAAAGACATTCAAGTGTCATGGAAAAGATGGAGAGGACCAGGGAGCGCAGACTGGAAGAGATTAAAAAACAAAAGGAATAGCAGAGTTACCGGGTAACCATCGCGTCCTGACTGCCCCTGTGGTGGGGGAACAAGGGAGACAACAAGTCAGTCAATGCACCCGCTGCGCCATAACACAGACCAGCGGGCAGGAGCTGGGCTCCCACCAGCTCCCCAGCTTGCCCCGGGGAGCTTGCCCCTCTCTCCATGAAAACATCTTGAGGTAATCAGAAAGGTCACATCTACTACGTATTTGCCCCAAATTCTGACCTCATGCTTCCTTTCAGCTACTTACCAAGGCTTTTGTCAACTCACTCCCATCCCTGCAGCCTGTGCTCAGTCCCTCTGCCCATGAAGCCATGGACGTGCCTGGTGCACACTGTGTCCTGGCTGCAAATGTGCCCTGGGACGTGGGTATGGAAGCACCTGGGCACTGGGGAGAGGCTGAGGGGCTGCAGTGCAGCTGGACTGTCCAGGAGCTTCAATCTCCTATTCCAGCACCTGATTCAGGACAGGTTTCCTCATCTTAGAGCCGTTAATTTCTCCACAGGACGCAGCTCCCTAAGCTCTGCTTTAGCTTGCAGTGAGGGGGAAAGAAAAGCTGATGTTACAGGGAAAGACCTGTCTCGAGTCGCTAGTGACACCTGCAAGCTCAGCAAAGTAAACCGCAACTTATTCGGGGTGTTTCACCCTTTCTGCTCTCCCTGGGGTGGGTGGGGGGGTCCCAAAGGCATTTACAGCTTGAGCAGCCGTTAAACACTCCACGAGCCAGAGCAGAGGAGCCTGCTGCAAGCCAGACGTAAGGCAGACTCCTGGGAAGGAGCTGTTAAGTATTAGCTGGTACGCAAGCAGGCAGTAAAGCGTGTGTCTGGTACAGCCATGTCATCTGCTACCATAAACACAGGTTATGTCAGCAGACTGCGGATCCACAGTCAGATCCATACATTTCTTACAGCGTAGAATAGCTCTGGCAGGCCCCTCTCCATCACCTATGGTGGCTCTCCTGGCTCGCTGAGCTCCCCTGCAGCTTTTAATGCCTCCTGCAGCCCTTACTGATTCATCCAGAGACAGCATCGACTCGCACAACCACCTATTTAACAAGTTACAGTCTTGGGATCAAGCGAGATTTTTATGGAGACTTATGGCACTGGAGCACACACGGGTAAATGGGAAACACTTGCTGGTCCCAGCCGTCCTCGCTGGAGAGTTCCCCAGCCAGCATCACTAATACGTAAAGCGATGGTTAACATCTAGGACTAAGTAAATGAATAACGACAGCCTGTGCTACGTGTAGCCCCTCCATTGTAGGAGTTTCCTAAGCCTAGCCCTTCAGCTGTAGGAGTTTCCTACCCAGCACATGACTTTAACACCCTCCAAACCAGAGCGTTTACACAGCACATCCGAGCACGACACCCCTGACTTACAGACAGGACAATCCATCACCCGACAGCCATCAACCCTGTGCCACGAATTCTAGCCATTTCAGGTACGTGACCAGCCAAAAGCACAAAAGACCAGAACAACTGCTACTAGGGAACAGCAGAACCGAGAGCTCAGCCTGAGCGGGGTGCAGGGACGGTGTAATTGATTCCTCATGGGCAACAGTCGAGACACAGAAGAAACCAATAGAGTTAAATACAGGACTGCTGAATAAAATAATATTGTCGTTCTGTGGGCTCTAAGACTTTTATATCGATGTTTAAAGAAGCCTCTGGCAAGTGATGCTGAAAATGCAGTTTGTTTGGGACTTTTTTTATATTAAAATAAAAATGAATTAAGCCAGGGGTTGTCTCTTAAAGAGGGGGAAAAGGAAAAAAGGTCTTGTTTGTGTTAAATCTCCCCACCTTGAGCTCTGGTTTGCAACTCAATAGTGCCGTGGGAACCAGGAAATGAACCCAACTAGAGACAAAGGAAAATTAATGGTGCACCGTGCGCTGCCTCTGCCAAACCCCCTCCTGTAGACGTGAACTGACGGCACACGGGAAGAAGTGTAACCCGGGCGGCTGCGTGTGGGCTGCTAACAGCCTCAGAGCAGGGCTGAAACAGTTAAATATATCTGTTTCAAGGGAGCCTAACTTCTTTAATCAAGAGGGAAAACGTCCCTTAAAAGATGTCTACGTGGGGTTTTTTTATAGCCAGCATCCTCTTTGTTTGTAACCTGCCGCTGAGTGAGGTGGTCTTGGACTCTCTCGAGCCCGTCTTTGGGCTTTTACAGTTGCTGGGCACAACTCTCAGAGCAAACGCACTGAGTTCTCCTGTAAGGTTGGTCAAGCCAAGGCTAAGTCTTCAATCTTCCCAATTTGGTCCTTCAAAATCTTTACTTTTCCTTCCTTCATTCTTTTGCTCAAAGACCTCTTAAGTCTTCACGTTAAAAAATGACCTTGAAATGGAACAAAACGTTCCAGGGGCCAAAAGCCTTTCACTGAACCCACGGGCAGCACCCAAAGCCGCAGCGCTGTGGCAGCCCCCACGCTCTACGCCCTTGTCCTTGTCACCTTCTGCTTTTAAAACAGATTTACAGAGCTGGAAATTAATTAGTTAAGCAAATCTATTTTTCCTGGAACGATCCCTTTTCAACCCAGTGATGCTCTACTAGGGAGAGAGCAGCGTGAAGAGATGTCTCTGTTAGTGCAGCGATGGAGAAGGAAACACGTGGCTGCAGCCCCTCCTCGTCTGGGGGGAGGAAGGTAGAAAACCAGAAGCACCTAAGAGCCATAACTCCTTTTTGAACAGTCCCTCAACAGCTTAGAGGGTGCAAATCAAATGCTCTTTTCTCGCTCCAAAACCAGCGGGAGAACAGATTTGGACGTGGCGGTGGCACAGCTCAAGGCACGTCTGAACATTTCGAAGGAGGAGTTGACACATTTTCAACTATTACCCCTTCAAACAACAAATTCCCCATAAATTTTCTGCTTGTGTTGGGAGGCATGCTCGTTATTCTGCCCAGGACTTCAAAGAGAGAAGCGAGCGAGCTATGGCTTTCCCTCCAGCCCCGCTCGTGAGGCTACTCAGTCCGTATTAAACGATGGCAACACAACAGATAAGAAGATAAGTGAGACAGAGCTTCAGAACCAATGAACCCACTGACACGTTAAAATAGTAGCAGAGTGCTCCTCCTGCTAAACAAAAAAGGACTAAAAAAACCTCTTTAAAGTGGAAAAAACCCCCTTGTTTTGCACTGAGTATTATCAGGGTTTAAAATTGCTGGAAGTCCCTCAGGGCAGCAAGTTAAACATTTCAAAATTTCTGCTTTTACCCCCCTTCTCGATTTGTCTACAATTGTGGAAAAGAATTAAACACAACCCCGCAGCATCTGGTACCAATTTGACTCCCAGACGCACCTCCAGCAGCAAAGGCTGCGCCTTTGCAATGACACCGAAAGGCAGGGGGAGAGGGGAAGGGGGAAGGGTGAGCCTTAACTTTGTTGATCCAACAGTAAAATCCAGGGTACTTACTGCAGGTCCTGGAAAAGAGAAGAGAAAAACAAAGAGGAGTCAATTCCTGACAAAGAAAACTTAGAATCTGATAAAACAGCACAGAGCAGGAACCACAATCAGAACATTAGGGATTGGAAGGGGCCTCGAAAGATCATCTAGTCCAATTCTCCACCATAACAGGATCACCTGGATCCAGTTGCACAGAAACATGTCCAGGTGGGTTTTAAACATCTCCAGAGAATCACAGAATCATTAGGGATTGGAAGGGACCTCAAAAGATCATCTAGTCCAATCCCTCTGCCACAGCAGGATCACCTAGATCAAGTCGCACGGGTGGGTTTTAAATGCCTCCAGAGAAGGAGAATCCACAATCTCTCTGGGTAGCCTGTTCCAGTGCTCTGTCACCCTCTTAACTGTTAAGGCTGTTTGACGTAAGAATTTGGAATTTACAAGGTTTGCCATGATGGCTTGAACCAGCAATGGTACTGTGTGTGAAATTGCCAGCATTTCCATGGTAATAGCTTGCTACAGGTACTTCAGACACGCTTGGGGAGTCTGGTGGGGACAATTAAATTAGAAAAGTGACCAAAACCATTTCTTTTGTACACACATTTCCATTCAGGTTTTGTTAGTGTGAGAAGTGCTTTTAGAGGCAGCAGAAAACAGAAGGATTTATAAAACTGCATTGTTTCATTTCTATATATATTCATTTCTGCTTTGGTTTTATACACCAGAAGTTCCAATGTTTCTGCAGCTTAAAATCCTTTCCACGTATCTGATTGCAATTAGGCTGCACCCAAATGAGGCAGCTATATGACAACTGGACAACTATAAAGTGGGCTTCGCACATGCATTTTCCATGAACTAAGCACAGAAACATAATTTTGAGGAATAATAAAGGCATCTATGCATTTTTTAAAAATTAGAGTTAAAATTAAGAGTTATTGTAGAGACAACACAAACATATCTATTACAGTATTGTAATTTTTAGTCTATTCTTCTGTCATTCAAGCTGCAAAACCAGACACTATTCAAGAATATATTTTATATATTAAGTTTTTTGCTAAATCGACTGAAATGTAAGACCTAGCAACGTTTAATTTGTTACCAATGTCATTATCTACGTGTATAAGCAAATCTGGAAAATCATGAAATACGCTTTTACTGTTGAGATAATTTCTAGTTTTGAGTACTGAGTAACTATTGATTTCTAAGGGTGCAAATTACCAGGTAATTACGTATATATTTATTACTTTTTTCAATGTTTTTCTGTAATAAAATGGAACAAGCATTCTATATATCTGTTTCTCTAGACTCAGTGTTCTTTCCCAATCTAAACAGGTCTATGATTCTATACGTGCTCTCCCGTAAAGCATTAGCTATACATCACATGGTTTGTATCCAAATCCCTTTCGTTATTCATGTTTTTTTCATAAAGTAGAAATCTGTCCCAAATATCTTGTCATAAGCCTACTGAAAGCTAAGGACTAACCACACAAAGACAAAAAAACAGTGAAGTCAGCATGGTTTTCTGTCTCCTTGCTATCAAAAGTCCCTGCACTTCAGTAACGTGATCTAGGATGTTTCACTCCTGTTTTTGTAATTTTCAACTTCACTTACCTAACAGGTAGTTTTCAGAAGTGGGTTCAGCAGGTGGGACTTTGAAAACTACTCGTTGCTTTTTCACACTGATGCCAGATCCGAAAAGCTCCATCTTGGTCTTCTGAAGTTTGTTTCTGCAAGCTTGCTCAAGAAGCATAACAAAGTGACTGCTGCTGGGTAACCTCCCCCAGTGTCTCCTGGCAGACAGCATGAAAGTTTGGCATTTTATGAGATTTCAGTCAGACTTCTATAATTTTTTCCATAGTTGTTTATCTACAGAAGTAATAATCCCCTAGCTATCAGGGGAGAAGTAGTACCTTTCTTCCTGTAAATAATCACTCTATTTATTTTTGGTTAAGAGCAGTCATTCAGCAACAATGAACACTGTGATGGTGCAGGGTGATCACACTGTTCCACACATTTGCTACCTTTCCTCAAACAGTGCAAACAATTTAACCGTTGGACCTTCTTGATGAAAAACTATCAGTGAAAGGAGTCCCAAGTATAATAAAATTATTACACAGTTTTATTTTGAAGAACATTTTGCATTTCTTTTAATACAAAATGATGTAGGTCAAGAAATAATTTACAAACCTTTAAGTTCTTATCCTGGCATTTGAAATAAGAATTATTTCAGAGGAAGTCTGTAAGCTATTCATAGGAAACTGTCGTTATGTACAAAATGTTTATTGACATGTTTTAAACATCACATTTGTAAAAATGTGAACGAGATTGCTATCTAGCATATGAACTACAGGAAAAACCTGATAAGAGAACTTGTTAGAACAAGTCATTGTTATCCAGTGCTAACAAAATAGACAGTAGCTTTCAGCGTTTTTTGATTTCTCCTCCAAGATCATTTTAGCCTCAAAGTCGTTTCAGGGTTTTACTGCATTGTGAACAATATCTAAGCCCTCTCTTGTTTGCATAAAAATAAATCTTTAAAATAGTTTACATGAACCAACAGAAAAGTAGAGGCAATAAAATAGTGTTCTGAAGTAAAGCATTTTCATTTACTCACGAAATATTTTCATCCCAAGATGCTTCCTAACAAAGTAGGGTGCGTAGGTAATACACTTCATTAAAGTTGTCTCATGACCACTGATACCAGGGCATGAACTGGCCAATTTTGAAATTATCTCTGTATTTGTTTTTTACCAGGGGGTTAATAAAAAAATAAAACTAGAGCTTTGTTTTCAATCAAAAAAGTTAAAATAAATCTTTTACCTTTCCAAGTATAAGACTGTGAGTAGTCCACCGTGCATCCCTGGTGCAGAGAGGTTCATTTGACTCATTTAAAATAAAAAAAAGATCTGTTCTGTTGCCAAGTTCAAACTTGGCACTTTATCCCAAAAAGAGATTTACACTGAGAGGTGGCTCTATGTAAATATTTATGCTATAGATCTATATATTCCAAGTAAAAATACTATCTAGAATTCTGTGGAGAGTTACAATAATTAGGATCCATAAATATTGCTGCAGTTCAATTACGGTACAATAATTACAAAATATAGAACATCTCTTTACAAATACAAATCATTGTATGTTACAAGTCATTTACAATAATTGTGACTATATAATTTTTTAGCAAACTATCTTATCTAATTCTACTGTAACCTGGTTGCAAGTGCATTAGTAAGAATGCAATTATTCCAGTATATTTTGCCCTTGACGTGATAGTCATAAAACAGACTGAATGATATTTTCCTATGTAAACTGGTGTTACATATGACAGATTATTCTTTATGTAACTGCTTTTTCCAACAGTCTCTAACAGGTAGAGCATGACAAGCTGTATTTTAGAAGAGCATTAAGAAATAAAATAAGGAGGCAAGCTTGAAAATGTTAGAATGGATATGCAACGAGTAACTGATATGCTCTTGAGCACTGAGGTAATGACATTAGTGGCTGTCATCACTCATCTCATGTTGCTCTTTCCCAAGCGTTTTTTTGTGCCGGACTTATGCAAACATTTCCCTTGACAAACTCCTGCTCTTTTATGAAGGACAGCAGCACAAGATTGAAAGACAGGCAAGATATTACACCTCAGAATCCTGCTCTAGCCCTCAAAAAACTGATTGTCACAATCTACTTAGCTTCAAAATAACCTCTTTCCTAGAGGAAGTGAAGATTCTGCAGGAGGAGGTTTGACGTGCTGCAGGTCTTATCACACTTCAGCAACATGGAGATACTGAATTTATTAGTTATGGCTTTCTTGAGGTGCGACATCACTTGTACAAAACTCGATTGTTACTCACTCCAGCTAGTGCCTTGCATCTTTAAACTATGAGGCACTTTTTCTGTGATTAGAATAATTTCCCTTGCTAAGTACTATAAACTTGTGATGCATATCATTTCATCAGCTAAGTCTTCTTCATATCGTCCCGTTTCTGGTTCTTCATCACTGTAGCCAGGACCAAAATCTTGAAGTTCATAATCTTGTCTGCTTAAGATAGGGAACATATCCCCATTGGTCCCATTGCTGATATTCCCATTGAGAAGATTACTTGCTGCACTTTCCATCTCATCAATAGTCATGTCACATGCATCAGCAATCTCATGTTTCGTAGCTGAAACAAACTTAGGGTCCTTTGCATACCTTCCTAGGCCTTCAGATATAAGTACCTGGCAGATGGAGGGGAGAGAATGAAATGTACACTGGGGTTACATAAGAACGGACAAGCCATAACAACACTTTTCTCATTTGTGGACAATACTAGAAATCCCGTGCTGAACCACTGCAGAAACCCACAGCACAACTGTATGTGGAAAATAAATCCAGAGGTTCCAAAGCACTGTACCTGCGATAATGTAACTGCGATTCAGAATGCTATTTGCTTTTTATCTTGATGTACTTTAATATAAAACTTAAATTCCTAACATTTTTAGAACACCTACAACCCAAGCCTTGCAGCTGTTTGTTCACCTCTCTTTATTTAGTACACTGATTTGTAGAGTTCTTGAACTCTTTTATTCTACAACTTTTATTCAGACTACTGCACAAAATGGTGATGTATTTCTATAGAATCAACAGAGAGCACAGGCATGTGTGTCATCTCTTCCCTATTGGCCAGTGTGGAAAGAAACTTCCTAACTGATCTGCATCTAGAAAATTTAAAATCTCTTAAGTTCTCTGACACAGTAGTGTTAAGATTTTGAATCAGTAGAAACCCTTTACTACATGATAACTACAAGTAAGTTCTCCTGTCTCTACCTTAAAGTAGTTTTGGTGTTTGTAACTGAAAATACCACATTTTCAGAGAGGCACTACGAACTGAATGACACACTTTTTAAAGTTAGCATGAAAACTGAACACTTGTCTAGTCCAAGGATTTCTCTCATACTTACCGCTTCCACCAAACTGTCTGCGCTCCTCTGTTTGTCACTATGTTTGTACCGAAAGTCATTGGGTACCGTTAAATTGGCTGGTGTAAATGTTCGGTAGGAAATATCAGGGTCATCTGTGTACCAAGAGCTCCTATGCAGGGAAGGCAGGCTGCCATTCATATGCTCTGTAGATTCAGCCCTATCAACCTGGATGAGAGGTGTGTAGTACGGAGAACGGTCTCTGTTGGGGGGGGTTGCAGGTGGGGTAGCCCAGGAACGTGTTGAACGACTCGGTGAATGTTTATGAGCTTTGCTGGAATCCAGACCTGCAACAGCCATGACCTGGTAAGGGCAAGAATTGTAGAAGTTAGTGATGTCAAATGCTCAGTCATGCTCATTTCTCATTCCAGCAGTCACTTCAAGGCAGCAGCTATGCAAAGTTAATGTTTTCTGATGTTTAATATCAATCTAGAGGAAAGGACAGGACCAAATGGTGTTTTTCCTACTATTACTTCAATCACAAACCCATAGTATTTGAATGAATAAGGAAAAATAACCGCTTATGTGAATTGCTGTAGGGACAGGATAGGAAGCCGTCAACATTTTCCAGGCATTCTGTATGTTGTGTGTAGGCAGTGGAAACTGCCATCGTCTCAGGGCTATGTCAGAGCTGGGCACCCAGCCTCAGATGTCTGTTGTACTCGCAAATTCTCACAAACAGAGCTGAGTAACTGCACAGGCAGAGGTTAATAGACAGTTGCAGTCTATTGCAACTGCTGCACGTTATGCAGTCCTGGTCAAAACTCCTTAGGGTGTCCTCAATCCTTCTGGACACATAAAGGGTCATATGGGCAAACTACTTGTTCTGATGTTTTGTAGAAGGCTGATGTTTGGGAATTGACTACTATAAGCCTACACTTGGTCTAGAAATTGTGCAAAGGGAGGCTGCATAACACACAAGAGCTGTTTTAAACAACAGTGAAGGTCAGAAAGATGCAATTCATTATCAGTCAAATAAGACTGTGTTTACCTGCTGTTGCATTAAGTGAAGTGGTAAAGCAGTGCGATGGTGGAAATTAGGAGAGAGTGGGATGTCATCTTGACTACTTTGTCGGCGGAGGCATTCAAAGTTAAAGGACGATCGTCTATTTGCTACAAGAAAACCATTAGGAAAATAAAATATTTTTCCTCAAAGTCTATTATTTGCAGAATTCCAGCTCGAGACAACTATCACACGAGCAATAACATATCCCCCAGTAAGAAATGTGCTCACAAAAACAAGAACAAGATAAAGGATAGATGAGTCCTATCAACAAACACTGTCCTGTCTGGACAGCACTGCTCAGGTGGCCTCACTCAAACACACAAGGAACAGACCTGGCTGTGCTGACCAAGCTGTGTATAAGAGGACTGTTAGGGACAGTGTGGGCTTGCATGAGGCTCAGTGCACCAACAAAAGAGAGCCTTAAAAACAGGTTTATTCTGCACTTCATAAGCCTGAGTGCTTCCTCTCTGTGAAGTGTCAAGAGGTCAAAGACCAAAACCCAAGAGCTTTGCATTTTCACCAGAGGATTAGCACTGTTAATATCTGCAGTATGACCTGGAATATACAAACAAGAATTATAAGATGTGAAGCATGAGAGCTTTTGGAAACCAAGGGAAAGAGTTAAGGAGGAGAATAAATAAAAATTAAATAAACAGTTTAAAAGAATTAATTGGCAGCTCTAGCTCAATCTATAAATGGAAATGTTGTTTCCCCTCAGAGGAAGCACAGAAAAACACGACGTTTAGCTCAGGATAACACTTTACATGGAGACTTGAGAAATTCATGTTAAAAAGATAAAGGCACTTAAAAACCAAAGCACATTAAGGTCACTCTCAGTTCTTTTTTCCGGAGAATTATCCTACCGCAGCCTCTAAATGTTTACTTAAATGGTAAAGATGTAAATGGAATTGATTACAATGTCGTGAAGCAGCATGACTGCTAAGGGACAGGGGAAGTGCCGGCAAGTGATCACTGGAGAGACAATGGCATCATTTCACAGGGACTGAAGCCTGTGTTTCAAATCCATGCTTTTTCAAAGCAAAATACTGCTGCATTCTACTTCGCTCACTCTCCACTTACCGATCCAGCTGCAGCTAGCAATTCAATTTGTTATTTTTATGTGCAAGGCAAAAGTTGTTAGACAAACAGACTTGTAAGTAGGACCCACAGATTCTCTGAGCAGTCTCTAAGGATGGATGGAGATCTCTGCCATATGCAGTCATCCACTACCAGCAGCAATCAAGAAATGTGAGGTTGGAAATGCAAGTCAAAAGAAGCCTTTTTAAACAGGAACATGTCTGAAAACATTTCAATAATTCTGGATTTGCACACAAATTGTCCCTAATGTACTTACGTGTTGGTGTTGGAGGTAGCAGCCGTCTCCTAGGAGATCTTTTTGTATCGTAACAGATTTGTGAATCATCTTCCTCAAAAAACCCATGTGGGTGATGGTAACCTTTCGGTCTCTCAAAATCTGAGTCATGACAGTGATACCTACAGTGGTAATCGTACATATGCCTGCATTTAAAGTACAATAAATAACACGTTATTTCAGTCAGCTTCTCTAAACTGAGCTATTAGAATTCTTCTAGAACATTTTAAAAACTTCTTTCTCCAACACAACTAAAGACAACCAAACACAACTCAATTTTAAAATTCATTTCTAGATGGAAACTGGTTTTGATATAGCGAGCATACGCTTTCGTGCTAGTGTAGTTATACAATAAACTCTCAGGTGAAATTTAAATCAAATTATATTTTCTATGAAGTTCTTCTCACCACACTGGGTTAAAATGCAGGGCCTCAGTCATACATTGCTTAAAAAAACCCAACCGACTTTGTTCTGCTGCCATGGTCTCTTGTGAATCCTGAGTAATGTGGAGCTTTGATCTGCTGGAGGTCAGGAAGACACAGCAGAGTGATCTGGACAGGCTAGGCCAATAGGCAGAGGCCAACAAGATGAGGTTTAACAGAGCCAAGTGCAGGGTCCTACATTTTGGCCACAATAAGCCCCTGCAGCTACAGACTGGGGTATACAGCAGCCTTTCTGTCAGGATGCCAGCAGCCTGGCAGAAAGGGACCTGGGACTGCTGGTTGACAACAGGTTGAACGTGAGCCAGCAAGGTGCCCAGGTGGGATGAAAGGCCAATGGTATCCTGGCTTGTATCAGGAATAGTGTGACCAGCAGGACTAGGAATGTAATTCTCCCTCTGTGCTGGGCACTGGTGAGGCCTCACCTCAAGTGCTGGGGGCAGTTCTGGGCCCCTCACTTCAAGAAAGAGATTGAGGTGCTGGAGCGGGTCCAGAGGAGCAACAAGGCTGGGGAAGGGACTGGAGAGAAAGTGTTATGAGGAGAGGCTGAGGTAGCTGGGGTTGTCTAGCCTGGAGGAGACTCGGGGGGACCATATCACTCTCCATAACTACCTGAAAGGAAGTTGTAGTCAGACTGGGGGTTGGGCTCTTCTCCCAGACAACTAGCGATAAGGTGAAAAGGAAGGGCCTTAAGCTGCCAGGAGAGGGTTAGGTTGGATTTTAGGAAGCCCTTCCTCATGGAAAGGGTGATCAGACACTGGAATGGACTGCCCAGGGCAGTGAAGGAGTCCTCACCCCTGGAGGTGTTTAAGAAAAGACTGTATGTGGCACTTAGTGCCCTAGTCTAGATGATGGTAATGCTGTTAGGTCATAGGCTGGACTTGATGATCTTAGGAAAGTTCTTTTCCAACCTCAGTAACTCTGTGATTCTGTGGTTCAGCTTTCATACAAAATGTAGGTTTTTGGCAAACGAAGGGGATACAGATTGTCAACCCTGCCAGAATTCAGATGGCAAAGACAGACGGTAGAGGAAGAAGGAAATTGAATACGAAAAACCTTTTGTATGCACGCTAGTCCTATTCACCTTTTCACTTGCCTCTACACATACGTAACCAAGTCATTGAAATACTTGTCCTAGTTTAACAAACATCCTCACCTGCTTACTGACAACATACTGTCATCCTCATAGCATTCTTCTCCACTGAAATATTCATGCTCTCCCAAATAATGATCATCATTGCAGTAGTCTGGAACTTCACATTCTTCACGGCAAATAGTAGGGTGATGCCCGTCACCAGAATCAGATCTGTAAGTAGCAAATGCTTATTTTTTCACACGTAATGTAAATTGCACGTTGTATATTTTTACACCATTTTTAATGCGCTTCCAAGGGAAACAAAAAAGACAAGCCTTAACAACCTCCCTGTTGTCAGAATGTGGTGTTACCATAAACTGCGTAGAACTGCAGTTCAGAATATTTTGTGTGTTTTTTGAATATTGCCTCTCTTTATTTCCATCCCCATTGAAATAATTAACATGGGGATGCTTGGTGAAGTCCACTACGTGTAAAGCATTTTCACAAAACATAAACTCGGAGGTCTCTGAAGCACTCGCTGGGGTATTCCAAGAAAAACCATAAACATCTGTGCAAACCTAGGTGTTAAAAACTAATGCTGAGTGTGCATTTCAAAACTCATTTCAAATAACACAGACTAGTCTGTTTCAAAAAGCTGTCTTAGAAAATATTCAGGCATAAGACCAAGAAACATTTTGGGTCCCCAATGGAACTGTAAACATTAACATTCTTGAAAGCTAAAGCGAGTATTTCTTCCAGTCTTTGCCACTCAAGTTCACGCGAGGGCTACCATTAGGTGTGATCTTTTGTCTGTCGACCGCTGCTGAAACATGCCTGGACTTTTAAAGGGGCTGGATTCATTTTTGACTTTATCAGAAATACCTTCCTTTAGAGCAGACAGTGTAAACTCGACTTAGAAACCATCACTTCAGTTTTTCAGCATGTGCATTACCATACAGTCACTTCTGATTCAAATCAAGAAAAATGGGTAAAAGGAAAGGAGACAAAAACCTTCTTCCATTACGTCAAAACAACGTTAACTCACCTAATATACATTTCATAGTAGCGGGTTCTATCCAGGGAAGCCATGAAAATAAGGAGAAAGATATTTTAAGATCAGGTTGTTTAGAGCAACGGTGATTACAGTCTTTGTGCTGTGACTAGTAATTTCACTCTACCCCTTGCCACAGTGCTGGACATTCGCCATACATCACGGCTACATTTCATGTAGGTTCCAGACATCAGTAGGCAACAGAAGTGAAACTAAATATAGGACTTTGCTTCAGGTACCATGTGTGCTTATGGTTTATGCACAACGTATACATTTATTTACAAGGTTTAGGCACAATATATACGTTTATTTATTTATTTACAAGTTTACCTCCTGCTGCTCGGCCTTCTACGCTTCTCATGATCGGTTCTGGAGTACGAATGGTAACCGTTCTCTGATCTACGCTCGTGGTTTCCAAAATTTGTGTGTTTTCCATGAACTTTGGACACATTGGCATTATTGAGATTGGCATTTCTTGAGTTTGGAACTTGCTTTCCTACTGAGTTGTGATTGTGATGGTTGTGATACACAGAATTTCTCGTGTGAGGATACACGTTTTTCTCAGTATCACTTGCAGATGGAATCGAAGGCCGCTGAACGTGTAAGGGACGATGTGTGGTGTTGATCTGTTGAAATGAATCTCGTCTGTCACTGCTAATATGGTTTATGTGGTTGCCAAAGAGAGTACCATTCCTCTGTTGTAGGGGGAAGAGAAAGAAAACATTATATCAGACACCTTAACAGAGCACACTTTTGAAGTAACAGCGCTAACTTACTTTTCTCTCCTACATGCAAACCGAAGTAGCAACTCAAATAACCTGTGATTTTTCTTTCTAATGTTTCGGTGCTTCACGTGGCATCTCCTGAAGTGACGGGGATTTTATTGTGATAATGACAATATTTGTATTTCTGAGTCAAACCAACATTGTGCTGTGATCGCTGTTCCTTTTCCATAAAACCAGATGTGACATCTAGCTTTCTAAAGATTTTACTATGCAGGAGAAACCTGGATTCCCATACAGGAGCATGCACCAACTTCCTCAGGAAGGGAGGCATCAGCTTGATTTTCTGGGGGAAAATCCTCTCCTGTTTTCCCAGAGCACTGGTTTGCAACAGGAGTCACTCAGACAGGATGGAGTGCCATGCAGCAGCTTGCAAGCATACCTCAGGTAGGTAATGTTAGGCTTCAGTGCTTCCATTCTTTCTTCTTGCAGAGGTACAAGAAAGAGCAGTAACTCTTTATCAGCCCTGACAGTGTAATGGATGGTGAAAGAAAGGATGAAGTGCTAAGTTATGACTATGACATGCAGCTCGCTTTTACATCTGACCCAGATTATGTAGCCTCCCTGTCTAGCCAGGTGTGGGTCTTGGATGTCAGCAGTCTGTCTTGAAGCTCAATCTAGGGAAGACAGGAGGTAATGATGGTTGGCAGAGAAACGCACCCACGGATGGTAGCCATGGCACAGTCTCCAGTGCCAGACCTTCCTTTTTCGCGAAGGACAATAGCAAGCTATGAGGCTTCTGACGTAGTTACCGCAGAAGCATGCTCTTACATCTGCTCATTCTGAAATGCTTGTGAAAAATTAAGTTGTCTTGCTGGCTGACAAACGGTTTGTCGATCGCTCACAATTATAATGGAAACGTTACATACTCACCATTAGACTAAACATCTATGGCGTAAGGGAGGAAAATTAATCTCTTTTTCTGAAACTGGAAGTGGCAGTTAAATTTATTTGGCTTCTGTGCAAGTCCAGGCATTAATTTTCAAACATGTGCCCTGTGCCTCTTGTGGTTCGGCTGCACAGAACTCCGTTTTCTCCTTCCTACCTACCAGCACAGAGGTTAAGACACCTCCAGCTTAAGCCTTGCCACTATCACCATTTGAGATGGTAACGTTCATAGCCTTTCTTAGGATTTGCTTTAAAAAAAGATACGAATTAATGAGAAAAATTAGGGCCAGGAAGATTCTCTTGAAAAAACTGCTTCCTAAATCTATGATGAGATGCAAGTGTCCAGGTAGAATAATTTTTATAGACAGATATCTTCATAAATATTTATAAAATATTTGTGTGTTGATTTGAATTTTAAAAAATTAGTGTTATTCCATATCCAGGGATAAGCGAATTCTTTAATTTCATAGTGTATGATAAAGCAATTCACATATCTGTGCTCTGACATTACTTTATAAACATCTTCCACCTCCTCCTCTGGATTGTTTTCCTCTGGTTCATCATCTTGCAAGTCACAGGATATAGCTCGACGTATTTCAGGGCCAATATCATGAAGTGTCCTTAGTCCTGCCTAAATCAATGACAATATCATAACACATTAGGAATGAAAATGAATTCTTGTTCTTTAGTTACAGGTGTGTAAATTTGTTTTATAGGTCAGTTAACAACTTGTATCCTGACATCCATGGAGGATGCATCCTACTAGCCGTAGGCTTATTTTTCAGTACAATCCTGTTGAGCTGATCATGTCTTTATTACGACTGTGTAGCTCGTGACTACAAGCCCACTGATATTTATGGAACCCTATGGAAATAAAATCAGTCTTACATTAAAGTACAAGGAATCAGCAAGAACTACAACCAAATGCATTTCAATGAGATGTATATTGAATGTTAAAAACGTGTTTGCAGCCTGTGTTCACAAAGGAAACACAAGGAAACCTTTGCTACAGCAACAGCAGTTTTAGCAGAGCTCAGATGGAAAAGCAGTGAAATAATTCCAGCTCATCTGCACCACCAATATTTGATTTAAAGCTTTAGTTTAGGACAGAAAACCATGTAGCTACAGCAGTATGCACCTCAGCATACACTGGTACGTATGTCTTTGATATCTCCTCCTACCACAGGTGAGCTTATGAAATGCTGAAATAACGCTGAAACCATCATGGATGGACCCACGCTCAAGAGAGTGAAACAGACATCGTACTCAGATGGCAAGAATCCAGTGCTTTTGTAGAGGCTTTACTTTAAAAATGAGAACGTTTTCCTATTTCACCTCTGGCTATCGCGATCAAAAACATAAACTTGTTCATCCCAACTCTCCTCAGGTTCAGAAGAAATCCAAGATTTGTTGCTTCACTAACGCTAAACTTACTATTGAACGCTTGGTTAGATTCTTGATTATCGCCTAAAAACTCCTGCTATACTATTTTTCAGCATTTCTGATGGAGGTATGCAGGCTGTCCCAGCCCACCAGAGCTGTGCTTCTCTGGCATGTCACAGACACTGCACATTGCTTTCCCTGGGCTGGCACGAAGGTGTATAGAGAATGTTGTATTTTCCAGAGCACTGAAGGACCTTGGAGGGCACCAAATGTGGTTTGGTCCCAGTCATGCTGTCACACACGTTGCCTGGGGTACAGGACAGCACAGCAGTCAGGGTCCAGATCACAAGGGAAACAGATGCTTTGCTGGGGAGCAAAATCATACAGTGTGGGCAGTCAGAACCAGAAAAGTTAAAAACTCAGAAGTTTTGTATCTAACATGGAAGAAGCTAGTACAGGCTCCTCTTCAGGTTTCCTTCTACCTGTATTTCACTTCCTGAATACAGCCCTTGACTAATGACATTAGCTACATGCGTTTGGCAATTATCTTTTTTCTCTTCAGGGGTAAACCTCGAGAGCTGTGCTGTAATTGAACAAGGCTCTAAAACGCATTTACTGGCAAGATAATGTACAATATACTTTTCACAAATAATGTGTTTCCTCTCGCCTTTAATGCTAATTGCATAGTCAAGACCTTGTAAAAGCTGCTAACGTCGTCATTTTGTAAACCAAAGGAACTGTCCCAGGGGAAGTGACCTGTCCCAAAGTCCCGTGGTCAGGACAGTATAAAAGACCAGGGAGCGAGTTCCT
>JAOXOE010000745.1:4710358-4765260 GCA_028565055.1 Phoeniculus purpureus | reverse complement strand
TTCAGTTTCCTAAGCAATCCATTGTCTGGCAAATTTATCCGAGATCTCACTGAGACCTGACTGCTTTGGTTTCCTTTACCCTTAAAACCTGGGAGCAAAGCAGTTTCTTAGTTTCAACCCGTTACAGATGGCCTGTAATAGACACCCACAACAGTGTCAACCCCTGCCAGCCTGTCCCTTAATCCGCACCCACAACTCTCAACTCTCTCTTCATCCACCCATGGACAGAACTCAATAAATTCCAGTCGCTCTCTCATGCAAACAGCAGCTCCGCCACCCTACCTTGTGGACCTGTCCCTCCTGAAAAGGACATAGCCATCCATGAACACATTCCAATCATACGAGCTGTCCTACTGTGTCTCTGTAGTTGCCACCAGATCATAATCACCTGACTGAAGGCAGATTTCTAACTCCTCCTGCTTGTTCCCCATGCTGCATGCATTGGTGTACAGGCATTTCAGGGAGCAAGGTCAGTGCTCCGATTTCACCCTAGGACAGTGGGATGCCACCTGGTTTTCATCAAAACCAGAGCTCTGTCCCACTGGTGTCCATCCAGCAACAATCCCACCCCCCTTCAAAACTATTTTAAAGCCCTCTGAATGAGCCCTGCCAATTACTGCCCCAGAACCCTTTCTCCCTTTTGAGATAAACCTCTCCCATATGTACCTGTCAGATCTCCTGCCTTATAGAACCAGTCATTATCAAAGAAGCCAAAGCTCTGTCTGTAGCATCAGTCTCATAGCCAGGCATTTACGGACTGAATCCTCCTATTCCAGTCCACGTCCTCACCCCAAAACGGAAGTAATGAGGATAATGTAATTTGTGCCCCAGACACTTTTACCAAATGTCCTAAAGCCTTGAAGTCTTTCTTCATTCCCCTCAGACTATGCAATACAGCTTCCTCCACACCTGTCTGGAAGATCAGCAGTGGGTAATAGTCAGCTGATCTCACCAGGTTAGGGAGCGTCCTAGTGATATCCCTGATTCAGGCTCCAGGTAGACTGTAGACTTCCCTGTGATGAAGGTCAACTCTGCATATTGGGTCCTCAGTTCCCTTCAGGAGCAAGTCTTCAATAACTGGGACCCTTCTATTCTTTGTGGAGGAAGTTGTCATATTACTGGAAGACCTCTCCAATTTATGCTACCATGCTAGGACCTCCAGAATAGGTTGCCTATCCTCTATATCCTTATTAGACTGGCTGTCTTCCAGGAAGAGCTCATATCTATTGGTCAGTGGCAAGTGGGGAGGTGATATAGGCAAGAGGGGTGTTTGCCTTCTGCCACGGCCTTGCACTTGCCTCCACTCACCCCTTCTACTCGGGCTTCTGTCTTCCATCTAAGAAGCGTAGGATACAGGGGCCTCTTGTTTCTGGCTCTTATTTGGTCCTCTGTTTGGGTTCCCACATCCACGTGCAGTGGTGACTGTAGCCTCAAAGCTACACTGACACTTTAACATAAAACCAAACTGAGATTAGCATGAACAGAATACAGTGCAAGAAATAAATTATAAGAATGCAGTAAAATATCCTAACTGACCTACACTACAGCTGTGAGCATATGAGACAGAGGTTCCCCAGCACCATTCATCGGCACTGAGCCCTTCTTCCAACACTGAAGCAGAGTGAACTACAGCTACACCAAAACCCCTGTCCGCAGAACCCAGATAACCTTCAAGCTAAGCCTTCCCAGGAACACAACACACTCACCAGCGTTATACATTTTAACCCTGGAAAAACCTACTTGCTTGTAATCCTGTCTGCCAAGTTGTGATGCAATCCTACAAATACTTGCCCAAGAGATGAGAAAAGCCATGTGTTTGGCAGCATCATGTTTAAGATAATTCAATTTTCATTACATTTCCAGTTGTTTCTTGGTTTACTTCTTGGCCAGTTAACTCCTTTACTTGAAAAATTAGTCAGCTCTTATCATCGTATCTCTCTTCAGGAACACACATAGCCCTTGCACCGATCACAGTCAACAGCAGAAGGTTAAAACCTAGATCACCTTATATAAAAGTGTATGTTAGTTAAACTAAACCAGTCAGTTTTAGTCACTTACAGCCAGTACTGAAGCCCCACGTTCTACAAGCAACATCTGCTTGCAGAATTAGGACATTTCTCACTTTATTTGCCCTAACAAAACTACCTACAATAACTTCGTGAAGTCAACCATGAAAGTGACTAGTTCCATGTACTGTCTCATTTTACCTGCTGTAATCTAAAAGTAATCTAAGAACAATTTCTTGCCAGGAGAGCACAGCACAGTGAGACATTGTCATGCTGAGCTCTACCTGATAAAACAATCTTTCGTTAGATCAGTAAAATACCAGTAAAATGGGGCTGATGTTCCTACTCTGAAATGCATTTAACGTTTTCCGGAAGATCACAGAGGTAGCAGGGACTAATAAAACATTTGACTTTACCCTCAAGTACTTCAGAACCAAACCAGAGAACTCTGAACACACAAAAATCAAAACAATCTTCCCCACATCTTTCTACTAGTTTACAGGGAAGAATCATAGGCTCACAGAATACTTCAAGTTGGAAGAAACCTCATCCAATCCAAGCCCTTGTCATGGGCTGGGACACATCCTGCTAGATCAGGTTGTTTAGAGCCCCATCCAACCTGGTTTTGAACACATCTAGTGATGGTTCATCCACAGCTTCCCTGGGCAACATGTTCTAGTGTCTCACCAACTTCTTCCTAGTTTCTAATTGAAGTCTTCCCTCTTTCAGTTTAAATCCATTACTCACATGCTATCCCCCTGTTAAAAGTCCCTCTCCAGCTTTTTATCCTATATCCCTTCAGATACTAAAAGGCCACAATAAGGTCTCCCCAGAGCCTCCTCTTCTCTAGGTGCCTCTGTGTGCAGCTTCAGAAGATGGGTTCTTCTGGTAGACATTGCCCATTATAGTCTGATCAGAGAGACTGCTAGAGACATTTTAACACACAAGAGGACAACAGGAGTGTTTGCTGCCCTCCATTTGTGAGATTCTAAAAATATGTTTAAACTTCAGATAATTTCTTCTCAGAAAAAACCCACAACTGAAGAGATGGGACTTTTCAAAAAGACAGCCTGGGTAGTGATGTGTCTACATTTGACAGACGTATCCTTACTTCCTTTTCACTATAACCGCTTCAGTTCTTAGGATGCAATTAATTCCCTAGGCAGAACTTTTGTTATTACAGTGATTCAAGACCAGCCACGCTGCTGAAGCATCATTTTATAATGATTAAAAAGAAAGTCAAATCTACCTCCTCTCAGCCTTTGAGCATGGATTTCCTGTGATGCCAAGGAAAGGAAATCACAGCTACAGCCTCTTTACCTTGTCCAGATGGAACAACCAGCACATACTAAAGGCTGATACAAGAACTTTCATAACATTTTATTTGGTTGGTTAAGACTGTTGGAAGGATCACACTCTCTATTCTCCCTTATAGCTGTGTTTTTTATCACAGATTCTGAATCCCCAAAGGTTCTCATGTCTGGAGAGAATTCTCTCATTTTCTCCAAGGAAACTTCAGGATTATTTTATGTCATTTCAGCAGTAAACAGCGCCTTTAAAGTTTTTTACCCCTAAAGAGGCATAAATATGAATAATATATATTTTTTTACTTCCTATCTTTTGTGGAACAAAATAAGTTCGCATCATTTCAAAGAGCAAGGGACCAGTTCTGCCATCACATATATACATCTAACATCCACCCCCACCAACCAGACTGGAATCCGGCCTGATTCACAAGGCTCTTAAACCAAACAGGTTGTTCACGTTTCTAAGAACAAGCGTTTAACAATCCCAGAATAATACAGAACAGAAAATTGCTCAGTTTTGTTCATCTCTTACTTTCCAGCAGAGCATTATTTGCTCCACACAGATGTTTTTGCCTAATGGATCTGTTAGTGGAAAAAATACACTCTTTCCTGACATGGGTGTTTATGTGCATTTACCCTACACATTGGGGAAATTCTGTTTTCAGTCAAAGACATTGCAGGATGAAACAGCCTGTAATGGAGCAGATAAAACACGCAAGAGATATTTAGGCAACTGTTCCATAGGGACAAAAGAGATCAAAATCATCATTGAATTATTCATGGTGTTGAGCAAGAGCACACCTGTTGTTCCTACTCAGGTTTTTCTATTTTCTTGTTGTTGCTTTGAAGTAGAGGAACAAAAGACATTAATGCTACAGTGTTTGATTGCCTGTAATTCTGTGCTAGAGATTTTGCTAGAAGTTTGCAAGAAGTTACAACTTAGTCAAACACTTTGTCTCCAAAATGTAATACTTTATGCTCTCTTTGCTTCACTATTGCTTTTCTTGTAGTCATGAGAAAGGTGAGGTGCATCGGTCTAATGATTAGTCAGATAACAAGGTGCACTGGACAGCCTAATTAAATTACATAATCAACCCAAGCTTGTCCTTAAACAGACTTGCTCTTAAATGCACAAGATGACTCCAAATTAACGTGATAATTCTAGGTGGCTGTGCTTTATCAGGCATCATAGCACCCGCAATGTTTTCAAAAGGCACCAGAGCTGTCTTCTGAAGAGCAGCCCAAGACATCACCCTGTCTGTGACACCTTAAGAAGGCACATTTGTGCATTAAAATGTTTACCTGTTTAAAGTTTTTAAAAGACTACTCATAACAAATGCCTAATAAAATCAATTTCCCTGTCTCTAGTTTTCAGGTATCTGTCTTATATTAAGAAATGTGGGTATAATTCAAGACTCCAGATTACAACTTTAAGACAAACATTTAAATACTTATATATACTGGAACAACAAACTCAACCCGATGTGTTCATTGTAAGGTATGGTGCAACCTGAATACAGATGCAGTTTAAGTTTAGTGTAAGAAGCGCGAGCACAATACTCTTATTTAAACATTAAACATCATTATCTCCTACACTATTTCTAGTCCCACAAAATAACAACGCTCCTTTCCTCTACGGCTTCTTACATTGATACCAGGAAAGGGAAGAGATACTTCCTAGATATGTTTCACAGAATTTAGAAGGTGGATGTACAGCTATGCATATTGCTATAGAAACTCCCTGAATCTGAAGTAAAGAATAAATGAATCATTCTAAAAACTTCAGCACTTCAGAATAGCAAAAGCCTATGACTCTAAACATATTTATATAAGCCATTACATATGTAGATAATGAATGTTTTTACTGTCTGCTTACATCATAACGAAGAAACAATAAGGAACAAAAATCCTCAAGGCTACACCAACATTAATGTAAAAATAAACTGAATACAATGCAAGAACTAATGAAATAAGCATGCAGAGTAAGAGCTGAATAGACCTACGCTATAGCAGTGAACGTAAGAGACATAGTAGTCAAGTCTTGATTTCCCAGTGTTATTCATCTTCACAGAGCCCATCTTCTAATGCTGAAGATACACTGCGCTATGACCACACAAAAGACTCGTGCTTCCATCAAAGCCAGACTCCCTTCAAGCTAAACCTTTCTGCGAAGATCACACGAACATGGGACCACAATTGAATTGAACTTGAGCAACACATTAACCCCTCAGCTGATGCCAAACTAGAGGGCTTTTATCCTTTAATCTTTACTGCAGGACTCATATTGCTTATAAAATTTGCAGAATGAGAAAAGCGTAATCAGTTTAATCTGAAACGTGTTCCCAAAAACAAGTTCAGCTCAATAAGTGCTTTTGTGTACTGTGCTATGAAGGAAAACATCCTTTACTTGTGTGTGTTAACCAAAGAGGGTTAAGCACAAGCAAACGTGAAATATAGATGCAAATGCCACACAGTTTATAGGAAGTATTTTCCCTAGGACAAATACTGTAGAATTAATTAATTCACTAGAAGAAATTAATTAAATGTGTTCACGCTTCACTTAACATTTATTTTACTAGCAGTGTGACTGTTGTTTCGCTCAATACAGATTTCCATCACTACCAAAAATTCATGTCCTAAACTACTGCTACAAATAGAATGTTGTTCTGGTTTTACTCAGGAAGTCTCTTTGCTCTCAGTAGAATGGCACTGTGAGTCCTAAGGAATGGGTTTTTTGCGTGCTGCAGGAGCATGTATTAACACCCCTACACAACAGTAGATGGTCACCCATCCGTTCAGAATCACTTGGTTTTCTCCCTGTGACTGTTTTCAGGAACTGTATGATCACACCTATTCTTTATTACACCTATTCATAAGTAAGAATTAAGTACATCCCTTGCATTCATCAGAAGTCAAAGGATGCTAAAAGTTTCTTGAAACATAGGAGTACTTTACTGAAAAATATCCACTAACTCCTCTTTCAACTGGGATGAGAGCTTGATAAAGTGAATTTTTCTGTAGCAATTTGGCACAAAGTGTTGGGAATACAGTTTGATGGCAGTATAATTGCACACATAGGATGCTTTCATGTACTTAAGGCAAATGGTAGGAAAAACATTTGGGAGAAGGGTAAAATTAGGGCGCCATTAATTTCAATTATTACCCCTACTGACAAAATTTCTCGGAGTAACCAAAAATGTGTGTCTTTTTACTTAATTTTTGGTGCCTTGGCAAAGACAGGTGTTTTTACAATTAATCAGTTTGCCTTCCTGGCTCCACAGACTGATTCCTTACCTAAATACAGTGGCTTCCAAGGAAAGGTTTATTCCCACACTGGTTGAGACAGGACTTGTTAAGCTCACAGAGGTGGTGGAGTCACTGTCCCTGGAGGTTTTAAAAAAACATGCAGATCTGTCACTTGAAAACCCTGTTTAGTGGGCATGGCAGTGTTGGGTTGATGGTTGGACTTGATGATCTTGGAGGTGTCTTCCAACACTAATGATTCTGTGATCCTATGTACTTTGTCTCTCAAAGGGGATGTCTGCTCCCTGAAGCCAGGAAAAGTGACACAGCCAACCACAGGGACTACCAGGATTATAAAACCATAACTCACCACTTGCTTCATTCAATGGTTAGGAATGTATCATAAAGACTGATAGCACATTGGTTTCTCCAGGTTCTTGGAGAAGATAAGAAAGGCCAGCCTAGATAACAAGGCAATTGTAGGGTTTGTGAAGTCCTTGAGGAACATGTCCTTAACTCATTAACTTATTGTGCTGCAATTTCAGCTATCTCAATAGAAAGCTACAGATGTCAGTGAAAGTACAAGCGCATTTATTGCTCAAATAACTGTTGACACACACACGTGACACTGCTTTTTATGTGCTTGTTTGCTTAAGGATTTTGCGACACACGTCACATCCCACAACCTTTGCAGACTCCTAGCAGAGATTCATGGTCAGTTATTTAAGCTGTTTTGAACTCAAAAATATTTGCCTAAAGACAGAGGAAGAACCAATTCTTTCCAGTTTTGTCTTACCCTCTGTCTTTATTAGTGAACAGCAAGGGTGATCTGGAAGTCAGTGCTTGTTTCTATATTGTTATGCGAGCAACTTGAAAAACACAAGTGTAAAGCCATAATAATGTAGTTTGAAACTGACTTTGAGCTCATTACACTCAAATGCTTCTGCAGTGAAGCCTGCTGTGTCGTGTCTAAAGTCTTTCCCTTCTGTCTCGACTGTTTCCAGTCTTTTTTTCACATCTATCATCCCCCAAAATTCTCTCATCTCTCATGACATGCAAATTCAGTTCCTCCTTGTGCTCACACATCGACAACAACGATCGCCATTAATCTATGTCTGCCTGTTGCATCTCTTTATGGAGACCAGGAACAGAATGTGTGTCAGAGCTCCCAGCTCCTGAGAACAGGAAACAGGAGTGAAACAAATTACCGACTCAAGAAAGCAAAGACCACTCTGCTAAATCAAAGTCCAAGCCAGTAGGATAGTAACAAAGAAAACAGCACCTGAGTCAGGTTAACATGTTCTTCCCTTCATAAAAAGGATGTTTGCATTAATTAGTCACAAATGTTGGCATCAGAATAAAAGGCTATCAGAAGCACTGAATGTCCTTGTAGCTTTTAGGAATCTACTCAGCACTGACTGAAATTCAGAAAGTCTCAATCCAGTAAGAGAGGTGCAGTGTATGATGTCTGGAATTATTTGAGGACAGCCTTCCATTTGCCTGTTTCAAAGTTCATAATACAACACCACTGGGCAGAAGTTTTCAGAATATACTCTTTAGGTCATTTACACTCTATGGACTCCTTGATTCAGGCCCCTTGAGAGACAGGCAGCCAAATCTACTGATTTGGTAGCTTGTTTTAAGAGAAAGAAGTGTATGACACTAGTGCAGGATGCTAATATGACTTCTTATAAAAGAAGCTGGTGAGTGTGAAGTTCGAAATTTGCAGACATTAAAAGATACAGACAGGAAGGTGCTTCACCAGTAATCATTCGTGGAAAAGAAACCATCAGCAAGAATTAGGATGAAAAATGGTACTGTAGAAAATCCCTACGATAGCCATGAGGCAAGGCATAGTAGAAAGCTATTTGACAACTAGCTTATAGCATCTCGGGAACACAAGAAATTAAACAGTTAAAGCAAAACCAGCACAAACGATAGCTCAGAACTTTGTTTATCTGAAAGAAACTTTATAACCATGGCTGCTGTTTAGTAATCCACAAAGAATAACGTTTTGCACTTACCTTGTTAGAGACAGCAAAGCGGGATTACGTTTTACTTTTCTGACGAAAAAGCGCCAAAAGTGTCCCAGCTAAATAAAATCCTTGCAGCACTGCACACTCACCAATATTCATCTACCTGCTATTTCAAGCAAGCTCACAAAATGGTTAGTTAAAAATATAAAAACACAATCACCTGCAGAGCAATCGTGGTATTCTTCGCAGGATATTTCCCCACCAGTCCTTGTTCTTTGCGTTTCTTGAATTTCCTAAAGTAGTCCTGTATCAGGAAGGTGGCATAGAACTTCCCCACGGTTACCTCATCATCTAAATGAACAGATCAGACAGATCTCTCCCAAGTCAGCACATATATCAATAGCCTGTACACTCATACCTGAGCTGGGGGGAAGAAATGTGATGGGTGCGATAGGCACTAAGCTGTCAGCTTCAACACCAGAACTTGTAGCTAGCTTAAAAGCAATGTTTTAGCAAGCAGTTTAGGCTCAGTCGATTAAGTGAACTTATCCTTAATAAAGAGGAAAATACAACACTATCAGGTTGCATGTACTTCTAAGTAAGTTTGCATTATCACAGAGCATGCCCACGTTTGTACATGCATAGAGGCTGACTGCCTTTGGTCACTTGGAGTAAATGGATTAAAACAAAAGCTACTATGACTTACACACACTAATGTTCATAAGAACAGCTCTATAAAAAGATCCTGCTTCCAGCATCTCTCTTTTTTCTTTCAGAGCTGAACTAAACTTGCTTAGTCAGTGTACCAATACGGTGTTGTTCTGATTGCATGAGGACTTTGCTATGCACACATTTTAACTGGTGTCATGTCCTCACTGTAATGCCCAAGCATCTTGCAGCTTAAATTTTATGTGTCCCCGATGCTCGTGTTGGGCTGCATCTTCTGCTATCTTATTGTCACCCAGTAAGACAGACTCTAGACCCTAAGGAAATCTCACAGAGGTTACAATTTCACGTATTTTCTATGAGGCTCTTGTTTTAATGAAGATGTGGTCCTCAGTCACCTTCTAGAGTCGTGACGATGCTAATAATGAATGTGAAACAACATGGTACTACTCCACATTATTGTATTGTATCAGCTCTGCAATGCTTAAAGAAATGGTGTTGTTGCACAGGTTAAGTTAGCACAATGTGAAAGGTAAGTGAACGGCAAATGCAGTAAAATCAAGGCTCCTTACAGAGGAACTATTGTGAACCAGAACCAGATTTCAAGGCTTGCAGAGTTCAACGCACTCACTCACCTTATGAGGACACTGAAATTGGCTGGTTCACAGCGTGTTAGGAATGTATGTGCCTGCTTTGGGAGTCCCACCGAATCACTCAGCTGGGCAAGGTTAATCTCATGATGAGTGGTGCTTGCTAGAAAACTAGGAACCGTTTTCTATTCAAAAACATTGCTTTTTTTTGCCCCTCCCCTTTTTCTCTACAGTTATCTGTCACAAATTTAGCTGTTTCCCTTTCTGCTGTCTTGTCTCATGGTTCGCTTTTTTCAGTATCCTGAGATAGTTATTTGCAACGGGGTTACCAGTTGGCTACTGCCGTACAGCAAGGAGAGATACGTGGCTGGCATCAGAGTTCTCCCCACCGTTAGGGCCCACATCCAGATGGGCAGTAAGTTCCCACCATTGTAGCTGCCCTTTCTCAGACAGGCTGGTGCTTAACTCATCAGAGGATCTGAGTTACTCGGTACAGTTGTGACTTGCACAACCATGGGAAATCTCATGTGCCCAGATACATTTTGACAGACCTTTGTTAGAAAGTAGGGATTGTTTTTCTACTTCTAAGCCATTTGTTTTCTCCATACTTCACCTGTGTAATGAAGCTTTAGGACAGACTTTTGTTTTCTGGGGTGTTGTTTTCTTATGTACAAACATATGCCGTTGAGCAAGCTGCTTCTCTGACTGCCTGCCTGGCAAATTCTCTGTCCCGTACTGTAACATTGTACATTGACACTCGATTAAAACCGCCTCCTTGTGTCTCGTCCCAATGTATCTCGTTAATGACAGTACTTTTACCTGAAATATGACAGCTTTCACTAATTTAAATTGGATTAACTTCCTTCTTTTCATGACTTGCTTTCACACCAGTAAAAAGGATGGGCAAATCCAACCCATGTGTAACAATGTTTAAATCATTTTTTACAACTATGACAAAATTTGTCTCAGAATGAACCTTCATTCAAAATAAGCTCCTCTTGATGTCTGAAATGGGCTGCAAGCATATGAGAAAACATAACTGGCTTTAACTTCAATAAAAAGGCATCAGGGATGTACACTCCCAGCCTGTTGTCTTTAAATGCATCAAAGCAAAAATAACTGTAATAATTCCTTTAAAACATCTTGGCTAGGAGATCAGTTTGTTGCAGGTACCTTATTGGCGTGTTGAATAGCCTATTCTGCCAAATACTGACCCCTCTACCAAGGGCCACGTGCCCCCCAGTTTCCAATAGGAAATAGCAAGGACTCCGTATCTCACAAAAACCCACCAGCCTACAGATGCAGGCTCAGCAGCAAAAAGCTCCTTAACTAACTCCACAGTCCTCAAGTTTTTGTGAACATTTCTTTTGATGTTCACCCGTAATCTCCCTTGGCAGCTCCTCAGGAGGCTAATGGTGGTTTGTATTAGGAACAGAAAGGTCTCTTAGAAAGCATCTAATCTAAACTTGCCCTTCCTCAGTTTAGCTGAATCCTTCCTTAGTTTAGCTGCAACACAGCCTTGCTTGAACGCCCCAGATAAGCCTTTTCCCATGCGTTATTCTATTCCATTTCAAGTATAACTTTCAACTAAGTAACATAACAAATGGCTCCCAAAAAGAACAGGCACATAGAAGTGACAGACTTGATAAAACAGACACTACTACGGATTGCATCTCTCAAGTCAGGCTATGACATTGCATGACTACTGACTGTGCCTGAGATGACAATACCTGCAAAGTCTGCAGAAATGAAGGGCCCTTATTGATTACTCTGGACATGCAGCAACTGTTTATAAGCACATCAGATGAATGCATTACCAGTTTGCTGCCAAGGTCTGCAAGTACAGACAAGACGTAGGTGTACTTCACAGGCACAGCCAGTTGTACTGTCGACACGTGCACACGAGAACTGAAGCCTGGCCAAGGAAAGCCATCCATTTCTTCGTTGTTTGAGTAACACACATATAGCCAGATATGGACAGGAATAGGGAGGCAGGTAAGCATCACCGACCACAGACTAGACAAATCTATCATTGCAATTAATGACAGCAGAAGGAATAATTTCAGCAGAAAGTTTTTGGAAAGGGCGGAAAGTATTAGGTAGGATTAAATGGGCTTGTCAGGTAGAGATGGGAGTTTTAGTGAGTTGTATGCATGTATCTTACTCTCTAGTCTCCTGGAAATATTGCCTTATTCATGCATTCAGGCATTTGGCTGACTTTCTATGTTTTTATAAAGCAGTTTCATTTTTTGGTACCAAAAATACACTGCTATCAATTAACAGTTTAATTAAGCTACGAGTTATTTAACCCAGATCAGTACTCAGCTAACTGCTCATTTCTAGTGCATCTCTATTTATAATTCAGGAAAAAATATTATTTTTATTCTGTTCTGCAAATGTGTTTGTGTCCTGAAGGCACAGCCATGAGCGTTCAGCAATACTGGCAGAAATAATATTATACCACTTAATATTTAAATTCAAGTGATTTTAATGTATTGAATTTGGATCCTTTGTTGAGTTACATTAAAGGGGATTTTCTGTCTCCTAGCAGATTGTTATCAGCTGTCACTGGTGTTATTGCCATACACAATTTCCTGTTGAATATTAAGCAGCAATAGAAACTAATTTCTGTTGCACACTGACTGAGCTATTTTACACTTTAGTGGCATATGAATGTAAAATAGCTATATTCCTCTTTTTTCCTAGGTGGTTTACAATACTTTCAATTTTCAGGCAAGCCAGAACAAGGTCCACAGAGAAACAAAACAGATTGAAATGAATTAAAAAACTAGTGTCAATCTTAAGGACATCCTGATGTTATCTGTATGGGTTTGTAGAAGCTATACTAGTTCCTGTTAATGGAGCAGTGACCCTGGTTTTAAGTGTTCTAGCTACATTAAAGAGCTATGTTTGCAGAATAAATATTAGCAATGAATTTTAGTACAGCTGGAAAATAAATTGACAGCTTATATTCAGCAACGAAATGAAGCTGAAGTTAACGGTGAGGTACTATGTAAGAAAGTAACCTTCACTGGTTCTTTGTCAGGTTGGTTTAGGCAGGCACAGCTCGCTATTCTGAAGCATGCATATGTATTTCAATTAAAAAATGTAGGGGAATAAAGTTGGCAAGAGGCAACACTAATTCCATGCCACCACCCTAAAACAGAATTGCTTCAGAATATTCGGAAAGACTCATAGTTGAAAGGAACAGAGGCTGCAGAAAAAGCTCAAGCACACAGTTACAACAATAACAAAGCAATTCATCTATGCCATGCAGGCACTTAGGTGTAAAAACAACAGAGTAGAACATAAAAATTAGTTTTAAATGTGCAGTATCGGTGCCCTGTTGGACAGACAAATTAGCTGCAGTTTTGCCTTCATCCCTACTGTTATGTGGCAGTCACTGCACCCACACTGAATGGCAACAAAGCTAATGCTGCTTCTTGGGTCACAGAGACAGCATGCTCCTGCTCCTCCTCCTCCAGACTGAGAAGGGGGGCACCTTCAGAAGTAGATCAGCCTCCATTACCTCCCATCGGGCCTGGGATATTGCTTCCAAAACCCGAGTCTGCTCAGTCTTGAAAGCTGCCGTAACACTACAAAAGTGCAATAAACTACAAGAAATACCAGATGATTGTAACTGATCAATGGGCTGAGTGTCTAGCTAGACACACGCTGGGTGTGGGTGACAGCGCAACAGATCCTGCACATTTAATACTTGAAAAAGCAAGTAAGAAACAGTGCCCTAGACCTATGCTACAGCATATTAATAAGAACGTATGTACTGAAAAAGGCCAAATATATATATTAGGATATATATATTCAAAAAGAGAGATATAAGAAATGTCTGATGTGTCATTTTATGGCACGTAGAAACAATTCATAGGTGTACGTGCCTTGCAATTCACACGCATGTACTGGTGTCATTATTTAGGTATATCTTGCCGCGGGCTACATTTGTATCTCAGTCATACTAGCATAAGTCTGACCCATTTCCACTGACTGTTGACTATGGAACTACTCTGGTTTATACTAGTGTAACTGAGATAATTTAGCTACAACATATTTTTAAGGTTACAAGTAATTATTTTTTCCTTGTCTCCCGGAGTACCCAACATATACACGGATACAAGCTATAAGGCATCGTACACTGTCAAGTTCCACCAGTACAACACAAATTCTTTTGCTAAATGCCTTGAATGATTTGAAATCAAGACTAGATTTAGTTCTAACAAGGTATTTCTTTCAAGCAAGAATATAAGGATAACATTTTCCTCTCTTCCCTTTGATCCAAGGCAGTTGTACTTATCAGCCCTGTATGGATTGTTCAGCATGAGAGCAACATAATCCTCTGTTTATTTTGTGGTTATTGTTACTGCCCTTCAATGACATTATACTTGTGAAATTTAGTGATTTCATTTCTTTGGCTCCTAACAGCCCAGACAGACCAAAACGCACAGAGAATAGCATATTGCAAGGTGTATCAGACTGACCGCCAGCTGGAGGGACAACTTGGTCAAGTAATTTCATGCTTGTCTTTTTCCATATTTTCTTTATAACTGCTCTAAGTTCTTCATTTGCTTGCTCTAGGTTACCTGTGGCAATGAGACACAAAAATGGAAGATGACAACTACATTTAGACCAGCTGCAATGAGTGATTCTTTAGATATTAACCTTAAACAAAGTCAGTTACAAGGATGCTTTGCATCAAGCCTAAGCTACAAGTAGCAGATAGCAATAATATAAGAAATAAAGAGAAGAATGGGTGTGAGACAGTGAGCTCTGGAGCTTTCAAATCAGTACTGCAGAGGTCAATAGTAATTTACAGACCTTGGCTCTACTCTGCACCGCTTAGTAACTTCCACTGAAATTATGCAGAAAGTGATGACTTGCTCTTTACAAGCCACTTCTCTCTTGATCTCAAGCTGAATCTTCATTTGTTTAAATGCAGTAATTACTCAGTTGTATAGACTGGAAAGTTCAGGCAACTGGCTAATGAACAGTTTTTCATCTTTTGTGGTGCTTATCTAAGCCACAGCATTGCCTGAGGGCACTTAATCTAATCAATTCGTTATTGGCAGTGGAACCCAAATTCTGCTGAGAGTGGCAGAAGGGTATTGAATAAAGAGTAAAAAAATATTACTAAATAATGAAAAAGTACAGGAAAATAGAAAGCACAATTCTTTGAAACATACTACTATTTTTTAGAACTGTTCCCTGTCTGATGCAAAGGACAGAAATCCACCAGCCAGGACTGACCTCAGCCAAACTGACCCAGGATGTTGCTTTCAATTGTGCAAAGTTGAAGTTGTACCAATGTGTTATGCAAGGCACCAAGTTAAAGAATAGTGAGGAGGAAGCACCTTGGTTAGCTAGAAAGGGGAACTCATCCGCTCCTTGCACAGGAACTCTTGTTATGCCACTGCTTCATGTTTTTATCTGAGCAGATAAAAGCACATAATAATTTCTGAAAGTTCTTGGCTCTGACCAAGAAATTTTTGTCTCCTTTTCCTTTCATTTTCTAGCAAATCATTCCTAGCAATGAATACAACCCACAATCCAAAACCAAACCAGCGAGACTAAGGCAGACTTACTTGCGTTCAACAAAATGAATAAAGTTAACTGTAACTTTTCTTCATTGCACCTTCCGACAAGTGCAGTGAAGGTTTTACAGCTCAGATACTTACCTTCTGTTTTTATCTTTAGAGCAGTCCTAACCAAAGCAAACAAAGTAGCGTTGAACATGACGGTCCCATCACTGTTCAGCGGCATATTCATGGCTACCAACCTCTGCAAATGAGAACAGGAAACCAAATTTTGATGCAGCTTTGTTTGAGAAAAACCTCCTGCAATGTTCATTTATCAAAAATATTTGAGTCTTCCATCCCAGCTGCATATACTAACCACCCAGTGTCACTTATTTCCAATGTTGATCACATGTACGTTTATACAAAAGCTAAAACTGTTCAGTAGTTTTCCTGAGATACTTATGAATTTGCAAACATAGGTGCCCAGTTCTTGGCCCTGACTGTAAGTCTCACCGTGCAAGTGTCAAGATGCAGTTAGATATCTAAGAGCATGAACCCCAGCTCCAGTCCTGTTTCAGCTTTCCCTTGGTTTCCTCTAGCCTCACGCTCCATAAAGAACAACTGCACCCGGTCTGTCTTGCATAAGCAAATTCATTTCATAGGTAACTCTGCCGTGATGCCACGCATGTCTACACCAAATTAGTATGAGAGGGGCTTTCCTTTACGGATCAGCCCATCTCTGCCTCCGAGTGTTCATCTTTCAGAGCAGCACAGCTGTGACTGCCTGTCAGAAACACACTATTTAATGTATCCAAATATTTTTCTAGTGTCTGACTTGGGTCTACTAGTTCAAAAGCACCACTCAATTGGATGATTTATTTAATATATAGATAGAAGCTTGCTTTAGGTATGCCTTGTGGCATTCCATTGGAACTCTGTTTTTTACACCAACTTACCTGTTTATAAAACACAAAGCAATAAAATCCAAATGACAGCGCTGTTGTAATGAACCTTTAATTGAAAAGCTTGATCTTATTCCTCCTGAAATTGCTAAGCCTCTAATATCGATAGTTCTGAAGTTCTCAAGTTCATTCTCCTTTGTGTTGCTTTCTGTCATCAGTTAATTCCTGACTTTGGACATGACACGACAGCTTTGGTAACCAACTGGATTCCGTTGCACGACTAATGTAAGAACAAATAGCTGTTCCTTCTCCTGACAATACAAATGGCCCATGTGAGAGCTGAGCTTCACTTTGCCTCCCTGAGCCATGTGCAGAGCAGCTGCTGGTGTTGTGGCTCCTTCCCTTTGCCTCATGGCCTTGGTGAAAAGATATCTCTTTTCCTCCTTTCCCTCATAAATCCTTCCTTTCTTCCCCTGCATTTTTCTTCATCTTTCCCTCTTTCCTGGTTCAGTCTTAGTATCATTTTATTCCTATTACCATTCTTTTTGCTCCTCTTTCTTCCTTTCCCCCTAACTACTATCATTCCTGCCTTTATTCCATCTTTTTTATATTTTATGTTTCTTCCCTCTCTGTTTCCATGCAGTTGCTGTTTGCCATTTGCAAGGAGGGGATGGGGTGGAGAAAAAACCTTTATCTGTTTTTTTGTAGTTCTTTGCTGGTTTAAGTTAAGCTCCAACAAAACCAAACAGGAAAATTTAAAAGAAGAACTTGTGAACAGGCAACATTTCTGTGTGTATGGGGCAGAGATCAATAAAAAACCCAAAATTGACAGAAAACTAGAAAAAAAATGAGGTGAAACCTACCTTGCAGGCCACTCGGTGAGGGCATAATTTGCCAAAACCAAGTGGTGGCTGAATGCGCCGCAGTAATGTAACCACATCAAGATGCTTTATCCTTCCCCTAGAACCAACACACATTGGTTACCAACCACTCCTCAGGAACGTACTACGCTCTGCTTTTATTTTTTTACCACATTAATATTATCATAGAAATTACATAACTTACTTTGCTTCGGGGTCATATTCTGACCATATCCTTTTGAACTCATCCAAATGATGGGGACCCAGAATAGACCAATCACGTGTCAAGTAATCAAAATTGTCCATGATGACAGCCACAAATAAGTTTATAATCTACGGAAGTCATTGAGAACAAGGTGCCTTAATTACTTTGAAAATTTAAAAAATATTCAGTAAAATTATTATATAAGGTTGCATGTTAAGTAATCAATCAAATACACTGATCTCATAAACAATTGTATCAAAGATCATCAAATATCACAGAAAAGACTTGCTAACAATTTAACTGACTATCTGGAATTCTACCAAGCACTCAGTCTTTGACACAGACTGCAGTAACATAGGTTTTGTTTCTCTTCCTTGATTCCACTACATCAAATTAAATAATAGACCAAATGAATGTATTTGACACAACGCAGATCTCAGGAAACAGCTTCTGTATTAATAGGATTCAATGTCGTGACAAGAAGATTTCTGCACACGTTTTGTCACCACGTACACTCTACTGCACAGAGCACTAGAACGCACATGCTCCCCTTAGTTCTCAGAATTTGGTTCAACCACTCCTTTTGCAAGAACAGTACTGTGAGCAGGACAAACCAACCAGCTTAGACTAGTCACCTGCAATGAGGGACAACATCTTTCAAAGGTTCTTTTAGACCAAGTAATCGGTTGGGTTAAGAAGAAAGGTTACAGTTCGCCTCAGATTGTGCCGCAGTTGGAGCACGCTTGTAGACATCAATCAAAATTCTGATAGCTTGAAATAATAAGAATAGCAATAGTAACAAAGCAAAGGAATTGCTGCTTCACTGTTAGTATTTAATGATACTACTGAGAAATGCATGACAATTAGCTGATAAAAAGTACGTCAACAGTTTTCACTCCTGCAGCCAATCTGTTCTGCACACATGCAGTCAGAAGAACATCTCACACATGAGAATTTATAATCATAGAATGCTTTGGGATGGAAGGGACCTTCAAGGGTCCAAAGTTCCTGTAGTGAGCAGGGACATCTTTAAGTAGATCAGGTTGCCCAGACAGTGCAGCCTGTTCAGTGTTTCACT
Organism: Phoeniculus purpureus; assembly: GCA_028565055.1. Lineage (NCBI taxonomy): Eukaryota > Metazoa > Chordata > Aves > Bucerotiformes > Phoeniculidae > Phoeniculus > Phoeniculus purpureus. The sequence goes on along the minus strand of JAOXOE010000745.1, from coordinate 4,746,899 downwards.
GCCATTATCATAACAATAAAGGTAAGGTACAGAATGTTGGACTGAGTATAGAAAAACGCAGCCTTGCAAAGATACGGGATCTTCAGTTGTTCTCTGAATCAACTACTATGCAGAAAGTCAAAATGCCAAAGGCTCAGATCTGCTAACAAGGACAAGCTTGACTCACCAAAAATGCACAAAGCATGTAAAAACTGATAAAATAAATGATGGCAAAGTTGCTCCCACAGGAGTATTCTTCCCCTGGATTATAATCAGACTCTGGATCACAGCGCTTTCCAGGCAAACACGCCAGCATGATTTCCTGCCAGGCTTCTCCAGTCGCACACCTTTATAAGGTCATAGGGATGAATTAGACATTGATCAAAACAGATTCAGGACGAATTAATTTGTTAAGGTCTGACAAAACGCTCGGAGCTGTACAAGGACAAATGCGAAGATGAGCTGTGAATGTTTCAGAGCAGGAACTCGTGAAAAAATAGAGAGCATGTTTCAGAAATCAGAAGCACAGATGTAACGCTGCAGACGCATTTTGTATGGCAGAGGAACGGCAACGTAAAGGTTTGCATGCAAGAATTTGAACCCCAAATGTGAATCACAAGTTAAAATCTTATTGCAGCACAGGCACTGTGTACAAAGCAGGGCTGTGTTATAAAAGATGGAAGTATCTATCTGTAAAAGATTATTTACTTTCTCTCCCCCCAGCACTGCTGAAGAAACGCTTTAACTGTTACTGCCTTTAACTTCCTCTGTCACATAGCTGGGTAATGCCTGCGCAAAGGCCTATTATTCCAAATATTTAGGAGACAATTCCATGCTTAGGCGGGTTTCAGCTGTATTCATTGCCTAGTTTCAAAGGCAGAAGTCTTTACACACACGAAGGAGCTTGAATCTCACTGAGTGTGTGCTCATTTCTTTGCAAAAACCCTTCATTTTTTTGAACTCGTATGCACAGGGCACAGGTTCTTTTTCACCTTTCCCAGCACCTACGCAGTGATATCAGGACTGGATCTGAGGACAGCTACTCATAACCGAGATGTTTCACAACAGCTATGAGTTGAGGTTGGTGCAGCCTGATTAGAAACCTGCTGTGCCAATGGACATTCAACGGAGAGTGCTCGTGACACTAAATTGCTGCTACCTTGCAAACCTAGTTTGGACAAACCCATGGTACAGGAGCTACAGACGTTTTTCACCAATCCAGGAAATGGGATGCATCAAGTGAGAGTTAAGGCTTACTCACCTGAAGAGAAGCAGCACAGCTTGGGGAAAAGTCTGAAAATTGTTGTTTCTGTTTATTTGATTGTTGTCCCTCATGGCCACTTTCCCAAAAACCTACAACAAAACAGGATTTTGACTTTCACCCTAGTAACCTACACTATCAGTACGCCTTGCAAACCTGAACTCGCTTCGGTGTGTATGAAAACCACCCTCACAAATGCCTTTTGTTTCCTCTCTAGATTTTCCTGATCATTATCACATACAAGAAAACTTCATGTTTTGGAATAGATAAACCATTATAAATGTGATACATATTCCTGTATTTCAGGTGAAAAGAAGTTACTTGTTCTAACCTGGCTCCTAGAGTCCTTTACTGACATTCAAGTCCTACAGTAGTTGCTGTCCTGAAAACCTCGATTGAAGTAGAGAAAAATAAATGCAAAAAGGGAAATCAAAGCAGAGAGAATGTGAGCATCTTATCTCAGCCAGAGATAGAAATTAGTTCTGTTCTTAAAAATTAAATTGCAAGTCCTTGACCACAAGACCAATAGAATCCATTTATATCCTCTTACAACACAGTGAAGGCTGTTACTTCAGAGAAGTTAACACCATTATGCCCTGTACACGTACTACTGGACCCTAAGGACATTGAGTTGCTTTTGGATAAATGATGAAGAGACAGAATCAGGAAGCAAAGCCACTCCCCACAGAAGTTTCATTTTCATCCCATTTAATTAGGACCTCCCTTAGTAGTGATCTGAAGAACAACACAACTTTGAGAACTGAAGAGAACATCGGTGAAGTTTTACAGAACGCCCGGTTAGCTCTGAGCTACAGACGGCTGGTGGCAGGAAAGCCAGTGTCATCAAGGGGCAAAAAAATAAAAAAGAGAAAAAAGAGAGAGAACTGCAGCCCAAAATCAGGATTCCCAACCAGAATTTCTGAGAAAGTGCTGATGGTCATCCAGCCATGCTCCTCAGGCACTAGGTCTCATGTGTGGCACTGAGACAGTGCTGTGACTGAAGCTGCACTCACAGTCACAGCTGCACACTCAGTGCCTTTATCTGTTGCTTTCAAATAGCCTGCGATGCTCTCTCTTAAACTGCTCTGCCATCCTCCCACTAGAAACAGCCCAGTAGTATGAATTTGAGGAGCAATTCCCTCACAGGTTTCTAACATCTACCTGTCTCTAATTATTAGGACTGCAGAACCTGTTCTGCATCCCCAGCGCTGCCGATGGGGTGAGAAGTGGCACCCTCATCCCAACAGCACATTTTTACAGTTTAAGTTACTAAAATCCTTTCTGTGCTTGTACATCTGGATCCCCAAAACAGGTCTATAGTAAAGAAACCCTCATGTGTTCTTTCGTACATTACACAGGAACAAACTTCACAGTGCGCTGAAAGGGAGTGCTTTCCCTTCAGCAATCCAAGATGCAGTAAGCTCACAACAGGCTCTGCTCTTGCAAGTCAGTTTGGATTTTCTGACTACGAACATCAGAGCCAAAAGAGATCTTTCATTGTTCCGAACCCCTGGCTGTATACAAAGCCCCACTAACCAAAGCAATGTTTTAATAAGCACCTCAGCAAACGGGTCTCAAAGCAGCAACCGCTGTACTTTGTTTAAGGCTTAAAAGGCTGTGCAATTACCTGCATTCCAATGACAGCGTAGATGAAGAACAGCATCGCTATCAGAAGAGCAACATAAGGCAGAGCCTAGAAATGGAACAGGTACATTGGTTTTTAAGAGTTTCACACAACAACTGCATTTTCCATTGAGAAAAAGAATTTGTTTGTACAACACAGGCTTTTCCAAGGTTTTTCTTCCTGTACAAGCACTTAATATGGTATTACCTGTCACAGAATGTTCTACCTCATACAATGAACACGAGCTTAACTATATTTTGAATTATTTCTCACAGCAATCCAGGGGAAAAAATCATTTCTAGTAGGTTTAAATGTTATTTTTATTACTGATTCTGACAACACGAAGGTATTTCCTTCTATACAATTACAGTTACACTAATTTCCCATTCATCAGAGTTTTTAGGGGCAAGAACTGAAATATCTATTTGTTACACTTATGAAATCAGTTTGATATTAAAAAAGAACTAGATTGCTCTTTTGAGGGAATCAAAGAACACGTGGGGAAGCGTAAGGCCTTTCTGTGTGTCACATCTATCCGTTTTAGATATACCAAGCCTTTTTTCCCTGAAGTGCCATAGAAACCTCATGGCAACAGCTAATAGCAAACAATAAACCACAAAGAATGATGCTTGAACTCACTCAAGTTACTGGTGACGTTTACTTTGGCATTGGTATGCAAATTTATTCAAATACATCATTACTGGTAGCACGAACTTCAACAGAATTAAGTTTTGCCTCTACAGAGAATTGCTTCACTTGCTGTACAAATGCTGGTAGTCATAAAGCAAATGTAAATAAATTTTGCTAACCTGAAACGACTTAATAAATGTCCACAGTAAAGTTCTGATTCCTTCTCCTCTACTAAGCAGCTTCACCAACCTCATCACCCGGAAGAGACGGAAAAAAGTGATGGAGATTCTAGCGCTGTCTTCAGAGTTCTGAAGAGCATCATGGAGAAGTCAAACCAGATACAAACTCAAACATGCAACACTTCCAGAAAAACAACATCAAATGCAAAGGTGGAAGAGGTAAGATTTGAAAATGTATCTTGAGGGCCTTTTCACCTTGATAAGCATGATATGCAAGGAAGAATTACATGCTAAAAACACAGGGCCTGTAGAAATGCTTCACACACCACATGCATTTCCAAGTTTTCTGGTTTGTTAATAAGGACCGTGTCGGGTTGTTTGTAGTAGACTCCAATAGTACATTGACAATGAACGCAAACCACTGCATAACACCTTTGTAGTCAGACAGTTATGAAAAATACAGAAAAAAAAATGGTGGGAAATAGACATGGTAAAAAGAATAAACTCAAATAGAGGTAAAACCACTGGGGTCAGCTTACTAATCTTACCCCAGACTCATCAGTTGTGACTGTTTCAGTTGGCTTTGGCTTTAAGAAATTAAGAACATTAAATATTAAAATCAAGTAAAAGATTAAAAAAAATCCCAGCTTAACCATTAACAGAACATTTTTAATATCTGAAAGCAAATTACCATCTTTCAACTTCATTTACTTTCTGCATGTTAACATCCTTATGAAGACCTTCCCTTTCTCATTTCATGTTAGCTGACGTGCTAAAACATTGTTGGTTTACTCGTACCAAAATCTGCCAGTATAAAACACGTTAAAATGACTTAACATAATGCAAATACTAAAGCAAATGTCTACTCTTACACAGGTTAAACAAAATCAGCCACTGACTTCCACAGGTTGTATGAAACTGTGGTAGTCAGTCCAAGTAAAACTAATTAACAAAACTTTGGGGTCAAACCAGCCTTTCGAAGTCCCTTTTCTGCTGTGCTCCTTTGGAAGATTAGCTACCCCATCACTGGAATTTAGCCACATCCATTAATTGTGTTTTACAACACATCAGGGGCTTCCTTAAAGCTAAGCGATTCACTTGTGATGAAGTCAGTGATGAATACTAGGCTTTGCTGTGCTTAAGAATAGATTTCCGATCTACTAAAGTGATAGCTACAGTGACACCTGAGCTGACATAAAAGGATCAGCATGGAGAAAGGGCTTCAAGAATTGATTTACCCTTTGGAATAGATCTGTGCAACCCTGAGGAGCAACAGGGAAGAGGAAAAGCATGTACCAACTCCTTGTTAACAGAGCCAAACTCTACATCCTGTCATGAAGAAACTCACTTCTCTCTATAATGTCTCTGTGGGTCTTCAGAGAAACTGCCTTGCTATTTTAAATGGTCAGACAGTCAGCAAAACAGCAAGCTAAGCCTAAAGGACCAGCTGTCTGTGTTGTTCCAACACTTGCTGCACTGACAGCACCTTCTTCCAAAGCCAAATGGAAGCATCTTTAAAAACACTAATAGCGCTAGAACAAACGGCATCCTGAGTGCTAGGTCCAAGAGATAGTTGCCTTGTTCTCTTGCCTCAGATATCCTCCTTTTAGAACTAGTCTAACATACAGAGGCAATATGATGACTTCTCAGTACTGCTTTGTCCTAGTTTGAGACCCATGACATGCCTCCATCATGGATGCATCACTCTCAGGGCCATGATTCATGGAGAAAAACTCAAGTATTGCTGTTACCTTGACAAAACTTAGGGAGAAGGAAGGGAAAAGAAAGGAACTGAATCTGCTGAAAATACAGACACAGTATTTCACAAGAGGAACATAACTGCTCAGTTGTGTGCAGTCTGTGTGTGTGCACTTTACTGTCCTGCCACAATACCAGTGTATTCTGAAATGGAGATTTTTAAAGCTGGGGTTATTATTAAATAGGTGCATTAATATTAATCTAATTTCATTAGATTACTGGGTAGAGTTATTTGTAAAATCAGCCACAAAATCTAAGCTTTGTAGGCACTTACATGTAACACACATGCACAGAGTTACTACATCAGAAATTTCCTGCATATTTCAACAATTGAAATAAACCCATCAAAATACAGATTGAGGCGATTTCACAATCACAGGCATCATTAACATCAAAATATCACAACACATGGAAACAAAATCTTGCAAAGCTATCTGCCTACATCCATCACAAACCTGTGCCCGTGTGCACAGACCCACATTACTATTGACTTTTTGGTCAAGAAAAGAATTCCCTTTGGTCTCTCACTTTTTGAGACAAAGGTTTCCTGCAGATGAAGCCTGACATTTCATATTAATCTCTGGTGACTGATTCACTCTGAACTTGATGCTACCTTAATCAGAGAGGAAAATTACTTAATTATCATTCAATATTTTGTATCATTAAAAGAAAAAATATATTTTACTGATACAGAACAGATTAAATTACAGCATTATAGCAAATTTACACTAAAAATGTGAGCACAATGCTGGGAATTGCATCTGGGTATTTTTCCTGCTAACTGTTGTACAACTTGACATCAAATGAACTAAGAACAGTATTAGAAGAGCTTTATGTAATGGGATAGGCAAGAAACAGAAAAATGACACTTCAGTCCTACTTTATTTGATTGGTTTCCAAATGGAACCAATTTAGAATGTGGATGTTTGAAGGTGAGGGTATCCTGGTTAGGGATTGGAAGGGATGATCTTTTGGGGTCCCTTCCAATCCCTAATGATTCTGTGATTCTATGGTTTTTACCCTGTCTGGCATTTCCCTCTGATAATACAGCACCCTGGTTTATGTTATTATTACTGATTATAATGAAGCCAATGTAGTGATACACCACATCAATATTTACAAAGGAAAATCTCAAAGTTAGTTAATGTTTCTGTGTGTCCCCCTAGCATAAATACTATGATCTGGGAAACTGAGGTGACAACGCTATCTTCAGGAACAATGACAGACAAGCTGGCAATAACAGAGAATGTCTGCTTCCTACAGGTAAGGGAGCAAACACCACCCAAACACACTACCTCATCTGCAACTTCAGCAACACTACTTGGCACGCACACACTTAAGGAAGTGGCACGCGCTGTACAGGTAGGGGAAACATTAGCATAGGCTTGAGACCGAGGGGGCAAATTGAGCAAAGAGTGTCTATTTGGATGATGGTTGCTAATAGGAATGTAAATAAAAATATTCCCTGTGGTCAGACAATCTACCTGCAACCTCCCTCCTCTTTCCCCTCACCTCCCACCAATCATTCCAATACTACTCTTGTCCCAAATGCTTGGGGGGCAATGGTTCACCATTGTCACGGGGTTTTTTTCCCCCCTTGTGGCACTGTGTGATTCCTAAGAAGACAGATGTGCTTTGGGTCGCTACCATAAGGCTGGTAGTGAGCAAAGCCTGAACAAATTAAGTTTCTGCTTTCACTGCTTGGCTAACAGATGCACTGCAATGACGTAAATGAGGACAGAGTCTGGCTAATTACTCTGACTTCTGTTAGTCATGTGCCAGCTACACTGAGAGCCTAGCTCAGCAAAGCACTTCACAGCTATGCAACTTTAAGCCAATTCTTAAATACTTAAAATAGGCAGTAACATGATTTTTCTTCTTTCTTAATAACAGTTCAACACAGCAGCTTTCTGCCTCAGACAATCCAAATTCTCAAAACACCTGTGAACCCACATTTCTGCCTCGACGATTAAAATGTTTGCAACCGGCCACGAATTTTGGTCAAGAATCTATTGATGCTTGTGCAAACTTTAGCACTTTTTCTAAACAGTAACTTGTCGTTGCACCTCTTCATATGACAATAAAATATTGAAATAAATATCCTAACTGAAAAAAGCTTCCATGTCAAAACTGTAGCAGTGGGAATCAGACTGCATCATGCACTGCAAGCAAGCTGTAGCTCTGTGTTTAAAAGAAAACAGACATGGTGAAAACCAGTGACTGTTAGCGTACGGTGTGGGTCAAACGCTTCTAATGCGCAGACTGTGCGCCAAACCAAAGGAACACACCATGGTGATGTAGTTGTGATTACAAATATAGAAGGAAACACGTGAATGACAAAGACATTCGATGAGAGTAACACACAGGAAAGCATTCAGGTTGCCAAAATATCTTCAGAATTGTGCCTGTACGCACGTCTGTATATATATACACACAGTTTGTTCAGAGAATGGAACTTAATCGTGCTAGCAAGTCATTTTCCTCCTAGTCTTATCAGTGCTCTCTTCATTCCCTGTTCAGCATGAATCAAATGCCCCCACAAAAAATTTAGTATAAATTTTGAATAAGTGTAAAAAACCTCAAAGTAGATTACACGAAAAGGTTTAGTTTCTTTTGAAAAGGTATGTTTAAAGTTCTGGGTTCACAGCTGACATGTTGATGGTATTGGGTATTGTGACGACTATTGGCACATATTCAGTGGTGCAATAAAGTAACTAAATAATTAGCATTAACATTCTCATGGAATCAGCTCAGAAATTTACTTCTCTTTCCATATTAAAAATCACAAGGCAGTGTAGACTTCACACTGCAATAAGATTTCATACTAATGAAAGAAAAGCCATATAAGAATGTATTTCTCTGTCCTACCCTTCAGCCTGAAGAGATATATTTGCAAAAGTCTGCAAAATTTATGATCAGCATTCCACAATACAAATTATTAGCAAGAAACATAAGTTATAACATGGGATACTGGTGTATAAATTTGGATTCAACTGACTTGCAGTGCTTCTGCTGTACGCAGGATCTCTTACTGGGTGTGGATATGTGGTTTTTAGTGCACTCCTCCACACAAGCAAGTCCCAGCAGTTACTGGATGAGTGTGCAGCTGTGTGAAAACAAGCACCAGACTTCCCAGGAGACACTCCTCTAGAACATAGGAAAAGAAAAGAACATCCCACTGTTTGGAAGTTGATGTTATGCTCTGTGTAGTGCTGACATCGTGCTCCTTCTTGCCAAATGGCAGAAGAATCGATTCCTGTTTGTGAAAGACTGTTTTGATGTCTGACACAGCTACTAACTGCAGTTAGCTGCTGCAACAGTGTAAGAATTGCATCAGCCTGAAGTGTTTACATAGTCATTCAAGACAAGTAGATTTTACTGAGGGGCTCTATCTATAGGCACTAACTATTGATGTTAGTGCTTTAAACCCTCCTTCAGCAAACTACTTGAATTTTACTGCAAGCATCAAATTAGTCTCATAGGGACAGCATTAAACATTTGCACAAAGGAAGACAAAAGCGAGTTCTCCACTATTTTCTCAACATTTTGGCAGCACATGAATGGCAAAAGAAACTGAAGAATGTGAATTAAAATCGTTGTAACTGCTACTGAACAATGTGACCATGCCTCTAAGTCATCCACCGCTGGTCATCCAAATGGTTTCTGTGCTAACAAATAGGATAATTTCTATACACACCGGCCAGTCTGAAATTCTTCTGTTACTTCCCTGTAAGAACTTACTAATTTATTCACAATTTCTTTCCAATCTATTGATGTCTTATTTTTCTGAGGTTATACTCATTGATCTCCCAGAATGGACTGACCAAATCTTGTGTCAATCACCACTCTGCTTCTTTGACTGAAATGGAACCATTTTTATGACCACGTAAGATCTTGCATGTCATGCAAAACTTTTGGAAAACAAGATGTTACAAAATCCAACATTATATAGGTTTTAGTAGTGTTTTTAATGTTTTCTGTTGCTATTCCATATATACATATATGTACTTATATATACTTGCCTCTAAAAATTTCTAAAAATAAAACAGACATGACAACCAATTAGGTTCATAAAAGAAGAGCTGGTTAAAGGAAGGAATCTTAAATGATAGAGGAAGTTTTAAAACACAGTTGTTGAAAATAGTGTATTACCAAAATATATGTTGCTCTGAGGTGGTTAATTTCTGGGCCTGGTCATTGATCCAGTCTTTGAAGACACTGAGCAGTCATGTAAACTGCTGAACACGTTAAACATTGATTTTCAGGGGCACAAAAAATATTCAAACCAGGCATTTCCTCAATTATATGTGAATGGGAGCTAACTGGATCAGAACAATCAGCCTCAGGGCACCATATACATTACTATCCAGTGTTAAAAAAATAATACAAGGAACAACAAAACTAAGATAAGACACTTAATTTTAAGCATTTAATGCTGAATTTAAGGTGATTTTGACTAGAAAGCCTAACCCATTCTCTTGAGACAGAGGGATCAGATGCAGACTTCTTACGTACCAGAACTTGCTGGCATTTGGAATCTAACGTACACAGCTAGACTATCAGAATGATGCTGTCTTGTTCCCACAGCATGAGGCAATAGCACATGCAAGCCTATAACAATGTTTAGTTCATCCTGAGTACAATAATTTAGGAAATCACATATTCTCTAGTCTTCATGCCCATTGATAACAAAGATGGCTGTACTTGGGCAGTTACAGCTGTACTCAAGATCTGATTTCACAGCAGTTCTAGCAATTTAGGTTCCAGATGACCCCTCAAACAAAGCTGAGTGTGCAAAGTCTAGCAAGTTGGTACAGTGGGTATTTTCAAAGGTGCCATTTCAATCGTGCTTGAAATCCCACTGAAAACAAAGCCTTGTTAGCATCTTAGCAGAGCTGCAGATTTCCCAGAATCACTGTCAGCGTTAGATTAAAAAGTACAGGTGGAATGCCAAAAAGCTATTACGACTCCAAACTACTGAACATGGTTTATAAAAGTTTACACAAATTAAGGAACAATTCAGTAGAATCGAAACAATAAAAGCTATAAAATTACAAAACATTTCCCTGCAACCTGCAATATCCACAGTTTCGTGAAAATGGGAAATCAAGCCCCAAAATACATTGAAACAGTAAGACAGTAATGACTTGCACGAAGCACAGGTGGAAAACACAAAAAAGTGGAAAAGACAATGGTCAACAGACAACACATAGCACACAAAGCTCTGCTGTGCAGTACTGGAAGACGTTGAAGATGAGCCTTTTATCTCTAGTGAATGCAGTGTGAAAAAACTAAGGAATGAACAGTGCCAGCTCCTGACTGTCGTGTGGTCTTTTCCTGAAGATCATTACTTGATCTCCAGAGTATTTTCAAGACAACTATGTGAATTACTGAAACGACACTGTTCTTCACATCAGAAAGCTCAGCAGTGATCACTTACAAGCAATGCTGTCACACTAAGACTGTCCATCAAGTGTTAAATAGGGGGTTAGGCACCCTGTGGTCTCTGAAGTACAATTAAACTATTTTTCAATCTCTTCACAATCAAATACCTCTTGCAAATACATTAGGGAAAGCTACTCAAAATGACTGGTCTTTTTATGATCCTCATCTACACCAGCACTACTGTGAAGGGAAATAGTGGGTAAAATTATTCATTTTATAAGGCTGAAAGTCTAAACCCAAACTTTTATATGGGGGGAAAAAAACAAATGAAACCAACACGAAAACCTCAAAACCAAACAAAAAAACCCTCCCAAAAAACAAAGAACACGAACCCAACAAAAACCCAACCAAAATCAAAACACCACATTAGAGGCGCTTTCAAAAAGCTGCTTCAGGAACTGTTACTGTACTTTTGAGATTTGTCTCAATGGGACAACAGAGTTCTGTGACCGACTCTCCCTGCAAGTTCCTGCACAGACAGAAAGATCCCCTGAGAACTGAACAGAATCTATCTAAAGTTCTTCCAAGGTACTTCTGCTCCCATGTTACCATGTACCACTCCTCCACTGTGCTTTCCAGTAATGCAGTTAGTTGTGAGATTCTCATAGTTTAACAAAAAAGGAAGGAATTTTGAAGTTAATCAGCCTTAAAATTACTTTGATTGTGTTTGTTCTTTGATTTGGCAGTGTAGAATCTGCAGCTTTAGAAAGAAATGTGAAGTGGTTAATGAGGACTAATAGACTGTTTACACTGTCTTTGGAAAGAAAATAAATGTTTTCTATATGTGGTTGAAATGCATCTGTAACTGCTATTACTGTGCTCACCAAATGGACTAGGGACAACGGCAATTAAAAACTACGTACATCACTGTCAAAAGCAGCTACTGCACTAATTGATGCCTGTGCCAATGCTCTGAAGGGAGACCTGTGTGGGCACGTTTTAACAAGCATTTCCTTTGGCAGCATCTTTATCCGCTCATTTCTGTTCTACTATGGCCATCCTCTGCTCAGCACCTCATTCATCCATCTGTGAAGTCTTCAAACTTGTGGAAACACAGCTCATACAGCTATGAGGATAAGAAGAGCCGTGGGCAAAGGCTGCTTAAGCTCACAGAGATGCCAAAAGAAATCGTCATCAAATCATAGCCTCAATCTCATCCAGCCTGATAAATTCAGGCTTCTAGTAAGGGGTCTGCCAATCTGAACAATGCACTGAAAGCTAAATACTGTCTTCCAGACAGACCTTTCTTGGGTATGGTGCATTTTCGTTCTTTTTTTCCTCATTCTGAAGTGCCTGGAACAGCAAGTAGCTGGCTAAAGTGAAAGACAAAAGGAATGTTACTAGACAGCTCGTAAACTGTGAGTGCTATAGAGAAACACACAAGCTGAGTATCTTCAAAGAATACACCTACGGCTTTCTCTGATTAATCTGTTCACTGGCAGGGGGCCTGTTCTCTTTAAAATCTTTATCAATGATCTGAATGAGGGGATTGACTACATCCTCAGTAGGTTTGCAGGTGACACCAAGCTGGGTGGATGTGTTGACCTGCTGGAGGGTAGAGAGGCTCTACAACACCCTGGCTTGATTAGAAAGTGTGGCCAGCAGGAGTAGAGAGAAGCTCATCCCCCTGCACTCAGCACTAGTGAGACCTCACCTCAAATATTGTGTTCTATTCTGGGCCCCTCACTACAAGAAGGACATCAAAGTGCTGGAACATGGCTAGAGAAGGCTCCTGAAGGGTCTGGAGCATAAACCCTGTGAGGAGCAACTGAGCAAACTGTGGTTGTTTAGCCTGGAGAGAAGGAGGCTGAGGGGAGACCTTATCACTCTCTACAACTACTTGAAAAGAGGTTGGAGTGAGGAGGGGAACAGCCTGTACTCCCTGATAGAAAGCGATAGATGAAATGGTTGCAAGCTGTGCCAGGGAAGGTTTAGGCTGGGTGTTAGGAAGACTTTCGTAACCAAAAGGGTTATAAGATATTGCAGTAGGCTGCCCAGGGCAGTGGTGGAGTCACCATTCCTGGGGATATCTAAAGGGCAGACAGATGTAGCGCAGAGGGGCATGGTTTAATGGTGACCAGGCGGGGCTGGTTCAAAGGTTGGACTTCATGGTCTTAAAGGTCTCTTTCAACCAAAGATATTCTGTGATGCTGTGAATAGACATGAATGTTGGAGATGTGCTATGTCATGGGTATCTGTGGATAAGTTTGTTCTCAGAATGACAAACAGGTAAGATCTTCAGCAGGTGGGATACGCTAACATCACCTACTGTCGGTGTGCTCCCTGAACATTTTCAGTGGGCTGGTTGGATCCAAGCCTCATCTTCTTCAGTCTCCCTTTTTGAGGTCTCAAGAAGCGTTAGAGGGAATAGGCACTTTAATCTGAAATTTTGACTAGTTAAAGAAACATGTCAGTGTGGAAAGCACTTCTGTACCTACTGGTATGGTTTTTGTTGTCTTTCATTTATCGTTTTTGTGATACAGATTTCCTTGTCAAAATCAGCAAGTCAGATAAAGAACAGGCAAAAATACCCCAGTATTTCCCTATCTTCTCAAGTCTCAGAGAGGGATCTTTTTGTTCTCCAAACACCTATAGTGATTATCAGTCATCATTTTGGTGAAAAGATGGAGTTTCCCAAGAACTTTAAGAGCAATTCAAGTTTCAAAATATTTCTGCAGGTTGGGAAAAGCAAAAGCAATGGGGAAAAAAATTATCCTATTTTCCATAAGATAGTAAGTCTTACATTCTCTTCACCCACTACCTCATGAGCTATGAGCGCTAACATCACTCTAAAAACCAAATCTCTGAGAGGAAAAAAAATAAATCATTAGTTGTTAAAATGAGCCACTGAATCAACTTGCGTAACCTTTACTTCTCATGATCAAGCTATCTACAAAAGTCACTGGGCTTCAAGTAAGGAAGTAACAGAGAAAATTCTTTTTTCATGTCTAAAATGTTTTAAATATTTTCTGTACTTATATAGAAAAACAAAATGTGCACTGCCTTACTGTGCTGTGTGCATGGCACCTATACGGACTTATAGCAACGACTTGTACAGAGAACTACATCAATGCTTTTGTCTTTGATTCCAGGATAAAGCATTCTATTCTAGAAAGGGATTTGGGGGGGATAAAGTTTACATTTTCTGTATTTCTTGTTGACAGCAATTACTTTTTAGTGCATGAACAGTTGCTACTTACATTAACTTCTGTTATAGCAATATCAACGACGCTACCAACAACAATTAAGGCATCAAAAGTGTTCCATGCATCAGTGAAATAGTGCTGTTAGGACAAGCATTCAGCAGAAAGAGAGCAAGAGAAAAACACAAACAGAAAAAGAGAAGAAAAGGACAGTGTTATAACACAGAAACACTCTAGGCTTCTCTGATGTACCACTATACAATTTAATCTTTCCCTCTCATAGCTAAAAGAAAATTGGTAGAAAAAAAAGGCTATTTATTTCTGATATCAACATAATTGACCTATGACTGGTCTGTACTCAAACTTTAGAAACATCAGATCAAAATCTGTGACTTGTCCAGATGATGGAAATAGTGGGGAGACAGAGAAAGAGAAGTAGGGACTGGGGAAAGTAAGCTGGGGTATACTCACATCAGCTTCACTGAGAACGACGTCTACTATGCTGCCAATAACGATGAGGGAGTCAAACGTATTCCAGGCATCACTAAAATAGCCCTGAACAGAGCAGGCAGGGTGCAAACGTTTGTGATTACACATGAAATGTCAAATATTTGCATACTTCTGTTTAGTTTTGCATAAACAGAAATTAGTTAAACAAAACCTGTGGTCTAATGAGAAAACAAAACAAAACAAACAATATTGCCTACTGAAGGAAAAGCAACATAAATGTGCATGTGTGTGTGTATACACACTCGATATCTCTACATGTACAGACACACACAGACACGCACGCAGTACACATGCATAACACACCATTGTATAAGCGCAATGTTGGCAAGCAAGCCATCATCCCAAACTGATTTTGGACATCTAATACCCTAACAAGCCTGGTAAGATCCCTTCAATAATATTTCTACGGGACCACGCCGATTGATGCTGCCTTAACATTAATTATGTTCTGGCAGTCCTAGCTAAGGAAGAATATTCGAAGGGTCAAACCTCACCACTTTTATTAAGCACCCACAGTTATTAATGTGGAGCTGTGCATAAATCCTGGAAAACTGACTTATTCTTCTATACATAAATCAGGTTTAGTATTGGAACTCTCAGTGCACATTTGCAGTCAGCAGTCTCAGTGCACTTCTGCCTGATTCAGTCACTGGCAAAGTTAGTGCTAGGAACTCAAACAATTCCTTAAGGAAGTCAGTCCAATGTCTGAAAATTCATTTTCATCAATTGCTTAGTCACCCTTCTGACATTTTGTGGCTTAAATATATTCACTATATGTAGGTTACTGGCATACTGCTGCAAACGGTTATTAAGTGCTAAAATGCAATCAGCTATCAACACTAAGACTGCACACTTAAACAGAAAGATGTTTCAGTAGAAACCTTGAGGTGGGTTCCAGGATCAGTCTGTCACTGGCAACAGATTACTCTGTGGAAGGCAATTCTATGGAGACAAGACATGTTGGTTTCCTGCAATTTGCCTAGCTGTTAAAGAAAATCATAATTGAAAAATTATTACACTTGCGCTTTTTCTCAGTCAGATACAGTAATGTACCAGACAGCAGGGACTGAGGAATACACATTCCATGACAAAGGCTGTAATGGACGTTTTGCCCACGTGCATTCTGCTTTGCTGGTAATTAATTTTAAAACACTATCTTGTCAGCCACATAACCCTACGAAATAAATTTAGCAAAGAGTTTAAAATGACAAATGTGCTGACCTAACATTACGTCTAGGTCCTCTCATTACTCTTATGCAGCTTTTTGAAGACTCACATTGCTATCATCATTCCCTCACTTAAGGGAGGGACTGCAAGAGGAAGACAGATCAGAGTATGATTATGTGTATACAGCCTCATGTGCCGCATGTTTTGCTTCCTTGGTATTTGTCATCAGTTCCAAGTCTTGGTGCAAAAGTCAGTATTCATAAAATTGACCTCCTGAACAAAAGCATCAATTTCTGAGAGCTCCTGCACAATTCACTGTTGCTCCTTCCTTATTGATCCTGCTTCACGAGAATGTGACCTTCCTAAAGTTTCTACTAAACATCATACTGAGCCACCTCAACAGTACTGGAATTTATAATCCTAAAATGATTAGCAGCTGCCAACTAAAGAAGGGGAGCTACTCTCACAATATTCTTCCTAATCATTCCTATTCTGTACTATGGTTCTGTGTTTCTATTTCTCTTAAAAGAAGCATCTTTCTTGATTGTAAAATAGTGGTGTTTATATATATATATAAACATAAAATAAGAGACTATTGGCAAACAGCAAACAGATAATCAGCCTAATCCTAAGGTCTGATATCTATCTTCCTCCACAATGGGAACCCAAAAAGGTTCTCCAAATAAAGTTCGATTTCAGCTACAGGAAAGGTACTTTACTAGACACTGAAATAACAGTCACATTTTGATTCAATACAGCTAATATACACATTTGTTTACTTTATGAAACCTTTTCCATCAGTATAGACAAATATTGTTCTAAGTAATATGTGAAGCAAAAACATACAAATAAACCAAAAAACAAACAAACAAACAAAAAGATAAAATAAAGATGGTTTTGGAAAAGGGAGGAATGGACAAGTCACAGCAAATAAACATCATGCAAGAAAGTTGTTTTCACCACTGCAATAACCTAAGATCAATTCACTTACTAGCCATCTTTCCTTTTTTCTCACAAAAATCTGATGTAAAATGACATGGAAAATCAGTACAAATTTAAGTAACAACTAGCTAGCACAAAGCTCCACACACAGTACGTGTTGATGTACTATTTTAGATTTCATGGCTGCGTTGTCTGTACTCTATTAAACCATGCCAAGGAACAGTTTAGCAAATGTTAAGAAAGAATGCCTGCTCTTTTAATTTACATTATGAGAAGCTTGGTCATTGGGATACACTGAAGGATGAAATCACAAATTGTGGGGGATAGGTAGGCATAGTGAATTAACATGCTTCTATAGATCTACCACATAAATATTTTAATCCTTTTAGTACTCTGTTGAAAAGTTTAGGGCCTCAAGCTGCAAAGTACTGTGTGTCCCAATCTCCCAGTCAACAAGTGTGCCAGACACCCAGCATCACCTTCCAAATCTATCGCTTATCCAAGTTTTAGACATTCCAGGGCTGGAAGGAAATTTTCAGTATCTTGGTTTTAAACAACACAATATCATAGTATGAGTATCAATAATTTAAAGGAGCCTTAAGTTTGCATGACCAGTGAAACCAAAAGATCTCAGTTTTCACAGATCCTTTTGTCAACATATTAAGGGGACACTGTCAAGCAGCTGTGATAAAAACTAATGTTTTGATCTATTTCTACAGAATAATAGAGGGTTTATTTGATGTGTTGAGCATCTTTGAATATCTTAATGAGCAAACACATCCCTTCTGAATAGACTAAGAAACCCACTAGTAACATAAACAGAGGAAATGATCAGTCTTTCCTCACAGAGCCTAAAGCAAAACATTAGGCTGAGTTTCAGACCACTACTACTGTTATTAAAATTTTATACGAGTTAAAGCAATTTATTATTGTTTTAAGCATGCACTGGTTTAAATGTAGATTACTAAGACATTCAGATTCTGCTTAAGACTCCTAGCTGATTTACTTTTACTAATGAACTATGTAATGTATGTTGCCAGTAAGTGTTTTGTTCCAACACTCTCCCAAGTATTATAGGAACATCCTTAACAATATTTAACTCTTCCCTTCGTGGTAATTAATATCTGCCTAAAGTCTTTTAAACTTGATGTACTAATCTGAAGGTGTTCTGCATCTATGAGGGAATGAATTCAGGGAACAAGGACCTTTCACTGAGTGTCTGTCCTTCAAACTCTCGGGGTCCAGAGCCAGAGATCTCTCACAGTAAAAGCATACAATCAATAGAAAGCATGTGGCAACAGAATTAAAACTAGAATTGTACAAAGCCTGTACAAAGATTCGCAATCTTCTTTCAAAGAGCAGATGGTAAAATGCAGCAAAATTTTCTAAAACTTCAATGTGAAACAAGGATATAGAACAGGAAATACAAATCAGGCAACACAACCAGCATACTCATGACACTGTGGTCCACGTATCTGAGCTAGCTCCTCTGGGGCCTCGTATTATGGTTTTTTAATGTCCTTAGCATTTAAATCAGATAGGTGACACAAAAATACAGATAAATTTATTAGAAATGTACAATGGACTGAACAGTGCAGAGCAAGACTACAGCAGGGTGGGTAAGCATCCACCCAGAACCCCACACTTCACATCTCAACACCAGACCTCAAGTGATGTGTGATTTGTTTACTTCTGCAGGCAAACACAAGCTAGCTCTAAATCAGGTCACTCAGGCTCCACAGCCAAGTTCATGACTAAATACAAGCTGAATAAATACTTTTGAAAAGCTGGAAAGGCGTCAGACATCTATTCCGCACTGAGCTCTGGGCAGCCACGAGCACGCTGCTATAAAATACGAGAGCTGGCTTTTTCAAAGCAAGAATGAGATTATCCACAGAGCCTATAGTTACCCAGTTTGCTACTTAACACCAGGAAAGGGCACAGGTCACAGCCAGTTATAGATGCAGATGTCCCGATTAATTTAAAAGAAGGATGATGGAAAATGAAAAAACCCAGCCTTAAATGGTGAGATCTCTACATTTCAAACATCTCTGGCTTTTTTCAAATTCCATGTACACCAACTGACACCATTTTACTTACTAACATAGATATAAGCTCAGAATAAACATTGATCTCACTGTACTGAACCCAGAGTTTAGTATTTCGTGATTAACTTCTGCAAGGTCATAACTGCAGTATGAGAACTGAACAAAGAGGCACCATTAACTGCCACAGCCTGATTGCCTTTCTCTTTTAGTTTTCCCAGTTAGTAATTGCAGTTATCAGCTTCTCTCACAAATCTACTTTTGACAATGTGTCTGCATTATTCATTTTGACAGTGTCCCTTTAAAGCGAGGACTCAATTACTCACTGTGGTATTTGGCCCTCCACCAAATATTTTCCATGTACAACTGAAGAAATAATAATCTAAAAAAGCTACTGAATATGCAAATTATTTATCTGTCTGTAGCATTTGGCTATCTTTTCTAAAGACACAACTTTGCATTTTCAAACAGGACTATAACATACAAGTCTATCCTGGAGACTAACTTAAAGTTATGAGCGTAGTACTATGACTGTTCATATGCTTGTAACAGGACTTTATTTATCTGATTTTTAAAGGGACATTTTTATTACCTCAAAATATTTCAGACCTCATCAAACACCTTGCAATACTTTTTTCTGATATCTGCATTTCATTTCCTGGAAATAATGGAAATTAGACACTTCTATTATTATTTCACTGACAGATCAATGTAAGAAATGTGGGTTCCTCTTGATCTTTGAATAATACATAGCTAGCACGAAACTTACAATACACTTAATTCCTATGGTGATGACCTAATAAAATCATAGCTAAAACTTACCTTAGGTTTGAATGCAATCAGTTTCAAAACCATTTCAACAGTGAACACTCCTGTGAAAACCATGTTCATAATGTCCATTGCATCATTAAAGAGCTTAGACTGTCCATAGTGCTGTGAACGAACAATACAACACTTATAAAAGTAAAAGCTTGAAAATATTAAGTGAAACTAAAGCAGCTCAAGATAAAGTCGGCAAAAATGCAGTGCAGGAAATTGGTTTTTGGTAGTATATATGATGCAGCCTTATATATATATATATATACACACATAAAGCACTAGCTGGGTATTTCAGGCCAAGAATGAAGTTGTTTAAATTTATACTGTTTAGACACTGAATGGATCAAAACTGACATTCCTTTACATCCTAAGGGAATGTCCAGAGAGATGGTTTGGGAGGAAAGCTGTTCCCTTAAAAAGGAGTACTAGACAACAGCAACTTCCCCAGTTTCACATGCTAGGTTTTAAAATACATAACCTCGTGTCACAGCTGCTGAGAAAGCCTGCATTAGGTTAGTCACAGAAGAACACACATTGTGTAGGAATAGTATTTTAGAAAATACATTGCATGCAAGTTTACCAAATAAAATGTAGAATGATTTTGTGAACTGAATTTGAACCATTCTTTATCATACTGAAATCTGAAACATGAGGGTAAAGAAAAAGACAAGTATGAAAAAGTGACCAAAATATAGACTAGTCCAAATATGGAATAGGAAATACATGAAACGAACACAGAACAAGTACAGAAACTGCACAGAAGTGAAGACACTGCATAGAAGAGTACTTCAAGTAAAAGACCCTAAAGGGCTGAAAGGAACATTTGCTAACAAAATCAGCCTTTTATCTGTAGATATTCTTGCACATCGGTGATCTTGGAAATACACACATGTAATACAGATTAAATTACACCACAAAATAAGGCTTTAAGAGCCTAATTAGGTTAGATTCTTATCAACATCCAGCTGTTTTAAAATATTTTACTTCAGAGAACTGATGAACAGACTAGAACATGTCACAACAGAGTGCTACGATCAGAGGGGCTTCTTTTAAAATCTCATTTCATTAAAAAAAACCAGAGGTTGCCATAAACTAAAGGTATTATATCGCCCACATACTTCCCTGCAATTTATTCCACCCAGTTCAAAAGAGTTCCTGGTTTTCCTACCTGCATAGCCAAGCAAAGTGTGTTCAGCATGATGAGGACAAACATGATGTACTCAAATCCAGTAGAATTCACCACATACCAGAACTTGTACTGGTAAGGATTTTTTGGAATGTATCTACGAAGGGGACGTGCCTTCAGGGCATATTCTACACACTGGCGCTGTAAAAGCATACACACAACACACTGTCAGACTACCTAACAGTTAATCAACCAAAAATGTAACTCATATAAGTGCAAATAAAAGCTTTAAATACCAGGCAGTCTACCTCTACCTACTCAATTAAGTGGTTTATTATTGTTATTCTATATTAGTAAAATAACCCAAGCACCTCGCCAATCCTCACTTGGTTATTTACCACTGGTTTTAACCCTAGACAGAGCCACATACAAAGAATTAATGCTCGTGGAAATTCTGAAGTGTTTCGCCTTATACAGTGTAGTAGACACAGCAGTACACCACTGATTGTGTTTACAGTATGTAGCATGACTATTAATCCATCTGTAAGCCATGCTTTCCTTTTACTAAGTTTTCAACCACTGATGTGACTGGATAGCACGGAAACCTAGCAAAACAAATGCTGAGGAACTATTATTCATAGAAACATAAAACCATTCAGGTTGGAAAAAGACCTTAGGGTTCAGTCTGACTAACAAGCCTGCTCTACCAATCTTAACCTGTTTAAATGGTGTGACAGTGGGACAAGAATACCTGAAAAATCATGATGTAACTTATCAGCATCTAAAATAATTAAACAATAAAAGGGGACAGATCTTTAGAACTTGAATCTGAATATCCCCTGTGAATTTCTAGATAAACTGGGGAATAAAATAGTAGCACATTTTGAACACTTCCTCCTTGAACACTTTCAGACTTACAAAAACTTATTTTCCTGTTTTCATTTAAAACCTACTCTACCGATGGAAAAGCTGGCAAGTGCTGTATTCTTCCTAATGTCTTACTTTTTGATGTCCCATTAAGAGTCTAACACGCTTAACATAGCAGCTTTCACAACAAAAGATTGACATGCTGTGCTTAGGGGGAGAGAAACATAAAATGACCTGAATATCAGTCCATAGTATTTACTAAATCAATTTTTTTACTAAGATACGTGTTTGGTGCCATCTTCTGACCCAAAGCAGAAAGGAAGCTCTTCATGCATAAATAAAAAAGGGACACTTCCAGACATTAAGAATTCATTATTTCTTTTAACCTGATTTTTGTCCAGCTCACAGTTCTTATACTCTTGTTCTCCCTGTTCTTGGAAGGTAACAATGACAAAACCAACAAATATGTTCATCATAAAGAAAGCGATAATGATAATATAGATGATGAAAAAGATTGAGATCTCCACTCTATAGTTGTACACAGGTCCTACATTTTCACCATTTGAATCAATGGCTTTGTACAGCAGCCTGAAAAAAACAAACAACATATTATCTTCATTAGCTTTAACATGACATGAGAGTAAAACACGCAGAATCAGAGAACAGTTTTCAGCAATGGTCTGCTGCACCCTACTACCTTCTTCTAGTTAGTGACAATGCATATAAGCACCTTGAAGCCAGAAGAATCACTAGATGTCACATGTTTCTCTCCAGAAGAGTCACAGTCATGACCAGTTTGATTTGGTTCATCCCATCCCACTCCCCCACAAAGTTATCCTCTAAGTTTTCTCATTTAAGGAGACATCAAGTGGCAGTTTGCTCCTCCTGGCTTTCTCTATGCAGTGTACTCTAATTTTTCAGTAAAATTTATACACAAAGGCCTACAGCTTTCATGTTAGTATTATTTAAAGGGCATTGATGGATAAAATTCTAAAAGGATTACTTCCACTAGAGCTAGGGAATAATTCATCAGAGCAAGTGTAGCTGAAAGATTAGCAATCAATATAATTGCCCCATATAGAGGGCAATACATTACGGTATAGGAAAGGTGCACAAATTCAGAAGGACAGCAGGTAGTTTTCCCTCCACAATTAGTAAGTTTTTATACCCATATTTAACAGTGCTTTGTTGTCCAAAATTGCCTGGTAAATGATAAAGAACTGTTCTGGAAACTGTAGTCATCATAACATGCTGTGAAAAGAGGAATTCACTCACGCTGGCCAGCCTTCAAAAGTGGATACTGTAAAAAGGGCCATCATAGCAGACAGAACGTTATCAAAATTGAAATCACTGTTTTGCCAGACTCTCTCTTTGACCATTGGATTATCGACATCTCCATCTTTATAAACGATATATATCCCCCTGTGGGAAAGAAACAGTCATTAGCGGAATACTAAAATTATTCAATCCTCTATTCAAAACAGTTTTCTCTCCTTCCCTAACCTTACTCTATTTGCCTCCTAAGGAGTGTTTGCTGGTAGACTTAAGATGATCACTACAATTTACATGAACATGAAGGGCCAGACACATGCCTGCCCCTATCTGCTATGTTTTACATTATTCAGAACACAACATGTCACATTCTTAGATCAAAGATGTTCTCACCGGCACTCCTCAGGATTCTGTTTTGCCTCATCTGTGCACTTGTAGAATTTTCCCTACATAACAAAACGAAAAGCAATGACAAAATGCAAAACGTGCAGAATAAACACATTTACACTCCGACTCGTTCAGAACAGGAGCAACCCAGTTCCGGCAGCCAGCCACTAAGAGTTCAGCTTGGCTTCGCATTTCTTGATGCCGTGCAAATTTTGAGCGCTACTTACCTTGAACAGCTGCACTCCAATACAAGCAAACATAAACTGCAGCAGAGTCGTGACAATCATGATATTACCGATAGTTCTAATGGCCACAAAGACACATTGAACAACATGCTGGGAAGAAAGAAAGAGAGAAAGAATATACATTTAAAGACAATGTATTACTTGGTATCACAGAATACACACTGTACCATGTGTTTTATTGTTATTACTATTTTGTAAATAAATATTGTTATTACTATTTTGGTGCCATGGTCTAGCCTTGAGCTCTGTGGTAACGGGTTGGACTTGATGATCTATGAGGTCTCTTCCAACCTTGGTAATACTGTGATATTTTGTAAATAAATTACTATTTTGTTGTTAACAGTATTATACCTACTACCATAAATAAACATGTCTTCTAAATGTGTCTAGAAGTCTGTTGACATAGACCCACCAACACCAAGTGACTAAAAATTACATAAGCACTACAGGAAGACAAACTACTGCTCTGACACATTGGTTCACAGCAAGTATTGCAGTCCCCAAAGTACTCTCTGTACTGGTGTTTCTGCACAAATAAACTGCTGTGAATGTGGCCAACAGCTGTCTCAGCACGTTAAGAATCAGGATCTGATTTAGGCCTTTGACCTGTGAACTTCTCTAGGCAATTTTCCTTGTGCAAGAATTTTTAACCCAATGCAGGACTGAATCAGACCAACAGAAATAAAACCTAAAATATAAAAATAAGCACCTTAAGTCCTTTTGCTCTGTTTATTGCCCTTAGAGGCCTCAAAACTCTTAAAACTCTGAGGATCTTCACAACTGAGATAGCACTTGATCTGGGGGGGAAAAAGAAAAGTATTCTGTTACTTTTAGGTAACTGGTTTTATCACCAACAATAACAGTGTTTCATTACTTCCTTATACATGAAATGTCAAAGCCCTCTGAAGATACATAGAAAGATTTTTAAAATCCTTAATTAATATTAGAAAATAGCATAAATCTGATTAAAAATCTGTAAGAATTATTCTGATTCTGGAGAAGCTTGGGCTCAGAAGGGTGTCTGACACTGTAGCAGTTAAAATTTGATCAGGAGCAAGAGTTCCCAAAGTATGTCTCAGTGTTGACAATCTCTTTCAAGGACACTGTGCAAATCCCATAAATCAATAAAGACTTTAATTTCCAACCAGCTGGAGATGAAAAGATCTCAAATGACTCACATTCTCTTTGTTTAAGCAGCTAGGGTTGCATTTTGAGGAAATAATAGCATGCTCTAAAGAGCATGTTGTGAAATGGAAAGCTCGTATCATATGTTATTATAGTGCAAGCAGAATACCAAGCGAGAAGTGCTTGACCGACACCCATCGCTTTGTCTTTCCAAAGTCACTACAGGTTTTACAGATTTTTAATGAGGCGTAACTGCTAAGCAAATCAATAAACACCTTCAGGCTTGTATGATGTATAGCCTGATCCAAACACAAAGTGATCCAAAAGAGATCCCTTCACTACACTTATAGCCCTGATTAAAAGGCACAACTCCTGTCTCCTTCAAATCATGTATCCCAGCAGGTCAATGCTGAAAGAGCAAGCTCATGCAACTAAACTGTAGACATGACAATAGCACAACAGTATAAACCTCCTGAAGCTCCAGGAATTACTTGCTATACAATACAGTGTCATGGTGCTCATCTCTTGTTCTCTTGGTAATAGTAGGAAGTAGTAATTCTTTTGCAACCCATATTAGTAATTCATTACAACACTCTTCACATAAAGCACTGCCTCTCCCAGTCCCAACCCTAAGCACTGTCACTGCACGCCCACACACAATGGGAGAACAAATGAAATGCTGATTTCAGTATAAAAACCCAAAGCAAAAATAAAGTAGCTCATGTTACGTGTATAGTACTTACTGAATACCAAATGATACCAGAGAAACACCCACAACCAGCAAATCCAGCAAATTGAAATAATTCCTGCAGAAGGACCCTTTATGAAGAAATGCTCCAAAAGCTGTCATCTAAAAATAGAATTGTTACATGTTTAGTTTGTATTTCAAATTCTTCAAACTCACATTTGGGCTGTTTACAAGACACTTGCCTAGAGTGTGAATACATACAGCATTATCTCACTTTCTAAAAGCAATTGAGACATGAAACAGTCCCACTAGGTACAGTACATCTTTCATGTAGATAAGAATCCTGGCCAGGCAACAGCAAATGTGTTAATCTTTTCCAAAGCAAACAAATGTTGTGTTCTGTGTAAGAACTGATTTGACCAAAGTGATTACAATGACATGACTGGATCAGAAGGGAGGTGGTTAGCAGATTGAGAGAAGTTTTCTTCCCCTCTACTCTGCCCTAGTGAGACCACATCTGGAGGATCATGTCCAGTTCTGGGCCCCTCAGTTCAAGAAGGACACGGAGCTGCTAGAGAGAGTCCAGCGCAGAGCCACAAAGATGATGAAGGGAGTAGAACATCTCCCTTATGAGGAAAGGCTGAGGGAGCTGGGTCTCTTTAGCTTGGAGGAATGGAGACTGAGGGGTGACCTCGCTAATGTTTATAAATATTTCAAGGGTGGGTGTCAGGAGGATGGAGCCATCTCATGTCATCTAATGATGGGACAAAGGACAGTGGGTGTGACCTAGAACACAGGGGGTTCCACATCAATCTGAGAAGGAACTTTTTTCTGGTGAGGGTGACAGAGCACTGGAACAGGCTGCCCAGGGAGGTGGTAGAGTCTCCTTCTCTGGAGACATTTAAAACCCACCTAGATGTGTGCCTGGCAACTTGGTCTAGGTGGTTCTTCTCTGTCAAGGGGATTGGCCCAGATGATCTTTCGAGGTCCCTTCCAATCCCTGATGTTCTGTGATTCTGTGAAGTCCAGGACAAATCCCTTCTTAAGTGTGGAAACTACCACGTGTACAGCAGCAGAGGGAGCCCAGCATCACACAGAGGACTACAGGTAAGTTCTGTTACTGACCCTTCCAGTACATTTGCAGGATGAATCAGGTAGCAAAGTGGTTTTTTGATGTTCTGTATGAGTTCATGCTGGTGAACTGACCAGAAAAGATAATTTTCTAACAGCTGTCTTGGTTTCCCATAGAATCATAAGACAGTGGGTAATGAATTGTCAATCTGTTCAGTCTGTGGAGGCTGTAGGAGAAGTGGGTTTGAAAACCTTCCCCTGGCACAATCCTATTTTGTTACTGGTATCGAGTCACTCCTTTACAGGGTATCCACACAACGAGATTTTCTAACTGGAAATACATTGTGCAGACTAAAGGATCTGTGACTACTATGTTCGTGAGTGTGGAATCAACCTCATTTAGAGGAGATAACTTCTCAGAGCTCCTAATTATTTTACTGGAAAGGTTTGCTTGTTCCAGGTGCTTCTGGAGCAGCGACCCTTGCAAACTGATGGGTACAAGTGAGCTGCTGAGTAGGAAGACTATGGCTTTGGTGGGTATGAAGAGAATGGAGCCAGGCTCTTCTCAATGTTATCTAATGATAGGACAAGGGGTAGTGGGTGTAAGCTGGAACATAGAAGATTCCATATAAATATCAGAAGGAACTTGTTAATGGTGGAGATAGATGACAGAGCACTGGAACAGGTTGCCCAGGGGGGTTGTGGAGTCTCCTTCTCTGGGGATGTTTAAAACCCGCCTGGATGTGTTCCTGTGTGACTTGGTCTAGGTGATCCTGCTGTGGCAGGGGGATTGGACTAGATGATCTTTCAAGGCACCTTCCAATCCCTAATGTTCTGTGATGCTGTGATTCTCCTCCTGTCCCGGTCTATAATGCCATCCATTAATTTCCCGCTGGAAGTGCTCTCAGGTTTCAGATTTGCCTGTTTCTTTGCCATGACTTACCCAAACCAGCATGGAAAACATCAGATACACTGGTAAAACATTTAAAAGGTTTTTAATATTTCAAATTCATTTAGTAGAAGTTGTGGGATTTATCTGAGGCAGTAGTGTGGCAGCTCTTAGGCTCACAGCTCATACTCTCAAATGGCTAGTTGGCTTATTTTACGACTTGTGGAGAAACAAAAAGTGACCAGAACCTGCACCACAAATTAAATCTGGAGGATCCTTGTACTGAAGTTTCTAGCCTCTGAGACGCGTGGCTTTGGCTAGGTTCAGACACAGCCATGGGGAAGCCTTTTGTTATAATAACAGCCTGAATAGATTATTGATCTGGATTAAGTCTTACGATTTAGGCACATGAAAAATTAGTGGAAGTGATGGTGGAAATAAAAGTACTGTTAAATCCTTCAACCAACGCAGCATTAATTCACTGATTTACATTTTATATGAGTGCTTATTTAAAAGGGGCTAGTAGCCTTGTGTCTTACAGCTGTCCTTGTGTTGTGTGGCTGCCGTTTGTGTTGTCTTGTGCTGCCTGTGTTAAGGGGACAGAAAAGTCACACTAACGCTTGTGTAGGACTAAGCTGTTTGTTAGGTGTGTCAGCATCCAAGTAAGTTTTTCTGTGCAGAGAACAACTGGATAACTGCAAACCAGATAGGGTTTGTTTTTTCTTTCTAGCTTCCTGTCAAAGCAGAGGAATGCAATTTCTTTGGAGGCAGAGCAAAAAACATATTGGATGTTCATACAGGGAATTGAAAATGCGATGATGTGAAGGTCGCTATGTACAGCTTCCCCTTATGCTTAATAAGGCAGCTATTGAAAGGTGGTAGTTATGTTTGCCATTCAGGGCTGGTGGCTGTGTGATCACTTGGGAAGGAGGGCAGACCCCACCTTAGCTGTCTGAGTTTTGTATGGCTGCCCAACTGACTGGAGACAAAACGGTTCTGCTGACTCAGCCTATAGCTCCCGGGAGGACGAGTCCTTTCCCTCTTTTGGACAAATTCAGGTAGGAACACAGGATACAAGGGTTTACCAGGTGCAAGGAAAGGAGTATCTTTGCAGTTTATTAGTTTTCCCTGTTGCCTGTCTGTGCGATGACATGAAATAACATCACTAGGTCACTGAGAGAGGATTTTACCACCTTATTTTGTTCATTGCAAGTACTCTGATGTTCAGATGCAGCGAATTTATGCTGTGCTCTTGGCTATGTCCTAGTGATCGTTCTCTCTGGCCATCTTCGACTTCAGTCACACTATACAGCAAACACGTCGTGTCACTCTTGGATTCCTTAGGCAGAAATTACATTTAGAGAGAAGGCGACAACTGGGCTGTTTTTTTCATAATGTGCAAAGCTGAAAGGTGGTTTCCTTTGGCTTGGCAATAGTTGTGTTTGTGTTTCATGTGCGTTGCTTTCTACCCTTCTGAAGCGCTAGGGAGGAGAAGGAGACTGGCGTTATTCCTGGCTTCATAAGCTGTTTCACTAGATCTACTTGTGGACAAAGGAGGGAGAAAAAACCAGATTTCGTATTGCTGTCAAAGGCTATTACTGGTCTTCTGAGCAGAAGGGTAGTCATTGTGTGGATACATCAATCATGTGAGTAACCAAGGCAAAGCATCCTGAATAAATCTACAATCCTGGTCTGTGCATTTTAAATAACAGAAGTGAAAATTTAAAAGGAAGTGTAGGTAGAGAGCCTGGCTCTATTAAGCTGTTGCTGGTGTTTATGATCTCTGCTCACCCTTACAAGGATGTTAACACTGGTATTAATTCATGCTTTTTGCTCCACTTCGTGTCTTCTATTGGCTTTGAATGGGGATTTGGTTCAATTTTATTTTCACGTTGTGTCAAAGACCATTTGGTAAGGAGTAGGCTGAAGTCAAGAAGTAATTCCAGTCTTCCTACCTTCCAAAAGTGTCTCTGCCCCTCTCATGCATCCGTCTGGTTGATGTTGCAGGGATGGGATCTGACATAACTCAAACTCTGCCGTTCCTACTGTTCCAGGGCTGACTCAAATGGGGCTGCTGTGATTCTTGCTGAGTTAGGCTCCCTTGAAAGAGTGAGAGCAGTGCTCTTTTGAATACCAGATCAATACCAATAACCTGTTGAGCTCCTGAGCTCTTGTGGGCTGTGACAAAAGCTGTTTTATTCTTGGTGACTTGTTCTTAACAAGCTGTAGTTCATAAAGAAGCCTTTGGCCCGAGCTTGTAGAAATTTTCTGAGGTAGAAACTGCTCATTATGTTTTATAGCCGCTAGATTTTTCCCTGTAGCTCTCAGTGTTGTAGTGCCCACAGGAAGTGATTGCATTTCAAGTCTAGCAGAGGAAGAGTTGGTAGTTGTTCCTTTCAAGTCACTCGAATGTGGAGCACTTCCATTGTTGAGGGAAGCTCTTAAATCTGGCTCTGTGTCAGTCCAATATGTGAAGAAACACAAGGAAACTTACCGAAGAAAAATATTTGACATGATTTAAAACTTGGAAGTGGGGCCTGGTGGTTCGTTAGAAAAGAATTTGGATGATAAAACTGAACTGCAGAACATTTGATTATATAAAAATAAATTACAACCAACCCTGCTGGAGTGATCTTACCAGTATCTCCATGGTCTCTCTAAAGCTTGAGCATGTCTGCAGGCAAGTGAGGGTGGATAAAAGCTGTGGAGTGATTTTGTTTTTGGACTTCCTAAACAAAAGGTAGCACAATGAACCTAATCTGTCTAAGTTTAAGGAAAGTGTTTGATATAGTTTCCCCAAGGGAAAATGTTATTAAGGAATGAGAAAATGGAGATTAATTAAAAGAAACCCCGTGAGGTAGATCAAAAAGGGTTGCTGAAGTAGAAGCTTCCGTGAATTATATTGAAGGGAAAGTTACCAGAGTAAAGAGAAGTTACTTGTGCTGTTTCTCAGGGTCTGATCTGGAGAGCAGTCCTGTCTAATATTTCAGTTAGCAGACTTGTTACAAGAAGGAGGTGGGTGCAATTATCAAATGTGTGGCTGACATCAAGCCAGAAAATATTACTAACTTTAGAGGGACACTGGAAGGATTTAGGAAGGATTAGATGGATAAAGAGGACAATTCTTTCTGAATTATGATCCAGTCTTCCTCCAATACCGGCAATTCTTTCTCATTTTGTCATCCACAAATTTTATATGACCTTGCAGACTTGACTAATGGCAAAGCAATGAAGTTTAATTGTGCAAAGTCAAACACATAGACTAATTACAATAACTTTTGCTATGAGATAAAAGCTTATCATTTGATTTTGTCTGTTTCATAGGTTGTGATAGGCTGGAGGTGTGGATGACGCTATGCCAGGTTACATACGTGCCATGCTTGAGGTCTAGAGTTGGTGAACTGAACCTCCATCTAACCCTATACAGCAACAGAAATGAGACTATCAAGAAAAAATTGATTTACAAGTCTGTTCTATGACAGATAATGGCTGCATCTAATTTTTCTTCAGCTGGACTGTAGCTGGAGATTTCAAAGACCTTATTGAGAATATTTCAATTGGGAAGCACCAATGGGGTGTAGCTCAGTTGTGCTGTTACTCAGGCTCAGAATAAATGGTTAAGTCATAAATCATCTTTCCACGGCTGATGTTGTTAGGGTTTTTATTGATTTAGGCATTGGTTTTGGGCCACTCGCTACAAGAAGGATGTTCAAGTGCTGGACTGTGTCCAGAGAAAGGCAATGATGAGGGGGAACTGTCTGGAGCACAAGTGCTCTGAGGAGCAGCTGAGGGAACTGGAGAAAAGGACATTCAGGGGAGACCACATCACTTTCTGCAACTGCCAGAAAGGAGGTTGGAGCAAGGTGGAGGTTGGTCTCTTCCCCCAAGAAACAAGATATAGGATGAGAAAAAATAGCTTCAAGTTGTGCTGGGGAGCCTCAGGTTGGCCAGGTGAAAAACCGTCTTCCCTTACAGGGCTATCAAGCCCTGGCATAGGCTGCCAAGGGCAGTGGTGGAGTTCCCATCCGGGGAGGGATTTAAAAGTCATGGAGATATGGTGCTGAGGAACGTGAGGTAGTGGTGGCCTGACAGTGCTGGGTTAACAGCTGGACTTGATATTAAAGGTTCTTTCAGATGATTTTGTGATTCTAGGATTGGTTTTGTAGTTAAGAGTCAGTTGGTGGCTATGTTATCCTCACCATCAAGAGGTTACCAGAAGATTTTGTTGGGAGTAAACCTTTAATGTTTCTGTTTTTAAAAAGGACTGTCTGTGTCAGGATTTGGTATTGCTGAGTTATGCTCACACTAAGCACAGACACACAGACAGGGATCCACGTGTACTTAAGAAAGGGCTGTGCCTAGATGAGGTCACATTGCAATGAAGTTGGCGAGTAAATGGTTCACCTGACAAATGGTTATCGAATTATTTTGTCCCTGCATAGCACATGGCTAGAAAACCCTTGTCTGTATAATCCTTACAACCTTCTCACTGAATTCCTGGCAAACATGACGACTAATGACAGAGAGCCCTGGTAAGGCCAGAAAGTCAAACAAGGAGCAGTCAGAAGCTGCTGCACCGAGGTGAAATCTGTGCGTGTGTAAACGGAGGAGCTTCCAAAAGGGAAAAGTGTGACGAAGCGCACAGTTTGCTGTGGGAACAGGCTCGGACTGGGTATGAGAAGTGCTGCCTTGCTGAGTGCTCCAAACGACAGCACTGCTGAGGGTCCTCCAAAAGAACTCTTACAAGCACATAAAAAACCCTGTGAGTTTTCCAGAACATGCTCACAGAAAATAGAAAGACCTTCAGGGAAAACCTCCCAATGCCAAAGAAAATGTTAGATATGGAAAACTGCTCTCTGCATGCTTAACCTTTCAGAACCCACTGGAAATTAGAGTATGGTAATGCAAAGGGCTAAGCAATCGCTGACAAAGTTATCTCAAACATCCGTAATGGTGTAATAAAGGTGATCACTGCTGCGGGAAGCGTTGCATTGGGCACTGTTGTAAATGCTAACTGGTTATACAAAGGGTTATATAAGGTTCTAAATTAGACCATTTTCTGAATGTACATATTAAGGAGTAGGGATTTGGTAGGGTATATTGCATTTCTACATCATACATTTTTATCCAGCAGATCTATAGTCTATTAACCAATGTCAGCTTTCTCCAGGCTTTTTGAGATACTAAGTCAGATTGTAGTCTGGTAAATCATTCCACTGATCTGAGGAGGGCTATACTAATGAGGAACAGCTTGTCAGGGTCAGTAATATGATCACAGCATACCTCATAATTTACCAGAATTTTGATATTGCTAGGGTAATCAGTAAAGATTATAAATGCAAAATGTTAATAGTGGGTATAACTGTAATTCTTGCAGGAGTGAAGGACTGCTTGGATTTGTGTTTAATTCCTTCCATCAGAATCAGGGAGTTTGTACTGGTACCTTCTGTAAGTGGCTTTGAACAGCTGTCTTCAGACAACAGACAAGGAATTTCTGAGGCTCTGAGAAGCTGAAACAGGGTTACTTAAGTAAAGGGACAGAATGCAGGGATGTTCCAGCCAGGAGGACTTGGATTTCTGAAGGTAAGGCCACCTCAGAGAAAATGTGGCACTAGGAACAAGCCACTCCTGCTTTGTTAGAGCTGCTGCTCCCAGCCACAGGTGCTGGGAGAATCTCAGGCTTTAGTTACGGTCCAACTCTTTGTACAAGTGCCAAAACATTTCTTTTCCCCTGTCTACTCTGAAGACACAGAAGCAGAAGTACAATAGCTTCTCAGCCTAATTTGTGACCAGCAGGGGAAATCTGTGGACTTCTCCCACAAATTCATCTGTCTAGAAGTACTGACCTTGATTAGAGCACAGGACTTAAAATTTTTAAGTGGCACAACATTCATTCCTAGAGAAATCAGTTTTAATCTCCAGTTGTTTCACACGTTAAAACCACTTATAGTTTGGATCTGAAAGGTCTATTACCTTGGTTTTTTTTCCTAGTCTATTATTCTCCATTCCTTTTTCTTTGGTTCTATACTCTGTTCCTGCATCTCTAGGAGATAAAAGTATTGTGTTATAGGATTAACAGATCAAGATGTAGGAACACGTAGGAGCATCTAAGGTGTTTCTCTGACTCTTATTCTTCAATTCTTTTAGAATAGTAAATAACAGTAATACAGAGGTCTGATCAGATTTTGAGGCTGAAATGATTTCAGCTTGTCTTCTGAGAGTGGCTAATACAATCTAACACGCTATTTGGATGAATAAGCTGTTCTGTAGAACAAGGCTCTGTATTTGAAGATAAGTGTATGATCTGCTTAAGTGACTCTCTGTTGGTTTTTGAGACAAGCACAGATATTGCCAAATTAAAGTCTTGGCACTAACAATTTGTGCAATTAAGATCACCTTCCAGAAGAAGCACCTCTTACCTCATGCTGTGTAGCTAAGCTTAGAGCCAGAGTGAAAACTTTGGTGTTGGAAATTCTGAAAGAAAACCTTGAACAACTGAATTTTTTTTCCATGTCACTGTTTTGCACCAGGAGAAGGCGGTTACTTACAATTCCAGTATGAAAGACTCTAGTGTTGCTTAGATTGCTACAAGCAGAAACACAGAGGTGTATATGGGATTGGACTAGATGATCTTTCGAGGTCCCTTCCAATCCCTAATGATTCTATGATTCTCTATAAAATTTTCCATCCCTTCAGATGCTGCAAATTTATGTGGGATCAGAAGAGTTTCCAGCCAGGATGCAGCACACCAGCAGATTCCATCTGTGAAAATTCTGCCTGTAGAATTGTTTTTTGAGATCTTGCAGGATTTTCTTAGAAGGAAACAACTCTAGTAATTATTTTAGTAGTCAAACAGAAAGGATGGCCATGCAAGAACTTGCATGAAGGCAAGGGTGTGTGGGCAGTGTAACCACTGGTGCTGAGTGGGACCTGCCCAAGACTCCTCAGGCTCTGTTAGCTGGCTGTTTTCACTCTGCAGACAAGGCAGATGTGCAGCACAGACCAAACGTGAAGGTCAGGCTACACATGCAGCACAGCCTGTGACTCCTTAGGTTAGAATGCTGAGCGGATTGTTAACTCCTTGATTTACAATGGCCTTTTGCTTAGCATCACTGCAGTGATGAATTTGGATTTTCACAGGTCCTGTCCCTCTACACAGAAGGTCTAACCCAGTACCTTCAGACTTAAAACTATGAAGCTTTTATTGACTTCAGGATTAGGTGTCGTCTCTCATATTGGAGAGTGACTAACTTGCCTTTTTCAGATGGAACTTAACCTATCGGCATTACGTTTTAGTACATTTAAATATCACTGCTCTGTGAGGATTTGTATATCTGCCGCCCCTTTCTCTAAAAAAGTAGATATAGGCAAGGAAAAATCCATGACCTGATGCCAGAACTGCTGGCAGTTACTAGTCCCTTTAGGAACAGAACAGAGCCTGTCTCTCTGCTTGTATATCATTGCACTTTGTAGAAAAACACTATAATTGAGCTGATAAATTTAGTGCTGTCAATGTAGTAATTCACATCTTGGTCACTCTAGCAAGTCTCAAAGAAGCAGCACTTGCATGACTCTTACCATGCAGTAATCTCCTTGTTTCACTGTGTGTGGTACTGTAAAGAGATGGTAGTGCTAATCGCAGAGACTTGAAACGCTTGTCCTTGTTGTAACTGCGGTGGAAGGCAAGAGGAGCCTCACCTCAGCTGACCACAGCTGAAGTAGGAGAAGACTTTGTGTTTGGCTGAGGTGTTTGTAGGAGTTTTGTTCTAACAACAGTGATAAGTTGTACATATTTGTCCCCAGGACAGTCTTGTGAGCTGCCTACATTTAATTAGACTTAACAGTAGGGGTTAATCAGGTCAGTTAATCATTTTTGTGTTGAAGTGGAGGGGAAGCATCAAATCTAATTTCTAGAACTAGATGATGGTGCAGTTGGGAGGGGCACCAATGTGAGATGTTCTTACCCTGGGATTTGACCGCAGTTGTTAAGACAGGAATAAGCCGGGGCTATAACTTGTTTAATCTTCTAAACATGCAAAAGTCTATTTATAACATTAAATATTGATTATTTCAAATCAGTTGAACAACATATTTATTTTAAATACACAATTTTGGAACCTCCTTAAGGCTTCAACTTACAAACCTTTTCAAGTCCTTCTCCCCTTCAGTTCCTAACGTAAATGTAAATGAGACCATTTGACATATTTACTGGAGGCAGCATGGGCTTGCACGTCCATGTTTTATGGTTTATTTATTCTCTAGGTGGTTTAAAAAGAAGGTTCTGTATGGAGTCCTGAGAACGGTGTCCTACTTGTTTAATCATGTAACCGACGGCGTGGTCGTTACTACTATGGCTCATACCGGCATTTCTCTGTGAGAATAAACAGACTGGGTTTTGTCTCATGAAGCCTTGAAGAACTAGTAGCACTCGTAGTAAGGCTAGAATAAAAGGGTGTATTTATAGTCTCAACTTACTTCATCTGTAATACAGCTTGTAGCTACTGTTCTGAAACTTGGTACTTTTGTACCAAAATCTTTTTGTGTGAGCATTGGGGCAAAACTTACTAAATCTGTGAGGGAAAAAGGTGTTTCCCTTGACCAATTTGAAAAAATGAATACAATTTCTCTGTATGTAACTACACAAGGACTTGTGCCTGAGAAATAGATGTAGATAAGGTTGTTCCCATTACCACTGTCAGACCTCCTTTCAATTCAGCACATTTCTTAGGGATGAAGGAGAAGGCACTTAGGGACTCTAATAATACATGTACAGCTGTGTACTTTTGTAAATCACAGTTTGTAATTGGATGGCTTCACACATAGAAATGCTTTGGTGCAGCCTGAAATGTCTAAGTGACCTTTGTGATTGTCATATAGTACTTGACATCATCGTCAGTTTGTGACAGGGATAACAGCAAAATGACATCTTTCCTACAAAGTGCAGGGCACATGCAGGGGCTTCCACATCTACACCCCGGTGGATTTTTTTAGGTTCACTGTTATTGGTCTCAGTTTTATGAGTGCAAAAGTCTTCATGTTAGAAAGGGAATTAATTCTTGTCTCTAAAAATGGAAATACTCTACTGAGTTTAATTTCACACACAAACAAATAAGGCAAAAAGTGCACAAGTACTTGTTAAGAATTGTAAAACAATTGTAAGAATTGTTTTACAATTACTTGTGCTAACAAGTGGTGGGAGATGGCTGTCCACTATGAGTGTACCAGGAAAACCAAGGAATCTGGTTCTGTGCCTTATATAGGGTCTGCAGCGGCATCTGGATAGGCTGGAGCCATGGGCTGAGCTCAATTGTATGAGGTTTAACAAGGCCAAGTGCCGGGTCATGCACTTTGGTCACAACAACCCCCAGC